>OY992892.1:71299425-71396925 GCA_963921405.1 Cepaea hortensis | reverse complement strand
TAACGATTTTGGTTCATGTAGTCACGATGAAATAACAATTCTAGCCTATCAGGTCATAATAAAATAATAATTCTCGTTTATACAACAACAGGGACATAACAATTATAACCCATAACATCGCAATCAAAAAACATTTCTGGCCTGTCCATTCATAATAACATAACAATGCAGGTCAAACAAGTCACAGAGAAATAACAATTCGTGTCCACTCAGTAAGCGTGAAACAACAAATCATGAAAAACCAAATAAAGCCTCTCCAGCCACAATGAAATAACAATTTTAACCCACCAAATCACAATGAAATAACACTTCTGAACCACCAAATCATAATAAATGCAGTTCTGGTCCATCTTTTCACAATTAAAGAAACTGAATGCAAGCAGTGTTTAGAACAGATTACAAACACTTTCGGCAAATTATCAAGCACATAGTAGTAGTAGTAGTAGTAGTAGTAGTAGTAGTAGTAGTAGTAGTAGTAGTAGTAGTAGTAGTAGTAGTAGTAGTAGTAGCAGCAGCAGCAGCAGCAGTAGCAATAGTAGTAGTATATTGGAATCCCCCCAGGACGGCTAACCTATTTTTAAAAAACGTCGGATGTGTTGACCTAAGGGTCTTGGCCCAAGGGGGCATAACGAGACACACCGTAATTACGTCTGAAAAACAAAACAAAAACATAGCACTCCGGATGAACGCAGAAGAAGAAGAAGTGTAATGAAAGCTCCTTTGTTAAAACAAACATTGCAAAGTTAGGTAATCAAATTGTACATAGTTTTCTTGCATGCTAAAAATATACAGAAACAGAAACAGTCCTATGTAGCAAACAAAACAGTTACATGTGGAATGTGGGCATCCTTCGCATACATAACTATTACATGCGGACAGCTATTGATATCTGTGATCATCATATGTCTTGCCGAAAACGGTGGGCCAGTATAGTATTCGGTCTCTCACAACCTCCGGAGTCTCTTCTCAGGTCTGTGCTCATTATGCTTTCCAGCAAAGTGATAGTTATCTATCTCTTTGTCTTCCTCTATTTCTTTTCCAATCAGGTTTGAAAGTTGTCACTAAATTTGTAAGTTTTTTTTTTCCTTCTTATTGCTTGCCCAAAATGCATGATTGAATGCGTCTAAATTTTCTGAGAAATATATAATTTTCATTCTTGTTTGTAATCTCCACAATGAATTTGTGGCCCAATAATATGATTGGTCTCAGATTTTTTAGACCATTCTCATGTGCACCACTAGTTGCCAGGTAGGTCAACATAACCTCAATGAATTAGAGCGCTCGCTCTTAAATTTCCGATGCACAGATGCCGGGTTCCACCCCTACACCTGTCAGTTGGAATAAAATTTGACTTCTCGGCCTTGACTTGGGGACGTACAAGTACCTCTGAAGTCGGAGTGCTTTCGCCTGGGACACTGGTAAAATAGGGAAAGCTAACCCACACGCAACAATCAATATGGACGACGCCTGAATTGAAAGCGAGCGAAAGCAAATCAAAAAAAAAGTTGCAGAGATTGCAACAACAGAAAATGAGAATCCAAAAGCAGTACGGGAAACCAAATAAGATGCGATTATCAAGACAGTGAAAACGATGTTGTGGTCAGTAATAAACCAAGCAGTGAGGAAGGCGACCCGAACAAAAGGTGCAGCAATATCAAGCAAAAAGCGACATGCAGCCGGACTTCAAAGCTGAGCCTCATTTAAGGAAATAAAATAACTCTCGACGAAAACCCCAAAATATACGAGTAATAGTTTAACACCCCGAGAGTTGTACGAGTGCTACTACACTGTTTCAGCATTGGACCGCTGAGTGCGTGAAAACTGATATAATTTCAGTTTCAGCTTCAAAAATAAACTCTTTATTTGTCTATCCTAATGAGTGTAGATGTCTTAAAGTTAACTTCTTCTTTACATGCCTGTTCTAGGACAGACATGGGCATGTCCAAATCTTCATTTACCTGTGTTATTAAATATTTTAAGGAGGTTTTTTTTTTTTTTTTTGCATCCGTTCGCTTTGAACTCAAGCTACTACTTCAAATACACTGGATTGATTTTTACGTGTGGATTAGCTTTCCCTATTACCAGTGTCCCTCGCCTTCAGGCCAACCCACTCCGACTTCAGAGGTACTTGTAATTTACCTCTCCAAGTCAAGGACAAGAAGTCAACATTTTAGTCCTACTGACCTGTGTTGGGATTGAACCCGCTACCTCTGCATATGTTACTTGTATTATTATTTGTTGCCCATCTGAAACTACACACTCCAACTAAATGCACATCACAATTAACGACAAGCCCCAAGGAATGACACCTCCCAGGGAAGATACCTCTGAAAGAAAAGACCCCCATAAAGCATTCAAATCTCAAGCAACGTTATGATCCAAGCCACAGCACACCACAAAGCAACGAGAAACCATAAGGCAACTTCGCAATCCAAGCAAAATCGCTCCTAAAGCAGCATCGAACCCCAGAGCAATTTCATATTAGCAACGTTACATCCCCCCCCACCCCCCCCCCCCCAAAAAAAAAGTACTCAAACGCCCCCGCCCCCCAATACACCAAAAGTAACATCACATCCCAAATTAACAATACACCAAAAGTAACATCACATTCCAAAGTAACAGTACACATAAAGTAACATCACATCCCAAAGTAACAATGCACCAAAAGTAACATTACATCCCAAAATAACAATACACCAAAAGTAACATCACATCCTAAAGTAACAATATACCAAAAGTAACATCACATCCCAAAATAACAATACATCAAAAGTAACATCATATCCCAACATAACAATACACCTAAAGTAACATCTAATCCCAAAGTAACAACACACCTAAAGCAAAATCACATTCCATAGTAACAACACACCCAAAGCAACATCACATCCCAAAGTAACAATACACCGAAAGCGCATCACATTCCAAAGTAACAGTGCACCAAATCTAACAGCACATACCAAAGTACCAATACACCAATACTAAGATCACATTCCAAAATAACAGTGCACCAAAAGCAACATCACATTAACATTACGATTTGTCAGAGGAACTCTGATTAACATGGAAATCTCTTCTCCTTCTTTTTCTTTTCCTCCATTTACCTCAGTGAGGTGTTGAGGACGGGATAGGGGGAGATGTAAAGATCTTTTATGTACGCTTTCTAATGCTCTTTGTAAGTTGGTATTCATCTCTCTATGGTTGTTCTTGATACAATAGCGCTATCTTTTACTTGGTCTTTCCCTTGCTCCTCTTTATCTATTATATTTCTTCAATGTGACACTTCGTGGCAGATGGTACCAGGGCATTCTTATGAGGTGGCTAAACCATTTAATCTGTTACCCTTTAATGAATTGCGTGATTGGTTTCAGACCAGATGTGAAGAAGAATGCTCAGATTATGAGATATAAATCATTGCACTGAAAAGAACATTATCTCTCAATGAAGACTGTCTCTGATGCTCTTCTTTTTCGGGCTCCTGTGTAATTATTGTCCATAATGCATCTGCTATGTTGCCTTTGGAAAGCACCAGGCTGAATGTGGCAGAACTTGGCAAGATAAGTCTAATTGCAGACCAGATAACCAAACATCACAACAGTAAAATAATTACTTATTTATTACTTTATTTTAACACCAAGGCAAGCAGATTAGCAAAGAAGTTAAAAACAGCCAAGCAGCTAGTAAAAACTATACATAAAGAAATTTGGTTGAACTGTAGACCCCGGAGAGAATTTTATACATATAGGCTCGGTTTTAACCCCAAAGACAAAATCCACTAGCTAACATTGAAGGACCATTACACAAATGTCAGACATCCAACACAAAACATATCACTCAACTTCCACCTGAACAGGCTCCAGTCACACCTCACGCCGGAATGTCTACTGTTGTAAATATCCATAACAGGCTGTCGAACATCACCCCTTTGAGCTTAAACGTGTACAAGAGGAAATAATCAAGATAGGCTTTGTAGCCGGACTACAGTGGACAGAGGCAAGCAATGAGCCGAGCTGTTATAGTGAATTGCCTCAGAGGAGTAAGAAGACTAAATAAATCAAGTGATGTCTGTGAATCTGCAACATTTCCCGGACTGCAAGAACATCAAGTCAAAAGTGGTGAAGCCACACAAGAGCGCTGTGCATAGAGCCAAAGAAGAATATTCAACTAAAACATAACTGGTGTCGTCGAATATCACACGCTGAGCGAGATACTAATGAGAGGTATGAGCACTATGAAAAGAATGGTTCGATGTGGAGTGCGGATAATCTGACTGCTAAATAACTAACTGCCGATCTTCCTGGAGTTTAAACGACTTTCTCCGTAATCCCGTTTATCCACGTAGGGTAACGCAGCTCATGAGAATTGGAAGCGGTTCTCGCAGCGTTGGTAGCCTACGGGATAAGTGAGCCGGACGCGCAGAATGCAATAGCAAACTACTGAGCGTAATCTTGCCAAGAAATCAACAACAGCGGTAAAATGCTAGTGTTGACATCGATGTCATGTAAAGGAAATACTAACTAATCTCTTTGAGTATCCAGATCTCGCAGACAGAAGACAGTTGCCTCTCATCTCATCTTGTTTCTTTTTTACCTTGCGGTGTGGAGGGAAAACATAAACAGCGAGAGAGTGTCCGCTAATGGGCTTCATATATCGAGATTCCCATGGACTGTTATTATCTTTGTCAATCCTTTATACGGTCGGCCTCTTCTTCTGGTTCCATTTGGTCTGTACATCGTTACAGAGGTATTCGCAACATTGGTCGCAGGAACTACAAACCCGTCGTCTCTACGCTCTTCCTGATTTCATTGTTCATATTCTAAGATTCACCAACATACAGCAGAATAAACAGGTTCTAAATATTTCAGTGCTCTTTTTCAAACATTCTATGAAAGTGATTTGTTTCATAAGATGTGGTACGTCTTTTGAAATGCAGCTTTCGCTTGGCCTATTCTGCGTTTTATTCCTTCAACCTGATTTTACAATTATCTCAAAATATTTGAATATATTGACCGGGTTACACTTTTCCCTTGTATACATACCATTTTTTTCATGTTATCGTTTTCTTTGATATGACCAATCTTTCTGTTTTATTCATATTCAAGGAACATCTTCATTTCTCCCCCTTCCGTCTCTCTCTCTCTCTCTCTCTCTCTCTCTCTCTCTCTCTCTCTCTCTCTCTCTCTCTCTCTCTCTCTTTCTCTCTCTTCCGCTGTCATAAAAAAAAACAACGAAAATTAAAATAAACTTTTGAGGCCTAAGACAGAAAAGGTAGAATAGAGAAATTAGCCTTAATCATCATCATTACTATATGCCTAGCCACACGGCATAAATGTTCGTGTGTCCACGCTGATCTCTGTTCTTGGTGTTGTCGATCAATTCCTTTGATGATATTCCCCAAGGCCATTGTCGTAGACCATCACACTTCATTTCTCTCGCCCTTCCTCTGCTTCTTGTACCGCTAATCTTTCCAGAAGTCACAATGTTCTCCAGTTTTTCTCTTATCTTCACATAATCAAAAAACACTGCCATTGCCTTATTATTGCTTCTAATGGTTTACTTTCAATAGCTTTTCCAACAATCCGTGTTAGTTACTTTGATCTTTCAATGTATTCGCAACATTCGTTGCAGGAACCACATCTCCGTCGTCTCGACGATTTTCCAGATTTCATTGCTCATTTACTGCAGACTAGGTTCGGAATGATATCTCAGTGTTCTCTTTCAGACATTATATGAAAGTGACTTATTCTGTAAAATATTTACTTCTTCTGAAATGCATCTTTTGCTTGGCCTATAATGCTCTTTATTTCTGTCAAGCATCTACAGTTTCCTTGTATTGTAATATACAATCTTTTCATATTATCGTTTTCTTTGATATAACCAATGTTTTTGTCTTATTGATATTCAAGTAAAATCCTCTTTTTGCACTATTTACTGCACTATCAGTTGTTGCGAATCGTGTTTTCAGCTACCATTACTGTACCATCTGCATAGCATTCGTGGATTATATTTTAACTTTCAACCTTATTATATTTTAGCTTTCAGTTCGTATTTCTGGTTTATCTTTGATTTCTCTGTTTTTATTCGCTACACAGAAAAATTCGACCACAAAACATGTCTTATGTTACTTATAGCTTCAAGCCAAAGGCTTGCGAACGCGGTTCGTGAGCCGAGTACCAGGCGTTCGAATCTCAGCCGCGACCGATTTGTGCAGCAGACCGTGTCGCGTTGTGTTATAACGTGTTGGTATGGGAGCCGGTCGTTCAGAAAGCAATGGCAAACTACTGAACGCAAAAACTTGCTTAGTACATCAACAGCAGCTGAAAAATGCTGGTGTTGACTGCAAAATCCTGCAAGGGATACGCAACATTAAAATAAAAAAAAACTGTAATAATAGGAAAATGCAAAGAATACCACGGAGATACAGAAAAACCAATGACCAAGTCCTTCAAGAAATAAATGAAAATCGTAAATTGATTAGAGAAATGAGACGTGAACATGTTATGAGAAGAAATAGATTGGAGAACTTGGTGACAACTGGCAAGTATATCACGAAATTGTGAATATCAACTTTGGGGTCAGGGTATCGGCCGGTTATGAATGTAAGTGCGAATCCAACAGGGAGAGGTGTCTAAACTGTTCAATAACAGCTTTATTAATATTTCATTTCTATTCCACATTTTCCCATTACTTCTGATTCCTCTATCGTGATTTCATCTGTCCTGTCTATTTTCCTTTCTACACACGTTTGAAAACAGAAAGAACTTCTTCCTTTAAAACCAGCAGACCTTCTAAGACAATGTGAACTCTGCTCTTTCTCCATCATATAAAACTCTTGTGCATCCATCTGATCATCGTAGTTTATTCTCCTATTAATACACTGACTTGCTTTGATTTAAACATTATGCTTATTGTTCCGTCTATTATCTCACTGATTTACCTGTGCATATGTTGGTATGCTGAATAGAATTTGCCGGCTCCAAGCACAGCTGCGGGCGATTTGGAAGCAGACCGCCTTACGTTGGTTTCCCACACAGTGGTATGAGTGCCGATCGTTCAGAAAGCAATGGAAAACTACTGAAAGTAAACTTGCCAAGAAATCACGAACAGTAAAAAAAATGCCGGGGTGGACTGCGATGTCCTGTAACGGATTTGCATCCATCCATCCATCATGTGTTATGCCGATAAGCGTGGGCGGTCATGTTTTTCCACCTCACCCGATCACCAGAGTCGTGGATCAGCTCCTAACTGACTTTTAATAGAATTTAATTCATATGTGATGCACTGCTAGTTTAACCAATCGTCTTTTGCCTTTATGCATTTATCTCTTATGTCTTTATTTATCTAAACATTGTCTCATGTGTCATCTTTATTTTTCTTTCTTTTGTCCATAAACTTTAAGGTTGATTCGGGCATGCATTTCTTCTTAGCCCCCCCCCCCCCCCCCTTCCCCTTTCTATCCGATGATATTTCTTTGTGCGTTTTATGCATAACATTTTTCAGCATTTCTTATTGTTCATTCATGCTTTATATTTTAGGTATTGCATTGTATCTGTTTCTCACAATCACTCTTCAGCTGTCTTGAATGAAGTTTCCTGCTTTTAGAATATCTTTGTTAAATCGTATTAGCTCTTGTTGTGAAAATCAGTTTTACTGTTTCCAATCTTACTTTTATTTGTCCAAATTATTTGATGTGACCACTGTTATAGCCAGCGCCAGGTAATATCTTCACGTGTATCATTGCATTTCTACATCTTTTATTAATCGATGTGTAATAATTTTGACTGAATTGTGTTTTATCAGGGATATTTCACGTGCAAATTCTATCTTATAGCGTTTAAAGCAGGTTTTTATAATCAAGATATTGTTTATATTTGTTCACTCTATTAATTTTTCTCCATTTTCTTTTCTTATTCCTAAACCATATTTCCCCGAGCACATCTTCTAACCCCACTTTCCTACCTTTTTGGGGGTTAAATTTGCAAGTATTAATTTGACTTCTTATGATTTGGTTTAACATAACGTTTCTATTCCATCATAAAGGCATTGCATTTCTTCATACCGCTTGTTGTTGTATAATACAAGTATTTACCAGTCCATGTATTCATTTGTCTTTGATTTTAACCACCATAACCCTATCTGAAATCCCCCAATGACGCTATTTGATTTAGTTGTTCCTTCATCAAACAGGAGTCCTGCTATTTTCTCTTGTTGATCACTTCCTGCGTATATTAATGCATGTCTGCCATTAATTATTTCACCAAATCCCTTCAACCTGTCATTAATTCCTATGGCGACTAATTTTAACCCTTTCCCCCTCATTTCTGTCATTATGTTATCTAACTGCCCTGCTTCGGTCAATATTCTGATATCCCAATTATCTTTTCTAGATTGGTTGGTTTTCTATTTTGCCTTAAGTTGACCGCGATCGAATTACATCTGCGGGCGATTTGGAAGCAGTCCGCATTGCGATGGTATGAGTGCCGGTAGTTCACAAAACAATGGCAAACTACTGAACGTAAACTTGCCAAGAAGTCACAAACAGTAAAAAATGCTGGGGTTGACTGCGATGTTCTGTAAAGAATATGCAAATAACGTAACTGATTAAGTGCCGAAGGATAATGTATCACCGCATGTAACATCCTATTTGGACAGAGGGACGATATATCGCCACAGTAGAGTCATGGTGTTATTTGTTTTATTTCACAGTATTTTCCGCAATTTCAATGCTCAGAGAACGGATTTTTTTTTTTTTTTTTTTTTTTTTAAAGTTGAATTTTCTTAGTCACTTACAGATCATAACGGTGAGGTGAGTATGAACGTTTTCTCTATTAACATTATTTTCAATTAAACATTTTCTTCAACTAACATTCTTTCAATTAACTTTTTTTTTTCAATTCTCATTTTCTCTTCATTGCTTCCATTTTTCCATGCTTTTGTTCTTCTCGTCCTGTCGTCACCTTCTGATGTAGTCACAGGAGATCTCCTTGACTGTATGTTGTGTTTGTGAATGTGTTTGTTTGCTGATGAAGGCTAATCGCCGCAACGTTCTGTATGTGTCTTAACTCTGTTATGCAAAGCTGCACTACTTTGTGTCATTTTATATTGTTTACATATCCCTTACAGGACGTTACAGTCAACACCACCATTTTTCAGCTGTTGTTGATGATCTTGGCAAGATTACACTCAGTAGTTTGCCATTGCTTTCTGAGCGACGGGCTCACATACCCCGTAAGTAACAAAAGCGACGCGATCCGCCACCGAATCTCGCGCAGCTGCGTTACCCACGTGAATAAACAGGATTACGGAGAAAGTCGCTAACACATAGGCCAGGGATTTAATTGTGTGCCAGGTTTGGTCCAAACCCACGTTTTGTTTGGCACTGAATCAGTTAATTTGATGTCAGTCTTGTGTCATCTGTCGCCCACGATAGTCCCTACGGGGCTTGGATGTCATAAGACAGTCATTAACGTTGTTCTCTGATTCTGGTCTGTTTTGATTCATAAAAACCCTGGGAATATTTTGTTGTTGTTCCCTCTAGCCTCAGCACCAAACTGTCGTGCTTGCAACCTCTGCTGTTGACAGCAATTTCCGACTGTCGGGACAGAACGATGACTTTGGTAAATCCTGTTGTAGAGTTGTCTATTTATACCGGGGGATACCAGGGCCCCAAATCTACGTTTGCCACACATCTGTGCCTTGTCAGTCCTCCACACTATGAGGATGCTACTTTACAGGCTTTTGTCCTGGTTGCTTGAACAGGTTCTCTAGTAGTTTTTGCTCTAATTGTTTTTTCGTATTTGTCGTTGCTTTTAAATGTTTTGTAAGTGTTGTTACTTTAAATATTTTGTATTTATTATTATTGTAAATTGGTTGTATTTGTTGTTAATTTAAATGTTTTCTATTTGCTTTTACTTTAAATGTATTGTATTTATTGTTACTATATATGTTTTCTACTAGTTATTTTAAATTATGCTGTTCTAGTTGTTAATTTAAATGTTGATGAATCAGTTGGTATTTTAAATGTTGCTGTGCTTTACATTTAGTTGTTACTTGAAATAGTGCATTAACTCTACATATTTCTGACCTGATTGCTACTGTAGATGTTTCTGTCTTGGTTGTTACTTAAGATGTTTCTCTTCTGTGTATTACTTTAGGTGTTTGTGTTCTAATTATTACTTTAAATGTTTCTGTACCAGATGCTACTTTAAATCTTGCCTTCTTTCTAACTAATGTAAATGTTTTACGACTTGTTGTTACTATTTATTTGTTTAAATGTGTATGTCCTGGTTGTGACTTTAAAATATTAAGTTCTAGTTGTTACTTTACATATTTCTGTCCTAGCTGTTACTTTTAATGTTTCTGTCCTAGTTGTTACTTTAAATATGTCTGTCCTTGTTGTTACTTTAAATGCATGTTTGATTATGTTACTTTAAATGCTTATGTCCTAGTTGTTACTTTCAATATTAATGTCCGCCATCCATCATGTGCCACACCGGAAAGCGTGGGCGGTCATGACTCGCCATTTCACTCGATCACCAGAGTCGTGGATCAGCTCAGTGTTCCTGTCTCGACCATGCCATGTGGCCAAGCCATCCAAGTATTTACTTCTCGGTCTTCCCCTTTATTTGTTTCTTGTAGCACTTGGTCATTGGTTTTCCTGTCTTTCCATGGTATTCTTTGCATTCTCCTCAGAAACCACATTTCCACAGCCATTAGATGTTGTTCAACTTGACTGTACATTGTCCAAGCTTTACATTATTAATGTACTACTTGTTACTTTAAATATTTCCTTCTTCCTAGTTGTTAATTTAAATGTTTCTGTCCTCCTAGCTGTTACCTTAAATGGACCTGTCCTAATTAATTCTGTAAATACATATGTCCTGCTTGTTACTTTAATGCATGTCTCCTAGTTGTTACTTAAATGCTTCTGTCCTAGTTGTTACGTTAAATGCCTGTATTAAGTATTAATGTCCTAATTGTTACTTTAAATATTTTTCTGGATGGATTCAAGATGTGATAGACACTTTATGCATGACAACAACAACAACAACAACAACAACAACAACAACAACAACAACAACAACAACAACAACAACAACAACAACAACAACAACAACAACAACAACAACAACAACAACAACAACAACAACAACAACAACAACAACAACAACAACAACAACAACAACAACAACAACAACAACAACAACAGAGACAACACATCTGCCCTATGGTAGAGAGAAGTTACGAGAGACTGCTAGAGGGGAGAAGTTCCACATAAGACAGGCGACTGGGTGGATGTGCTAGAGCTAAGCTGTGTAACTGTGTCAGGGGAGACACTCGCTGCTTTCTAATGGTCGTAGATAACTTGGGTTCAAATCTAAATGTCGTATTATTTTCTGAGCTTTGGTACATTAGGTAATATATGTGAAAGTGTGTGTGTGTGTGTGTGTGTGTGTGTGTGTGTGTGTGTGTGTTTGCTTGTTTATGTATGTATTTGTTTTTTTATGTCAGGAATTCGTGGAAGTTCTCGTCTTCAATAGCTTCCATTTCACTATGCTGTTGGATTTCTATAGCCGCGTCTTCACCCATAGCATCATCATCATCATCATCATCATTATCATCATCATCAACATCATCATCATAATTATAACCGGCATCATAATTATCATCATCACCATCTCTGTCAAATGGACAAGACTTTCATTGATCCCCACAGATTTTGGTACTTGATGTTTTGAATCAAATCTCGTGAAATCCCTCCAGGTCACAGTCCAGCATCCAGCATCGTCTCTCTCGACCTACCCTTGCTACTGCTACCTCTCCAGTCATACTGGTTCCCAGGGTCTCTCTTCCCATTACATGACCATAGACTATTATCTGTCCCTTTCTTATTTGTGTATAGAACGTTCTGCTTGTATTAGCTTCACCAAGAAAGTAATGAATGGTGACAGTAAGTTAAAGCTCACTGCTTCACAGTGAGTTTTTTTTTCAAGTAGTGTAGTAGTAAACTGCAAACTACTGAGCGTAATCTTGCCAAGAAATCAACAACAGCGGTATAATGCTGATGTTGTCAGCGATGTCCTGTAAAGGATATGCGAAACAAAAAAGTAGTAAACTAGGAATTGAGAACCGCCGAGATAATACCAGGACAAAATTACAATACTAGAATGGAGATTAGCACAAAAAATACACAAGCTGAGTGCAAACTAGCTAGTGACAGCATACATAACGTTACCTGCAACAGTCGAGCAACTCGTGAACATGAAATATCCGTGACGTAAGATCAAAAATCCGAGCGCAGTGTAAAGTGTTTGCGAGTGGACTAAAATGCCTCTACTAGACCTGACTTTCAACGGTTGACCCACTATTAACAAAAAGAAAGCATTGTCTGTGTTTTCAACAATATATCTGTGTGTATTCTGTTTCCCGAAGACGAAGAGAATCCTTTAATTAAACATCAGTATTATCCTTAGAGAATATCTCACACAATGGCACCTATGATTGGGTAGGTAAAGCACAGGTAATTATGTAGTAACACTATATAGTCTGGCATAGCTCATAACATTATTTTAGAGATTGTGAAGACAAAATATAGATAATTATTGATAATACTATTATATATATATATATATATATATATATATATATATATATATATATATATATATATATATATATATATATATATATATATATATAATATTTATCGTGCATACAACATTGTATATTATAATTCACCGACTCGACATCTTGTAATACGGTTCGCCAAACAATAACATGGATTTATGGCTAATAAAATTATATCAAAGATTGAGTAGTTAAATTTCGACTAATTATATACCAATACTAACTATTATGGCTAAGCTAACAATATTATACCACAGATGCATTAATTAATTCAAATCGATGTCTGTAAGTGATGAACAAAAAAAGAAGAATACCACGGATTGCTTCGTTACGCAATTCTGTCACAACTTGAATAGATAAGATGTATATTATTATTAATTAGCAGCAAATCTTGGCCCTACCCTCAATGCAATAACAGACATCAGAATGTAGAGAATGGTTTAACAAACACTGAATATTATAAACTGGCTCATAAAATGATATCAGGAAATATTGGCTCACGAAAAGAAATATAAGAGATTGGGTCGATGATAAAAAAGATCTTACGTCACAACACAACACCGTATGATTTGACTCGCAAATTCAAATCTGTTATTTAACTACATTAGACAAGTTATCGCCATGATATTAGCTAAGCCCTCTGTTTTTCCCCATCATAAGTTTTCATTCCGATTTAAGCCTGGAAGGCTTCTGTTGTTATATGAGGCAGAAACGAAATGTTCACAAACATATTTCCTACACAAAATGCTAAACTAAAAAACACAACTCACGGTGACTGAAAATTGTCTGCGTGTCAAATTATCATTAAAAATAAATTTATTTTGAGCTCACATTTACACCTAACTCAGTCGGAACATCCACGGCCTCGTTCTGAATGTTCAGGTAGATGCAGCGACTACATAAATGCTCTATCCGACCGTAAAGTTTTGGTTACCAAAGGAAAACGTAACGCTAACTTGCATGAGTATTTGTTGTCGAGTCTTAGATGCTTGGCTACACCGTAAGTGAACCGAGGCAGTGTAACTTGATACGTTGCAAGCTGTTAGCGATGAACAGACGACTGCTCGTCAAAAGAAAAAAGAGAAGAGCGGGGAGAATCCAAAGATTCCGGATTCCTTTACCGTTAAGATATATATGTTTAATACAGCGTGCGAACAGAAGGCGGTGTTGTTATGGTCTGGCTTAAGCAATATTCCCCTTTCGTTGAAACTCCTGAACTGTAGACATATTACAGACATTAAAGTTTATTATTCAACAGCGGGGAAATAACAGAAAGTCGAATTCTCCAGTCAGGTGAGGATATTTTTCCAGTTCGTCATTTCAAGTTATCGATATATCTAAACACGTAGCCGCGCCCACTGTCGGAGCCCGCGCCATTGGCTGATGCTTAATTCAGACGTCAATTATTCATATGTTAGAAGTCCTAGAGGGCGGGGTTTAACAATAGTGACGCAGCGCGGATTGGCCAGGGTCGGGGAATTGAGAAACTTGACAAAGCCTCGAACAATACCGCATGCCCGTCGAGTGTTTGCTAACCGTAAGATTCGATATTTCGGCTCTTGTTCGACATATGAATCATTAAATATTTGTTCCCCCACACTCACCAGGGACTATCGATCGCCATCATCATCAAACACAACGAATGAAACCATTCCTGTAATTACAACAGCAACGACAAGTACGGCAACAATAACACGGAAACATTTTGTTAAAAAGAAGCTTGCTGACACAAAAAGTACACATTACGTGGACAATTGTATGTATTATTGGAAATGCTAGAAAAGTTCAAAGACAAATAGGGGGATGTATTATCCAGTTCAGCAACAGCATTACTAGATCGAGCTTAATTCAGTAAATGTATATCATATTAATTATACAATAATCGCTTGTCCCTTGCAGGATATCGCAATCAACCACAGCCTCTGTTGACTGTTCGTGATTCACTAGGCAATGCCAATATTGCGTTGAGTAGTTTGCTATTGTTTTCTGGACAATTTATTCTAATAAATTAATTAATATTATTTTAATGCTTAAATCCACGTGACCGCGTGCGGAATGTACTCACTACCCCATCGTCTGGGCACAGGAAGTTCAAGCGCGGGCAAGTTAAACCATGCGGTAACGCTGACCTCTGTATTAATAATAGTAACAGCATTTAGACTTCATGTAACTGTGCGTAGTATCATAGTGGTTAGTGCTCTTGCTTACTGCGGCAGTGGTCCTGGTTCAACCCCCATACGTGAGGCGAATTTGTCCCCTACCATTATGGCTCCAGGGTCGAGTTCGCCTGACAGCTCCTCTTTCTGCCATCATATCTTTGATGATTACACAATTATGTGAATTCTCGCGAGGAAGTCGCTGTTTTTGTGGAATTGTTGTTTAGTTCCATATTAATAAATTAATCGAAAAAAAAAAAAAAAATCAACGGAAGCCTTGGAGATGTGGTTTTATAGGAGAATGCTGAAAATTAATTGGACAGCCAAAATGAGCAATCATGAAATTTTAAGGGAAGCTGAGTCGCAAGGACAGCTTATCACAAACATCAGAAAGGGCAGTCCTCGTTTTTATTTTGCCCACGTTGTGGGAAGATAAAAACGGGAACATGTTGTGACAACCGGAAAGATTTGCGGAAAGAGAGATAGAGGAAGACAGCGTGAGTAGATTCTTGACAATCGAAAGCGTAATAAACTCTCCACAGCCACAAAACCTGGGCTGAATTGTAGAGACCATGTGCTGTCCATGCAGCATGATCCCTCTTTCTGATTTTCTAGTTTACTCCTGAGGAAAGGTAACACCAGTATATTTAGCGCAAGGCAAGTTGCAGAAGCTGCCGGATCGGCATAGCAACAACACTCTAACTGTCCTCCTGACGGAGCTTCAATCCTAGACCATTTGTCGACCAAGGCTCAGGGCCGTACATGGTCTGCCCTGCCATGACATTTAGTCTTTAGGTTGCATTTCCTCGCACAAAGATAAGACTTATACCCTCCCAGTTGTGCTCCTCCTATCGAAGGTGTTGGCACAATGTGGGGTGTTGTGTTTGGTGAGCGCCGCCCAACATTCGGGGCTAACAGAAAGCAGGTAGTACCGTCTAATGTTATACGGTAGCTCAGTCATATCTAAGACCTTGAGGAAAGCCTGCGACCATTGAATTATCATGAGAAACACGTTCACGTGTATTAATTTGCACTCATTGTATTCAAGAAAGAAGAAGCCACCAGATGAGACGAATAATTAAGTTGCATGTCCTTCACAGGACGTAGCAGTCAACCCCAGCATTTTCGCTGTTCGTGATTCCTGGGCAAATTTTACGTTCAGTAGTTTGCCATTGCTTTCTGAACGACCGGCTCCTATACCTTTTTTTCGAAAAAAATAAAACACCCAGCACCGTTGTGTTTCAAACCCGGGTATACGGGCTCACAAACCGCGTTCGCAAGCCCTTAGCCACAGAGACCTGTGAGACATATAATATAAGATAAGACATATAATATAAACATGAAAACCGTTATTTTAACTCCAAAAGGAGACTGCATTTCGTTGAAAGAACTGTCACTGTAAACTGTCATGTAGTGATTCCACATCGCTGTCCAGGATGAAAGACCTTGGAGTAAGAATCGGCACAGCCAGACGCGAGAGGTACAGCGGGAAAACAAAGCGCCTCGTCAACCAACACAGAACTGGCACTATTAGCCACCGGGCGCTGATGCATATGCTGGGGGGGGGGGAGGATCTGAGCACCTATGGACATGTCCGGAGTGCAATGAAGATACCCCAACTGATAACTGATAACTGACTGTCATGTACTGCCTATCCTATATAGTATCTTGCGGTGTATGGCCGGGGGGTCTTTGAGCCTGAGGAATTAAGGCAGCCTGGCTAGTGCAGTCGCCACGAACTGTACAGGTTAGGGTTTTTCTATTTGCCCCCGACAGAAGAAAGAAAAAAAAAATCCACACCTTACCGAGGACTGGAACCCGGGTCTCCCGGAGGATAATCCGGCAATCTAGCCAATCGGCCAGCCGCAAAAAAAAATAAGTAAACTGTAATGGCTGACGCTGTTGTCATTTGCTGGCATAAATGCACATGAGGGAATGAATTAGCGAAAAACCAAGTCGTTCCAGCGGGCCGCTAGTTATTTATTTTGTGTTATACTTTTTAAATGTTTGGTCATGCGCTGGTTTACTTTGAAATCGGACATATTCCATTCACGTGCTACTACTACTACTAGTAGTTATTGCTACCAGTAAGCCCACTTGACTGATTTTGCGTGAGGGTTAGCTTTCCCATTACAAGTGTCCATCGCCATCAGGCGAACCCTCTACATATTCTGCAGTAATTGTAATTTACGTCCGCATGTCAAGGACGAGAAACCAACTTGTAAGTTAAACTGACCGGCGTGTGGAACAAACCCAATGCGCTGCTTCGGAAGGCCAAGTTTAAGCCCCCTAAACCCCTCAGCCACGTCGACCTCGGTAGACCGTGATGAGAACGACGTACTAAGGTATGAAAATACTGGAGGGGAAAATTCGGAACAGGAAAACAACAGGGCCTCAAAGACAATAACTACATACCGCACTCGAGCAAGAACGTTGGGGTTCAGTCGTATGCTGAACTGAAGAAATATATCAATTGAAGAATCCTTGTGGCCATTACATTGTTACAAGACCGAGATTATTATCGTCTCAAAGAAAAATGAAATATCACAGTGTAACATAAGAATCATTGGAAATATTCTTAAACAAGTGAATCGGTACACTATCTCGGAACAGTTATAACATCGTATTGGAGGTGCCTTGCAGAGATTAGAACAAGAATCGCTATGGCAAAGGTAGCCTTTTGCAAACCGGAAAACATACTGACTAATAAAATTGCAACGAGAAAAGGAGTGTTGAAGGGCTACATAAAACCTGTACTTTTGTGTGGATGCGAAACGTGGACGATGAGTAGGCAAGCTGAAAAAAAAAAAAAAAAACATCTAACGGAAGTGGAAATGTAGCTTCTGTTGAATGTGCAAAGAATATCATGGACAGACAGAAAAACCAATGAGCAAGTCCTATAGGAGGCAAATGAAAACTGCAAAATGACGTAGACTGTCACATTTTTGGACAAGTTATGAGAAGAAATAAACTGGAGAACTTGGTGATAACTGGCAAGATTGGGGAGAAAAGAACGGGGAGGGGGAGGGGGAGGGGGAGGGGGGATGGAAGACAGAGAAGTAAATATCTGGTTGGCTTGATGGTATGGTCGGGACAAGAACACAGAACTGATCCACGACTCTGGAGATCGTGTAAGATGGCGAAACATGAGCGCCCACGCTTACTGGCATGACACGTGATGATGATGCTGTAGCCATTAACTGATTCAGTGCCAAAGGATAATACGAGACAAAATGTGACACCCCCCCCCCCCCCCATTCTGACAGCAGGACGTTATATCGCCGCTGTAGTGTCATGGTGTTCTTCTTCTTCTTCTTCTTCAGCTTTCCGAGCCATTGAGGTTCTTTGCTGCAAGTACAATCCGTCTCCATTCGTCTCTCTGGTGGACCTTCTCTTGCCAGTCGTTGATTCCAAGTGCTTGTAGGTCTGTACATGTATTATCTCTCCACCGCTTCCATTCTTTCTATATGCCCCAGCCATTGTAGTCTATTAGCCTTCATGATACCAGTGATTAGCGGAGACTTAAACAGATCATACATGTCTTTGTTACTTCTTCTTTTCCACTCTCCACTTTGTGTATCCCTAATGGGTCCAAAGATGCGTCTTAAAATTTTGTTCTCAAAGGTTTGTAACAAGGCTTCGTCTCCTTTCATGGTGTTATGTGTTTTATTTTGTAGTATCTTCTGAAATTTCTCTCATCAGTGAATCGCCGCTGTAGTGTCATGGTGTTATGTGTTTTATTTTGTATTATCTTCTGAAATTTAACTCACCAGTGAATCGAAATGTGCATTGTAATACTTGCTCATTTGGTTATGCACTATGATTGGCCCAACCCTACGTTTTGTTTGGCAGTGAATCAGTTCAGGCAGCCATAAACAAATTTACAAGTAATTACTTCAAGGAAATCGATTTTAGGCGGCACAGAAATAGAATTTGGGGGACACATAATAAGAATTTTGGAAATACACCAGACACCATGAAAACTGAAAGCTACAGTTACCACATCGAGGTTCAAACCTGTCACCTTCAAATGACAACAGGGCCAGGCTGCAAGAGTAAGTGCACTTCCACTCATGCATGAGATGGTGAAGGGACAGGATCATACGACATCAATAGCAGTCGTCTGCTTGACTAACCCGAGGATGGGTCAATGACGTATCTTGGCGTGAGGCTTGATCGTAGCCTGTCCTTCAAAGATCATGTCGATTATGTCATAACGATATCTCGAAAAGGTTTGTCAGCAATGAGAGTCATGGCGACTGCCAATATCGAGCAAAGACTGCTAATACTTCTGTTCCAAGGACTTGTGCTTTCACGCATCGAGTATGCCCTGGCCATCCTCACTGTCAGCCCTACACAGATTGGAAGACTATAAAAGGTACAAAACGAAGCCATGCGCATCATTTTGGGCTGCACGAGAGATACCAGCTGTGTAGCATTGAGATACCTCCTTGACTTCCAGACAATGGAACACAGGATCAAGATCTGGAGAGCTCGTGCATACTTAAAAATAAGTGCAGATGAGCAGCACCCTCTGCATGACGCTATATTCAGAGAAAAGGGTGACAGGCTAAAGAGGGGCAAATCATGGATGGGTGGGGCGGAAGATGTCGTCAGACAGGTCTGCAGTCTTACCAGTATCAACCCCGGCAAGGAATGGGTGCCAGTGCCACTAGCTTTTAAGTGCACTTTCTCCTGCATTATCACACTCGACAGACGGTGCAGAGAGCAGAACGCCGCCGCTGTCAATGCTGAGGTTAACGCGCTCATCTATGAACACTCAGATAGCCCCGAAGTGCTCATCTATACAGATGGATCTGTTGTAAAGCAGCAGAGAAGTGCGTGGGCATTTACAGCCCGTTCAGCGGGCCGAACCGTTCAAGAATCCAGTGGTGCCCACTCTATGACCACGAGCATCATGACGATGGAGGTGATGGCAGTTACACAGGCTTTCATATGGCTGGAATCACAGCATTATACCAACGTGTGTGTACTAAGTGATTCAATGAGCATGATTCAGAAGGTCGAAGCTGGATCTGTACGTAGACAGTGGACTGAGTCGCTGCGGAAGTCTGTTGTTCGTAAAGTCACCTTCATTTTCGTCCCGGGACATGCGGGAGTCGAGGGAAATGAACGAGCTGATAAACTGGCTGGCTCTGCACCCCCTGTAGATGGCCAGCCCATGGATCGTGCCGATGTTATTAACGTCCTTAAAGATATGTCGAGAACAGAGGACTTTGACGCCAGTGAATCCACATCGCTGTCCAGGATGAAAGACTTGGGAGTAAGAATTGGCACAGCCAGACGCGAGAGGTACATCGGGAAAACAAAGCGCCTCGTCAACCAACACAGAACTGGCACTATTAGCCACCAGACGCTGGTGCATATGCTGGGGGGAGGATCTGAGCACCTATGGACATGTCCGGAGTGCAATGAAGATACCCCAACTGATAACTGATAACTGAACTGCTAACCCGAGGATGATGATGATGTTGTTGATGATGATGATGATGATGATGATGATGATGATGATGATGATGATGATGATGATGATGATGATGATGATGATGATACCCAACACATGTTTTCATCTTTCTCCTCTTAATCGTGTCTTTCCATTTTTCTTCTACACACAAACATAATCAGTTGCAACATAAATTAACGACACTTAATTCAAGCTATGAAGATAGCTTGATAGCTAGATACGAGACCGCTATGCCACGGAGACCCCACTCCTATTTCCTCAACCCAGACTAAACATGTTGAAAGACACAATTAGTTCTAAAAATTTTGGAAAGAAAGATAAAATGTATAAGAATAAATCAATAACATGTTAACCCGGCCTCCATAGACAAAACCTCACTTCAAGAAGTGGAAGCACACACATATTTAGGTAGCAATGTAGATAAATTTGGAGACACAAATAGAAATATTAAAATAAGAAAACATAAAGGAAGATGATTGTTCTTAGCTCTAGGAAATATGTTGAAGTAAATAGAAGCGAAGTTTAGTAGCAAATATTTACTAGTTCTTCTTCTTATTTCGTTCCCTTGAAATGTGTCCGCAATGTTGTATCTTGTATGAATTTCCCCGTCTATTTTAGTTCACTCATTGGTCCATAGAGTTTACATTTTGACTTCTTTAATCAAACTTAAATCGTTACTGATATATGAATCAGAAACAACGGCAAACTACTGAAATAGTCACCAATAAACTACAAACATTCATCAACAGGTGCCTGTGTGGAATAAGACTGCAATTGTATGGCAGAATTACAAAATGAGCTGATGGGGTGAGGTTGTCTCCTGTCCCCTCTCTTGTTCATAACATATATAGACAACATATGTAAAGAAACCAGCCAAGCAGAGATAGCAAGAATACCGCGTGACGAGAACACAGAAGAAGAACCATCTGCAAATCTAAGAATTAGAGAACTCCTGTTTGCGGATGACCAGGCATTAATAGCAAAATCAGAAGCTGAATTACAAGACCACATGAATAGTCTCAACGAAATGTGTAGGGAACATAACATGAAAATTAGCACAAGCAAAACAGAGGTAATGACTATAACAAAAGAAGAACAAACAACAACAATTCACCTAAACGAACATCCCTTGAAACAAGTCAAGAGTTTCAAGTACCTAGGAAGTATAATAATCATCAAATGGCAGATCAGAAGACGAGATCGAAAATAGGTGCAATAAGGCAAATCAACTCATTGAACAAATGGCACCAATACTAAAGAACAAACATGTATCAATAACTACTAAGAAAGCACTTTACAACACAATTTTCCTGCCAACTCATGCTACCAATGCCAAACCTGGACAATGACAGAAAAAGAGAAAAGAAAAATCACAACAGAAATGAGATTCCTGAGAAGAATACTCAACGTATCAAGAAGAAATAAGATCAGAAATGAAGAAATCAGGACTAAAGTGGGGGTTAAAGCAGCACTAGATTTTATCAGAAAGCAGCAAGTAAAATGGTTTGGCCATACAAGTAGGCTACCAGTCAACAGCATGCCACAACAAGCAATGATGTACAGACCAGATGGAAACAGAGGGAGAGGCCGACCACGTAAACGTTGGACGGAGGGAATAGCAGAGTCCATGGGAATATCGATAAATGAAGCCCATAATCGGGCACTCTCACGAAGTTTATACTTCACCTCGACACCGCAAGGTACAAGAGGAACATGATGAGATGAGAGATGAGATGGGTGAACTAAAGAAACTCAAGAGTTTAAAAAACAGAAAACACGATATATCGACTGTCATATTTTGCTGCATCTCGTCGGGTGCATACTGCAGAGATATACAGTGGTACCTCGGGTTACGAACGCCTCAGGTCACAAACAATTCAGGTTACGAACAACAACCTGGAAAATTGTACGTCTTGGGTAACGAACAGTGCCTCGGGTTACGAACGAAGGTGAGCGAGAGAGAGCAAGGTGTAACGTTGGAGACAAACGATCGCGTACAGTACAAACAGTACTACAGATGAGCTTGCGGATTTTTAGAATGAACAGCTAAAGACATCAAAGGAGTAGCAGTCGTCCGATGATGAGGAGCCAGTGACCGTTTCAACTGCCAGGATTAAAGAAATCTGCAGCAAGTTGGCAGACGTCGAAGACTTCATTGTGAACCATCATCCAAACAAACTTGTTGCTAACAAGCCCTATGCCCCTTTATGTGATGGCCCACTTCAGAAAGATTCTCCAGCAAAGGAAGAGACACATTTTCCTTGATAGTTTCTTGGTGCAGAAAGATTCCCTGTCGGCTGCCAAGAAACAGCGACTAGATACTCCTGAAACTAATAATTCAGAATAACAAAGAAAGAGACTAATTTCCCATGATCGTTTTCTTGGTAACAAAGATAGACTAAATCTCTTTTTATTTTACATTTCATTCATTTGGTTGTTTTCTTTCTCTTTATTTAAAACGTGAAGTACACGTATTATTTGCGTTTTCTCATGTAAACGACAGGATGTTAACAAAACAAGAAAAATTCTTTCATCTTGACACGGATTGTCTTTATTTCATTGATTTCAATATTTCGGGTTACGAACGTTTCGGGTTACGAACCGAGTTCTGGAACGAATTAAGTTCGTAACCCGAGGTACCACTGTATGTCATTTGAAGTTGGTTCTTTTTTTCCTGCGTTTCCATCCTGTTTCAGGATATTGCGGTCAACATCAGCATCTTTCAGCTGTATGTTGATTCCTAGGCTATATTACGCTCATCAGCACGCCACGACTTTCTGAGCGACCGGCTCCATACTCTCATAAGTCACTGGTGCGAATCGAACCGCTTCCAATTCTCGTGCACTCACGTCAACCACGAGAGTATTCGGGATTACGGAGAAAGCTGCTAACTCCTCGGACAAGGAGCCGGCATCATTTGAAGTGAATAAATTAATAATACTTTAGCTGAAACACTTAACGTATAGTCACAGGTATTGTTCGATTATGGGGCATTTGTTAGCCACATCGTAATTTCAAAATTAACTTATTTTGTTTGCTTAAAACCAACTGGAATCGACTAATGGCTAATTCCGTAAAATATTTGATTAATCGTGTATTAGTCATCGAATACTGTATACGAAATGCTTTTTCATTGTTAACGTTATGGTTATGCTTGCTTGCTTGTTAGTTAGTTAGTTAGTCGACAAATCATCCTCGCTGCACATCGAACCATTCAGTCCATAAGTGCTCGGATCCCCTCCTCAGCAAATCCCGCAGCGTGTAGCGGCTAACGACGCCAGTTCTGTGTTGGTTTATCAATCTTCTTTGGCTTCCTGCGTAGTGTTCTTGTTTGGCCACACCTCTTTTAATTTGATGCTCTAGCAGTCTGGCCATTGTTGTAGATTCACAGTCATCACTTGGTTCTCGCAAAAGTCTCACATCACGTAGAGCATTCAGAATGTCAGCCTGGTCCATGGCGCGTCCGCCCTCCACAGTAGCCTCACCTGCGAGCTTGTCAGCCCGCTCATTTCCTTGTACTCCCGCATGCCCTGGCACGAAGATGAAACTAATCTTTGCCAGCCGAGACCGCTTCAGAGGCAGCAACCATTCTCTTCGGATCGACCCCTCCTCTATCCTCTTGATCATGTTCATTGAGTCGCTAAGGAAACAAGCCCTGGTGAATGTCTGTGTCTCGAGCCATGTTATTGCTTTACTTACTGCCATGACTTCCATGGTCAGGCTACTTGTGGTTTCAGTGAAAGCACCAGAGTCCTCCTTCACAATTCTCCCTCCGGCCCGAGCTGTAAAGGCCCATGAGCTTCTCACATGTCGGACGACCGACCCATCTGTGTAGATGACCGCGTCACCGTCTAGCGAATTCTCGAAAATCAACGCTTGTACTTCAGCCTCAACAGCAGCCGGATTTTCTTGTCTGCATTTTCTATCTAATTGGATGCAAACTGAAAAGGATGTGCAGAAGTCTGTTGGCACTTGCACCCACTCCTCGCCAGGTTCTAAGTCCTCAAGTGAACACACCTGTTGAAGAATGTCTTCGGCTTGACCCATCCACGACCGTCCTCTTTTTAACCTGCTGCCCTTCACCTTCCTAATTTCACTATGCAGTGGATGTTGTGTGTTTGCGTTAATTCTGAGGTAGGCGCGTGCCCTGCAAACTTGTATTCTCTCTTCAATGGTTGGAAAATCAAGAAGGTAGCGCATCGCCCTGCATGCTGTATCTCTTGTACATCCAAGAATAATGCGCATAGCTTCATTCTGTATCCTTTCCATCCTTTCTATCTGCTTATGGCTGAGAGTCAAGATTGCCATTGCATACTCCAAAACAGACATGACCAGCCCCTCGTACAGAAGACATAGATGGCGCTGCTCACAGTTTGCTGCCGCCATCACCCGCATCGCTGCCAAACCCCGCTTGGCCTTTGTTATCACCTGGTCTATGTGCACATTATAAGCAAGGCTTCGATCAAACCGTATCCCCAGGTAATTCATTGCCTGCGTTCTTTCCACCGTCTCTGAACACAGCATTACAGTTGGTGTTGGATTGTTGACAATATGATTATTCAACGAGAACCAAGTCACTGTTGCCTTTGTTGGGTTAACCATTGCCCCAGCTTCATCACACCAAGTACTTATGCGATTGAGTTCGGTTTGTAGTTCCCCAGCAACCTCCTATCTATCCTTACCCTGACGATACACTAAAACATCATCGGCATATGACAATGTCCTGCCAGGTCCAGTGATCTGCTCACTGGTGATTCTCACTGTGTAGGCGTTGAACAGTACCGGAGATAATGGTGATCCCTGTGGTAGGCCAGGATATATTGTTGTTGGTTCCGAAGTCCAACTGCCACATCTAAAAACTACTTTCCGTTGGAAGAGGGCTGCAGCGATCCAACTAAGGAGGAATGGACTTACGTTTAGTTCAAGAAGCTGAAACATTAAAAAATCCAGTGGTACTCTGTTGTATGCGTCCTCAAGATCAATCGCTGCAGCAACGGTTTCAGTGCCTGAGTGGAAACCTTCATAGACATCCTGGGCAAAGACTGCTGCATTGGTCCAGGTTTCTCTTTTTGGACGGTACCCACCCAGGGTAGGTGGGAAAACACCTTGCCTCTCTAGTTGGCTTGATATTTTCCTGGCAATTACCTTCTCCAGCAGCTTGCCTATTGTATTCTGCATGGTTATAATTCGATATCCCTGAATTTTTTTGTGGTCTTTGTCAGGCTTCGGCAAGGGAATCAGATAGCTGTGTAACCATTCCTCCTTGATGCTAGCACTCCCAATACTGTTGTTGTACATGTCTGCTAGTTTCTCTAGCTCATTGTCGGTACACCTATTTATGTCGTCGTATCTTATGCCATCAGGACCTGGAGCACTGTTTTTTGATCGTCGAAGCACAGCCTTGATTTCTTTCACTGTCACTGTGTCTTCATCCGGAGTGTTCTGGGCCTTGCATCTGTCTGAGGTGACCTCCTTGGCCAGATTTCGACCTCCCATGTCTGTCTGGTTGCCCTGCTCAAGGTAGCGTTCAAAGAGGGCTTTGCCCTTGTCTTCGTCAGTCCTCTGCCAGATGAGGTCAGCACCTTGGAAGTCAGAAATGCTCTTATTCTTGACTACACCACTCATGCTTTTATGTAGTCGCCAGAACAATTTCAGTGACTTGTCTGTGCTTACCCTTTGACACACCTCTGCCCATTTTTCCCTTTTAACCACCGTGACCAGTTTTTTGAAATAGCTTACTTTTGTGTGCATCTCTCTTTCTAAGTGCAAGCAGGGACTAGGATGACCAGCTCTGTTCTTCTTGGCATTTTGCCATCTCCTTACAGCACTACGCTTATCCACCCACGCCTTATCCACCTCGAAACTCCACCACGGTGGCTGCTCTCAGCTTTTTTTCCTGCCCTGAAACGTTCTGCGCTTGTCACGTCTTATTTTACTCACCACATCTTGCCCTGTACTGTCATACTGGAACGTCTTTACCTTTAGCTTGTGCTGCCTGGTTCTGCCTTTCTCCACCAATATGCTGCAAGGGTGGTGGTCGCTGCCATGGTGTCCTAGGACACCCCATCTACACACTGTAGTGAGTAAAGGTGAAACTAGCGCCAAATCAATAGCACTGTCCTCATCGCCTGGACGGCTTGCTGTCCTGGTGACACAGCCACTGTTGATACAAACCAGGTCGATGGTTTCCAGTGCAGTCTCGAGCTCCTCCCCTTGTGTATTGGAGGAAGTGTTTCCCCATGATCTGCCTTTAGCGTTGAAGTCACCACAGAAAATAACATTCCTCTCGTGGCCTAATATGCCACTTAAGCACTGCCACTTCTGGGCGTCCATACTCCCATTGCGGGCATAAACATTCACCAACACGAATGGTACACTGGAATGAACTCTCAACGCCTGTATTTGTATATCGTCACTGTCCCAACTGGACATGTCTAGCTCTGACGCCATCATGCTGTCGCGAACGAGAATCGCCGTTCCCAGATGTCGTCTGTTGTAGAAACATTTGAAGCCGGCAATTCGGAGTGGCTGATCGCCCAGTCTCGTCTCCTGGAGTGCTACAATGTCGTTTCTGTAAACTAGGGTTTCTAAAATAGAGCCCCGTTGTTTTACACTGGCACAGTTCCAATATAGAATACGGATGTTCCTGAGTCCTAGACGGTGACACTTGAGTCTAAAACGCCTCAAACCACCGCGCTTACCTTGTTTCTTCCTCCCTGCGCGGCTACCACGCCGCTTCGTTATGTTGACTCCTGAACCCTCGGAAAACACACGTTGTTCCGCCATGTTGAAAAAACGTAAACACAGACTGCTGAGAACCACACACGCTGCTGAAAATTCACTCAAGGAAGGCTTCGCTCGATGCACGAACTCCGTAGCACCCGCGCAGATCTTGAGTATAAACTCCTGGTTTTACATCCTGGCACACCAATTACACGCAAGAGATGAATAAATCCATCCCCTACGCGAAAAAGTTAACGAACACAAAACAACACGACCGTCCGTCGCCGTCTTGAAACCGGAAGGATTGCTTGCTTGTGTTCGTTGGCTTGAGCTCCAACGCGAAGTCCTGTATGTCGGATGAAGACATCCTGTTGTCCAACACCAGTGTGATGTCATACCGGACCTGAGGTTTGCGTGAGTATCCGTTGTCCCATGTCTGGCCTATTGGTGTGCAGACTGGTGGTTCCTCGCCGTACAGGCAGACACTCGCCGACTTCGGAGGAATCGGCGATCCTATTGACTTTAGCCAGGACCCCGAAGGGACCTGTTGCCCAGGACGCTCGATGAGGAAGCGTCAGTAGGTCTTGGCCAGTGTATAACCCGGCCCTGGTGCCTTGAAAACACCTCTGCGTCCCGTTATGGTTATATTTCATTAGGGGTTCAGATATCGACGAGGACGACGTTTTATAACCTTTCGATTGCACGGGGATTCCCGAAGACTGATTAACTTTCTTTTCCACCCTCACTGGTCTATGCTCGGCTGCGCGATGTGCTAATTGTCTTCCCGTTCTGCCCATGTAAGTTGCTTGGCTCTCACAAATTCAAGAGTATTAAGAGTTGTGGAAATAAAGCTCGAGGCTGATGGGTCAGGCATTGAGAAAATCTGTTAATAATGTCTGGAAAGTCCTTTCCCTGGAGCCTAAGTCAACTGGATATAAAGGGTGTAGAAGGAAATGATTAACATGGGAAACTGCGGTAGCATAATGGCTAGACACTCACCTGTCGGCACTGTGCTCATGGGTACGAATCCGCATCAGGACGAAGTTTTAAAATTTACTGGGGCGCCCAGGTCGATCCAGTCTAATACTGGTACCAGAAAATGTGTTGGGAAGTAAACGCGAGTGTGGCCTATAACAATATGGGTCTAGCACCATCTGCCCTGTACGCATAAGGCGTGTGGAAGAGTCCTTTACTTTTGTAATGAACACCAAGGGGCGGCATGCAGGCGGGGAAGGGGAGCTCCAGGAGATGGCAAAAGGAAGGAGGACTAGGCGTAAGTTTGCTGACAGCCCCGCAAACTGAAAACCGTCAGAGAATGGCCCACGATCTCTGGATCGCGAGGCAGGCAGCTAAACCACTATGTCACGGAGACCCCCACTCCTATTTCCTCAGCCCAGACTAAACATGTTGAAAGACACAAAATACATCTTAAACATAAGAATGGGATAGTAAATATTTTTGATCACATTATGAGAAGAGAATAACAAGAATTTATTGTAGCAAGTGAAAAAATGAATAGGGAAATAAAGGACGACAGTGGGAGAAGCTTCTTGAGGCCGATCCTCATGGTATAGTAAAATATCAGTACATTGACTAATAAATTCAGAATCGGATCGCAAGATTTAAAGACGCTGAATCCCCACGCCAGTATGGCAAGGCACTTGATGATGATGCTAAAGATTAAAAACCACTGGGCCCACAGCTCTAATCGTCACGCAGTTTACAGACAGAATTCACACGAATACAAATCATTTGCTTCACCGGGGATTCAAATCCAAATCTCTTGTTTCAGAGATCGGTGCTCTAAGCTCTCAGCCAGTCACTCCTCAGCAGTAGTCGAATAAACACCCATACTCGTGGCCTCTGCGAGTCTAACCTGCTTGGATCACCTGATCTGGAAACTAACGTTATTAGTTCAATGTGCCTGGGCTATACAAACGCCAGGCATAAGCAAAATAGTTCTGCCCCAACCTCTCTGCCCGTGGCGACAACCACGAGCTCGCACTGCTCTTTAATTTGACATTCTCCCGGGAATTATTCCAGTTAGCGCCCAAGTGTAAAGAACCACTTGTGTTCATCCACAAATGATATTGTCCCAGCGGAGCGCCTGGCGACACAATGTCGCCGTTTTTCTTAAGTGAAGGAAACCTCCACAAAATGAGCTACCGAAAGAGCAACATTTTCACAAGAGAACAGACCTGGCAATAAAACAACTACGCCCGTCAGAAGCTAGCGTTTCGAAAGAAAGGGGCGTCGGACATTCCTTCTTTGACAAAAAAGAAATGGGTACAATTGCATAGATTGACGCATTAGGCCGAGCGAGACCGAGGCTATTAACGTGTTGATCAAAGAATTACTCGAGTTACTGAATACGTATTTCAATGAAGCTTTACTTGATATCAAAACGCCGTATCGATGTGATGTTCGCGTTTTCTTTTTTACAGCTTGCCAAGAGTGCACGAGAAGGAATTAGTAAAGAGACATAAACAAGTAGATAAGCTGATCTTTCAAGTGTATTGTACCTGAGCGTTCATTGTTGGCGACGCTTGGTTTCCTGTATATTTTTGTTTTCTAACATGTAATCTCAAATATAAACCGTATTAATGTTCTCCTCTATTGGGTGTCTTGTCGGAAGCAGAAACTGGCGATCATGACTCTCCGCTTATTTTGGTCTGCAGACATTTAAATGAAAGTTGTAAAATTTCTTCAAGTCATCCGTGTCTTACGACCCACTTTCTTTAATTTTGGAATAATTTTTACTGCAGCACAACTGATAGAATTCTTCACCATTTCCCATTGATCATCCACATCTTGAAATATGATCTCTAGATCAGACAATATATCAATTGTGTTCTTTACTTCTATGTTAAAATTAACTTGTAGGTTTTGTCATTTTTCAATTTGCACCAATCATATTTAGTGTTTCCTGTTGTATACTTGACTTTCTTTAACTTTACCCTCAATGTGCCTGTAATTAATCTGTGATCACTGTAACAGTCTGCATTGGGAACTGTTTTTACGACAGTTGACGCATTTCTAGACCTTCTGCTTATCAGGATGTAATCTTTCTGGTTTTTAATCCTGCTGTCTGGACTCCTCCATGTCCATAGTCTTCTAGGATGTTTAAACCAGGTGTTTCCTTCAACCGTGTTTGGTTCTTTTGCCCATTCTTCTGCTTCTTCTTCTGCGTTCATCCGGAGTTGTGTTTTTTTTTTTTTTTTTTTTTTTTTTTTCGGACGTGATTACGTTGTACCTGTTTACAGCCACAATTACATTCATCGGTATCTCCTATCTTTAGTTTATTGAACAAGTGGTATTTCAGCCTGTTATGTCCTGTGCGGAGTCTGAAGATTGCTACTTGTTCTCTTCGGTCGAGTTTGTAATAGACATCATCTTTCTGGTGGCCTGGATGCTCTGATTCCCATTTGGTTCTATAAGTGCTTTTTATAAACCCCCTTTGCCTCATTATAGGTAATGTCTATGTCAGGCTGAGGTAGTCGTCCGCCATCTTTTGCCAGTCTGTCAGCCTCTTCATTTCCAGGTATACTGCATTGTGATGGGATCCATTGTATTACAACTTTTTTGGATTTCTGGCATAGACCATGGAGTGCTGCTCTTAGGTCAGCTAGTTCTGTGCTGTTATTGCTCTTCAGTATTTAGACAGCTGACTTTGCATCTGTGAAGATGGCTATTGCTTCTCTTTATTTTCCTCCATCAAGAGCATTTCTACTGCAGTTTTCAAAGCTTCTACCTCTGCTTTGAAGCTACTTGAAAATTGTTCAGTTACCACTGACTGTGTTTTTTTTTTTTTTTCACTCCATTAAAAAAATCTAGCAGGATTCCTCCTCCTCCATTTCCTATTGAATTTTTGGCTGATCCATCTGGTCAAATTGCTACATGGGTAATGTTCTTTTGTGTTGTTTAGAGCAATTTTTCTTCTTTCTGTTTTATTCTGACTGTTCTTATTCTCAATACTAGGAATGTTTTCTATCATCTCAGGCAGTTGCTGCTGTCTCCAAGCTAGGAACTTCTGTGCATTGTAAATGGGTTTGACTGTTGAAATGCCAAGTATAGGATTTGCCCTAATCTTTCGTTTTGCAGTTTCTACAAAGTTGCTGCTCTTCAGTCTTCCCTTTCCAAAACCATTAAACCTGTAATACATAGGGTGGTTTTTCAATCTTCTAAATTTTTCTGCTTGTTGCTAGGCTCTGTTATCTCTTCTATCCTGCATTGGTTGTAAACAAGTTACCTTTTCTAGTTCGTTAATAGGCGTTGTCTTCAGGCTTCCCGATATGATTCGCATTCCTTGATTTTGGACTCTACTTATTTTGTTAAAGTTTGACTTAGCTGCTGTTGCCCAAGCTGCGGTACCGTATTCCGGTACTGGCCTCACCCGTCCAGTATATAACTTCTTGAGAACTTTCTCATCTGCTCCCCACGTTGTACCAGCAAGCTTTTTCATGATTGCCATTCTTTGCCTTGCTCTTGTTCGATTTTTCTCAACCTGTGTCTCCCTTGTCAGGCGACGATCAAAGGTGACTCCTTGATAATTTGAATTTCTTCATGGCGCAATATTTTTCCATTCAATACCAACTTAGGTTGCTGAGTTTTATTTGAGGTGGAGAACAATGTGCATGTTGTTTTCTCCTCACTTATCTTCACTAGCCATGATTTTTACCAGTCCTCTAGCGCTAATAAGGCTTGCTATATTCTGCTGTTAGCAGTACTAATATATTCTTCAGATGTCCATATGGTTAGTTCATCTGCAAAGGAGGATGTGTGTACTCTGGCTGGAAAATTTCCCGTGATGTCAAATATATATGCTAAGAATAATGTTGGTGAAAGAACTCCTCCTTGGGGAACACCTTGCTCCAACAGCATCATTTTGCTGGTTTGGCCTTGTACTTTTGTCCCGGCAGTTCTGTTCTCAAGGTAGTGGCTGATCCATTTGTACATTTTCCCACAAACATGCATTTTTTGCAGTTTTACTTTCAGCCCCTCCTTCCATACTATATCAAATGCTTTTTCTAAATCTATTCAAACCGCTAGTGTGTGCTTTTTCTATTGGAAGGTATCCTCTATTTCCTGAGCTATATAGGTTACTTGATCTTCAGTGGATTTGCACTTTCTGAATCCTGCTTTGTGTGGTGTTAAGAGTTGGTTTTCTTCCAGACACCATGTTTGCCTGCCACTGATAATGCGTTCCATTAATTTTCCTACATAGCTAAGTAGACTGATATGTCGATAGCCATTGGTTCTTTCAGGTCTTTTCCTTTCTTTGGGACTGGCATTAGTATAGCTTTCTTCCATGCCTGTGGGACTATTCCTCTCTTCCAGCTGTAATTTAGGACTGCTGGTAGTTTCTTTTTCGCCTTAGTGCCCAGTCATATTAGCATTTCATTTGTGATTCCATCCTTTCCTGGTGATTTCTTCTTTTTTAGGGTATTCATTGCCTGTTCCATTTCTTCCATTGTTAGATTTGCCATCATATATTCTGCTGCTGTCTCTGTATTACTATGATGTATCTGTTTATCTTTGATTGCTTTCTTCTGTTCGGTTGTAATATCAATGTGGTATGCACTGGCAAAGTGTTCCATTAGTGCATTTGCAGCCTTTTTCCCTGTAAGTAAGGCATTTCCTTATTTAATTGTTATTTGTTTGTTTCTAGGTCCCTCATTGTTCATGGCTTTCTTTAGTTTCCATAATTTGTTTCCATCCCTGTCAAAGTTCAGGTTTTCTGTTTATTCCCTCCAACAATCTCTTGTTGTTTGATTTACTGTTCTTTTATATTTTATTGAGATGGCTTTGAGAGAGATGTTCGCTTCAGTTGTTTGTTCTCTCTCTGCTGTCTTCCTGGCATCTTCAACTTTGTCCTCCAAAATTTGTAGGTCTTCACTCCAGTATGTTTTGTAATTTTTCCTCGCTTCTCTTAGAATAGACACATTGGTCGCCTTTATTATTGCTCTGTTTAGATTTTCCACTATTTGTTGCATGTTGCCATATCGTGTATTTATGTTTTCACAATATTTGTCTGTTAGTATGGCAAATCTGTCCCAATCTGCTCGCTTGTAATTCCAGCTGGGCAAAGGCTTTTGCTCCTGTGGAACATACTCCATATTCATTATAAACTTGATTGGTTTTTGGTCACTATCTGCTAATTGGTCAAACACACGGCGATCAATTTTGTGGAGGATGTCTCCTGTGCAGAAAGCTAGTCTGGAGTAGAAGTGGTAAACCATCTTCTGGAGTATAAGCTCGGTGTGTCATCCGCTTTGTTGGGTAGATGGAGATTTGAGTCTATTTCCCAGTCCCCCACTTCATCTCCTCTTTTGTCAGTATCTGGGTATCCCCATCTTTCTGAACGGCTATTAAAGTCTCCGACAATAACGCAGTTTGTGTCAGTTATTTTCATGTTTGAGAGTGTAAGGTCCTTATCTGCTGGGCTAAACAGATTGTAAATTCTTATTTTCACGTCCTTTATCATTATATCAACACCTATAATTTTCGTGTGGTTGTCAGAAATCACAGATACTTCACTGCAAGGTATTGTATTTCGTGTAAGTATTAGAACTCCACCTTTGGGTCCTTCGCGGTCGAAACGTGTGGCCTGATATCCTCTGACTGAGAATCTGTGAATAGCGTTGATGTGTGTCTCTTGAATGCATGCCACATATATTCTATCGTTATGAAGACGCTTTGTTAGGGAGACTTTCTTGTTATAAACTCCTTCGGCATTCCACTGTAGTATGTTGAGTGTCCGGGATGTTTGGTCAATAGCTCGTAACCTACTCCTCTGTGCCTTGACTTCACAGCACAGGGGAAGGTGACCACCAGTAGTAATTGGTGGACCCCCTCGAAGCAGGGGGTCCGGCACTATCACCGCCTGATGGGACTTCACGGGATTAGCACCATACTGAGTAATTTTAATTTGTGACATTATGAATTAAGTTACGTTGCACTGCTTTGTCAAGCCTGTGGTTCAGTACATCCGATTTCGACAAGCATTTTTCAGGGGTTTTCCCTAGCCTTTGACAGTCCCCAGTCTACCTACAAGGCAGCAGGTTTGTGTGTCTCTTGGTCTGGTTCCTCTTCCTTGACCTGTCCGACATGGGGGACCCTACCAGTAGCTGAGCTACCGTCGGCATATCTCTTGGGGTCATTGGAATACACAAGCCCCTCTACCTCGTCAGGGTGGACACACAGCAGAGGGATTTTGCCCATTCTACAAGTCTGTATCCTCTTTCCTTTCACTCTCCCACACTATGGTTGCCTATACTGCATCCATCGCCTTGATTTCCTACTTTTGAGTTGAAATCACCCATTATAATATGTATTTCTGATTTTTTTACAATTCTTCAAAGCAGACCCCCATGTCATTATAAGATTTCACTATACTTTCTTCCCTGCATTCACTTGTTGGAGCATATACTTGAATGACATTTATTATAAAAGATCTTCCGTTTAATTTTAATAATAGAACTCTGTCTGACACGATATAATATTCTTTAACAGAATTCGATTTTTGTCGATCCAATATAATGGTACACCTCTTTACCGTTCTTCTCCCTCAGAATAAATAATCTTACAATCTTCTTCTGTCATGATCCCTGCCCCTTTCCACATCGTTTCGCACATTCCTAAAATATTAATCTTATCTCTTTTCATTTCTTATTTGATATTTTCTAATTTTCCATCTGCACTCTTTGTTCTAACATTCCAAGTTCCTACTTTCAATGATATTACTCAATTGAACCGAGAAGCTTGCTGACGTCTGGAATCCCCTGGTGCACATGACTATCCCTACTGGGCGAGGCTGCTCCTATGGAGCACCCATTTACGCCGCTTCTCTGATTTTCGATGAGACCGCACAACATAATTTTCTTGGCATCTGTAAAGAAGGTAATTTGCCATTGCTGTCCTTCTTAGCTGTGGCCATACTGGTCAATGACCGTAGCCATTGTCTCCTCCAAATAAAAAAAAAAAGAGATAATCTGCCTATTGTCGTGAAGCTGGAGACCATAACCTACAACTATCTGTCGGCTGCCCTTCAGCTTCATCCACCACCTGCATCCATGGCTTCACGTAACCCTGCTTGGGAGGCTAAACGGGTACTCCATCTTGCCCAAGGGTGTCCCGTAGGCTGGCGGAGGGAAGGAGGCACCTTACTTCTCTTTTGACAAACGATACCCCTACCCCGCCACTCAAGTGAACAACTAGGGTTAGAAGTAAATTGCAAGAAGACACAGATTAAGGTCGTCACTAAGAAGAACGAAATACCACAATATAATATACATGTAAATGGGAATATTCTTAAACAAGTGAATTGGTACAATTATCTCAGACACAGACAGGCAAAATCTTTTGGGCACGTTATGAGAAGAAACAAATTGGAGAACTTGGTGACAACTGGAAGGTCTTCAATGTGTGGACTGCGCCTGACCCTGCACTCGGGCAATCTTGAGCTATAGCCTACGATGGGTAACGTTGTAATATTCTGTTATGATAATTTGGCTGTGTCCAGCGTGTGCCGCGTGGTTTACACACCCGCTTCCCACGCCAGTGATCCGGGGCCTGTTTCCGGATCCGGTCAAGGATATGCACTACTGACGAGCTCAAACGAGAGCGAAACTCGAGTATAGTGCTTCCATATTGACTTGGAAAGGCCTTAGGTTCATACCAGAATACGATCAGCGTTGCCTGTAGTGGGTTGTGCTCAATATGTAAATTTCAAATCCCGAAACAACCAAATAATCAATTTGATTATTGCTCACTGGATTTTAGGCGGCCTGGTGTGCCTTGCCAGTGAGAAGTCCTGATCGTTCGGGTCCACATCGATTGACGGACGTCTGTCGCGGCGATCGGGCAATCTTGAGCTATAGCCTACGATAGGTAACGTTGTAATATTCTGTTATGATAAGTTGGCTGTGTCCAGCGTGTGCCGCGTGGTTTACACACCCGCTTCACACGCCAGTGATCCGGGGCCTGTTTCCGGATCCGGTCAAGGATATGTACTACTGACGAGCTCAAACGAGAGCGAAACTCGAGTATAGTGCTGCCATATTGACGTGGATAGGTCTTAGGTTCATACCAGAATACGATCAGCGTTGCCAGTAGTGGGTTGTGCTCAATATGTAAATTTCAAATCCCGAAACAACCAAATAATCAATTTGATTATTGCTCACTGGATTTTAGGCGGCCTGGTGTGCCTTGCCAGTGAGAAGTCCTGATCGTTCGGGTCCACATCGATTGACGGACGTCTGTCGCGGCGATCGGGCAATCTTGAGCTATAGCCTACGATGGGTAACGTTGTAATATTCTGTTATGATAATTTGGCTGTGTCCAGCGTGTGCCGCGTGGTTTACACACCCACTTCACACGCCAGTGATCCGGGGCCTGTTTCAGAATCCGGTCAAGGATATGCACTACTGACCAGCTCAAACGAGAGTGTCAGCAACTTGCTTGCTACAGGACTTTAGGACTCCCCTACTTTTGCACCGCACGAAATAACAACTCGTGTCATTTGCAAAAGGAATGCAATTTATTTACAGCTGGCAATTTACAAGCTCTGCGAGCGGTATGCTTCATTGATATTAAACAACATGAATACAATGAAGTGGTGAGAAATGATGCTAGCAATCACAATCTAATTCTACAGCCTATTATTAAACTATTGCCTAGAAACTTATAGCATTTGTCAAGAACACGTCTACTCTCTATCCGTCTCCAGTCGGGTCTGTCCACACGCTACACATTGCGTGGTCAAGCACGGACGCTGTACCCTCCGTGCATTAGCGGGTCTTGCGTGCATGGAGTCCCAAGCACGCTAGCTCGTGAACTTGAGTAACCGGGCACACCACGGTTACTCGCAAGGCCAAGCTTCCCAATGGCTTGGGGAAGCCCTCGCTCACTTGTACTTCTTGCCCTCTTGGCTGACACAAATGTGTCCCCTTGTGCAGCTATTTATAGCGCTGGTGTCTCTCCTGTCTGGTGTCTCCCTACTAGACTTGTGTTAACTCTTATTAACTCTCTAACTCTTTATTGGAGATTCTGACAGAGAGCGAAACTCGATTTTAGTGCTTCCATATTGACGTGGATAGGCTTAAGGTTCATAGCTTACTTTATCAATGCTTCGCTTATCAGGCTAATCGAGAACAACCACAACAATATCAAAACATGCAATATAAAGGCATGGGAAATGTGCGAAAATAACTACTACATGACTCACTAATATTAATTAGTGATGTGACAATTGTGATTAGCTATGGGGGACATACTGTGCTACCGACTTACTGTTAAAAAAGGGTTTGATTAATAATAGTAATAATAATAATAATAATAATAATAATAATAATAATAATATCAATAATAATAATAATAAAATAATAATAATAATAATAATAATAATAATAATAATAATAATAATAATAATAATAATAATAATAATAATAATAATAAGGGGAAGATATTCTGTACTGAGATATGTTTTTTTTGGAAATCCTTTACAGAACATCGCTGTCAACATCAGCATCTTTCAGCTGAATGCTGATTTCTTGGCAAGATTACGCTCAGTAGTTTGCCATCACTTTCTGAGCAACCGTCTCCATACTCTCATAAGTCACTGGCGCGACTCAAACCGCTTCCAATTCTCGTGCGCTCGCGTCAACCACGAGAGTATTCGGGGTTACGGAGAAAGCAACTATCTCCTCGACCAGGGAGATCGGCGTACTAAGATAGTGTTCAAATATTTTGCGATTCTATATATAGTCATTGGTGATGTCTTCGATTTCTTGTGGAAGATTGTTCCACAGCTGAGCTGCGGAGATCGCTAAACTCTTTCTGTCTAACTCTATCCTAGACATCGGGACATTTAATATATTTAGTCGTTTGCTTTTTCTATTTTTATTATTATTTTTTTTAAATGTTGCATATCTGTTTAGGCGTTTATATTGATTAGGACTGTCAGTTACGAGCTTACTATAAATTAAACCCCAGGCCCGTTTCTGGAGTGAGTAATGTTGCTTGGCTATTGAATTAAAACAACCGTCCCAGATTGTGAGCAATAGTCAGTATGTGTCTGTATGTGAGAAGTATAGAATATCCTCCTTGTGTCATCATCAAGGGAATTTGTTATTTAAGAAAGTGGTAGACTTTTCTCGTTGTTTGCTCAACGAACGCTTGAACATGGGTATTTAAGGTTAGATTTCTAACAACGATAAGACCTAATTCTTTGTGCTCAATTACACTTTATACGGTATGTTATAAATAAGAAGCTGAAGTGATCTGTCTGAATTTAGAGTTTGAAGTCTTTATCTGGTTGTTAATAACATAGATTTTGTTATAGTAATGTTAATGTGCATACGGTTTGTATAGCTCCACATAACTACATTATGTAATTCATGTTGCAATGACGACCCCAGCACATTATAGTTTCAAGCGTGTGTATACACTGTATAGTCGTCTGCAAATAGATCACAGGACGACGAAGGATAAAAAGGAAGACTGTTAATATATATGGGCAATAATAGGGCATGAGATATGTTCACAGTCAATACAGGAATTGAGACAGGGGTGTGGGCTCTCTACTCTGGTATTTAATATCTACATGGATGCATATCCAAAGAAGAAAGCCGTGACAGAAAAGAATCAGAAAATTTAGAACTCTTTACTTCAGATGAAACAACTGATCCACATGAAATAAATGAACTTCTATTTGCAGACGACCAGTGCCTGTTTAATAGCGACGAGAGAAGACTGCAAAATCATATTAATAATCTGAGTTCAACATGCAGCTGATACAATATGAGTATAAACACACCCAAAACCGAAGTAATGCAAGTTAGCAGATCGCCTGATCCACTAAGTGTACAGATAAATAGCACATCACTGAAAAAAGTTTAAGAATTCAAATATATTGGAAGTATTATCACAGAAGATGGCAGACTGGGCAGAGAAATCGAAATCAAATGTCAAAAAGCTAGTACACTTACATTTCAACTATCACCCTCACTGAAACATCCAAATATACCCATGTCCGCAAAACGACAGATAATAAACAGCATATTCACACCAACCCTATGCTATCAATCTCAAACTTGGTCTTTATCCAAATCACACTTTCGCAAAATCAACACCCGTGGGATGAGATGCCTGAGGAGAGCTGCCAATTTAACAATCCGAGACCGAGTAAGAAATGCTGTTATCAGACAGACAGTGGGATCAACACCTTGTGCCACATTTATTGAAAGACAGAAGATCAAGTGGTTTGGCCATGTCGTTAGAATGCAACACCAACAACTACCACCACTGGCCTTACATCAAAGATCATCTGCGACGAGGTCAAGAGGACGTCCAAGAAGAAAATGGATTGACGACATCAAAGACATTGTACAAGCACACGGAATGACACTATCTAGTGCAGCCTATTGGGCGCTGGAGCGCTAATTATTCCTCCCCATGACGCTTGACGGCAGAAGTGGAAGATGATGATGATGATGATAATGATGATGATGATGATGATGATGATGATGATGATGATGATGATGAATAGAACATCTTTATGCTGATCGACCAACGCCTCGCCCTAAAAGAACCGTGCCTTCCATCAATGTCCAGTCCAGGTTTTTGTGACGTTTAATATGACCAAAGAATTTCGAGTTCCACAACACCATGCTGTTTATTAACGAGTTTTCTTCTATGTTCACCCCCCGTACACTGTCCTCAACTATCTTTTACTTGTATTTACGATATTCTAAGTATTTTACTGTAACATTTCAGTTCAAAAGTCTATAGTTTCTTCTAATTGTCAATAATTCACATCCATATTTTGCCCCAGGATTTACGCATGTTGCTTCTAGATGTATGCACGTTGCTTCAGGATACACGCATGTTCCGGCATTTGTTGGTGTCATTTGTTTGCTGGAGTTGTGCTATTATATCTTAATACTGTTTAACCTCTGCATTGCTATGGCCAATCTCTATCTGACTTCCCTAGAACACCCACATTCTTGCTGTTTATGAAGCCAAGACGTTCAAAGTTTGTAACATTTTCAATTTCCACATGAAACTTTCTGGTCTCGGACAACTTAAATATGGGGCCAGTTTGGTGCCAGTTCAAGTGGTGCACGGTATACGGAGAGTTAATACATGTTGCATGTTTGTTATATTTGAATAGGAACCCCCGTATCACAATAGTTAGCGTTTGCCTGCCAACTTAATGGTGCGGGTTAATTTCCCAGCAGAGGCAGGATATTTATTTTTCAACATCCATGGCTCTGGTATCTAACCCGCGGTCCAACATGTAAAGCTGTGTTGTTTTTACCCCGCGTTTCAACATGTACGGCTCTTGTGTTTTTAACTCGCGTTCCAATATGTACGGCTAGGATGCTTTAACCCCATGTTTCAACAAGAAAAGTTCTGATGTCTACCCCACGTTACAACATAGAAAACATCGACACTAGACAATGTTCCGGGCACTGTAAGGGGCGTGTAGACGATGAGGAAGGAAAGTAGCCACAACACCTCATATGGAAGAACAACACTTCACATCCCCACTGCAATATCCGCAATGAAAGCTGTCAAGTATAATGAGAAAAGTGTAATAAAGTGCTGGACAGAACATGTGTAGACGTGAGAGAGAAAAAAAAAAAAGAGAGAGAGAGAGAGAGAGAGAGAGAGAGAGAGAGAGAGAGAGAGAGAGAGAGAGACAGAGAGAGAGAGAGAGAGGAGAGAGAAAGAGAGAGAGATTTATATAGGGAGAGACAGAGCAAATATTATATATTATATATATATATATATGTGTGTGTGTGTAGTTAGTTAGTTAGTCGACAGATCATCCTCGTTGCACATCGAACCATTCAGTCCATAAGTGCTCGGATCCCCTCCTCAGCAAATCCCGCGGCGTGTAGCGGCTAACGACGCCAGTTCTGTGTTGGTTTATCAATCTTCTTTGGCTTCCTGCGTAGTGTTCTTGTTTGGCCACCCCTCTTTTAATTTGCTGCTCTCGCAGTCTGGCCATTGTTGTAGATTCACAGTCATCACTTGGTTCTCGCAAAAGTCTCACTTCACGTAGAGCATTCAGAATGTCAGCCTGGTCCATGGCGCGTCCGCCCTCCACAGTAGCCTCACCTGCGAGCTTGTCAGCCCGCTCATTTCCTTGTACCTTGTACACATTCAACCGAAAACTCTTTCAATACTTACTTCATACCGACTATATGCCTCCATAAGTCACCTACTAGTATCATTTTTCCACTATCATTCTTCACTGTATGTGTGTGAACGAGACAGTGGGTGAGAGACTGAGTGAGAAAGAGTGTGAGTGGAAGAATTAGTATGATAGAGAGAGTGAGAGAGTATGCATGCGCGTGTGCCTGAGTGTAAAAGTGAGTGAGTGTGTGGACATATGTGTGAGAGATTTAGTTAGAGAATGAGTGAATCTGAGAGAGTGGGTGTGTTGTGTGTCTGCCTGTCTGTGTGATAGAGTGTGAAAGTTAGTGAGTGAGTGTGAGTTAGAGAGTCATCGAGTAAATGAGTGAGTAAGGGAGCGTGAGTGAGTGAGAGAGAATTTGTGGGTATGCGTGTATGTGCACGAATGAGTGAGTGTGAGAGCGAGAAAGTGGGTAAAAGAGAGAGCGTGGGTGAATGAGAGAGTGCATGAGAAAGTGTAATGTATGTGTGTGCATGTCTGGATGTGTGAATGGGTGTATATGTGTGTACATGTGTGTATCTGTGTGTGACTCTGTGTGTATGTCTGTACGTGTGTTAAAGTGTGCGTTCATGTGTTTATATGCGTTTATATACATGTGCGTGTGTGTATGTGTGTATGGATGAGTCTGTGTGTGTGTGCTCGTGTATGTATTGTATATCTTTGTATGTGTAAGTGTGCATGCATGCAGTGTATGCGAGGGAGTGTATATTCGGGTGTTAAGTGAGTACGTGTGAGTAAGTATATGGATGTGTGCAGGTGTGTGTATTGCGTGGGTATGATGTGTGAGGGTGTGTGTATGTACATGTGTGTGAGAGAGAAGAGAGAGAGAGAGAGAGAGAGAGAGAGAGAGAGAGAGAGAGAGAGAGAGAGAGAGAGAGAGAGAGAGAAAGAGAGAGAGAGAGAGTTGAGCACACGCATGTCATCTAACATGCTGATCCATATGTTTTGTGTATTCTCATTTTGTTCATATTATCATTTTGATGCACTTGATTTTAACATGCATAAAATGAATTCATGTAAATTACTTTAAAGCAAGTGAGAGAGTTAGTGAGTGTAAGTAAGAGAGAGAGAGTGAATGAGTGTGAGAGTGTGTGTATGGAAAGAGAGCGCAAGAGAGAGAGAGAGAGAGAGAGAGAGAGAGAGAGAGAGAGAGGGGGGGGGAAAAAAAGAAAAAAAAAGAAGAGTTGAATTGCATCACTAATTTTTACGCTACATAATGTATATGTACAATTTTTTCTCCACTTCTTGCAATTGCGAGAATTCTCACGACAATCGTCAGTGTCTCAATTGTGTGTAAAGTGTGGGAGTTTGTTCTTATTAGCTTCAGTGATCATGTGAGGCATCAAGTATTTGTCTAGATGTGAGGATGTATGTATGGGTGTGTATGTGAGGGATATGTGTGTGTGTGTGGGGAATGTGTGTGTGCCTGTGTAAGAGAGAGAGAGAGAGAGAGAGAGAGAGAGAGAGAGAGAGAGAGAGAGAGAGAGAGAGAGAGAGAGAATTCAGTGCTCGCATGTCCTGTAACATGCCATTCCATATTTTTTGTGTATTTTCATCTTTCACATTATCATTTTGTATGTATGACACTTGATTTTATCATGTATAATATAACATTACTGTAATGTGAGTGAGAGCGTTAGTGAGAGAGAGAGAGAGAGAGAGAGAGAGAGAGAGAGAGAGAGAGAGAGAGAGAGAGAGAGAGAGAGAGAGAGAGAGAGAGAGAGAGAGAGAGAGAGAGAGAGAGAGAGAGAGAGAGAGAGTTGAATTGCATCACTAATTTTTAAGTTACAAAATGTATATGTACAATTTTTCTCCATTTTCTTTACAATTTTGCGACAATGCTCACGACAATCGTCACTGTATGTGTGTGTAAAGTGTGGGAGTTTGATCATAATAGTAGGTTGGGGGATCGGGGGATGTGTGTGTGGGTGGATTCGTTATGTGTGTGGGTGGGCTCAGGATGTGTGGGTGGGAGGGGTGGGTTTGTGTGGGTGGGTGGGGGATTGTGTGTGGGTGGGTGGTGGATTGTGTGTGGGTGCGTGCGAGATGTATGGGTGTATGGGGAGATGTGTTTGTGGGTGGGGATGTGTGTTTGTGTAGATGGTTGTGGGTGAGTGGGTGGAGGAGGATATGTTGGTGGATGATTGATGGTGGGTTATGGGATGGGTGGGGGTATATGTGTGGGTGGGGAGATGTGGGTGTGGGGATATGTGGTGGGTGGGAGATGTGTGCAGGTGGGGGTGGTTGTGGGTTTGGGGATGTGTGTGTGGGTGAGGGATTTGTATGGGTGTGGGATGTTTGGGTGGATGGGTGGGGAGTGTGTGTGGGTGAGAGATGTGTGGGTGAATGTGTGTGGGGGGTGTGTGGGTTGGGGGAGGGGTGCGTGATGGGTGTGGGTGATGGATTTGGAGATGTGTGTGTGGGTGGGGGATATGTCTGGCTGGGTGGGGGTGTGTGTGGCTGAATGAAGGATGTATGTGTGGGTAGTGAGGGTGATTGTAGTTGGGGGATGTGTGGATGGGTAGGAGATGTGGGGATAGATGTGTGTGTGGGTGAAGGATGTGTCTTTGGGATGTGTGTGGGTGTGGTATTGTGTGGGAGGGGAGCTGGGTGTGGTTAAATGATGTTTGTGTGGGTGAGTGAAGGTGTGGTTGGGTTTGTAGGTGGGTGAAGGATGTGTGTGTGGGTGGGGGATGTGTGCTTAGATGGGTGGTTGGGATGCGTGAGTGTGGGTGGGTAGATAGGAGATGTATGTGTTGATGAGTGGGGAAGGGATGTGTGAGTGTTAGTGGTTGAGGGATAAGTACGTGTGTCTAGGGATGTGTGAGGGGATGAATGTATGGGTTGTGTGTGCGTGGATGGGAGGTGTGTGTTTGTGAATGGGGAATGTGTTGGTGGGTGGGGATGTGTGTGAGGGATGTTTGTATGGGTGGGGAGATTGTGCGTGGGTGGGGATGTGTGTGTATATGGGTAGGTGTGTGTGGTTAAGGGATGTGTGGCTGGGGGAATGGGTGGATGGAGGATGTGTGGTTGGGTGGATGATGTGTGGTTGGGTAGAGGATGTGTGGGTTGGTGATTGTATATGAGTAAGGGTGTGTGGTTAAGGGATGTTTGGTTGGGGGATGGGTGGGTAGAGGATGTGTGGGTGGGTAGAGGATATGTGGGTGGGTGAGTGTGTGCAGGTTAGGAGATGGTGGGGGATGTTTGTAGGTGCGGGCTCGGGATCTGTGAGTGGGCTGGGGGAGATGGGAGATTATGTGGGTGAGTGCGGAATTTGTGTGTGTGTAGGTGCGGAATATGTGAGTTGACGGGGAGACATGTGTGTGGCTGAGGAATGTGTGTTTGGTTGGGTGGTTGGAGGTGTGTGGGTGGAGGAGGATATTGGGTGAGTGATTGTTGGTTGGAAATGGGACGGGTAGAGGATATGTTAGTGGGTGGGGAGATGTGTGTAGGTGGGGGATGTGTGGGTTATTGAATGTATGTGTGCTTGGGGTGTTGGTGGATGGGATGTGTGGTGGGTGAGAGGTGTGTGTGGGTGGGGAGATGTGTAGGTGTAGGGATGTGGTGGATGGGTGGGGGAATGTATTGTATGTGTGTGTGGTTGGGTGGGGAAGATGGAGTGAATGGGGGATGTGTGGGTCGGTGGTGGATGTGTCTCATAACATAGTAATATGCATTGTTTATGTTTACAAAATTCATGTGACAATGTTTTTTTCCTATGCACTGTTGATGAAAGAAAGATGAATGATTGGAAGGGCCGAATGTAAGACGGGCCTGCGTGCCCAATTTGTTACCCTTTGAAAATAAAGTCTGTTCGTTTGTTCGTTCGTTCGTTCGTTCGTTCGTACTCCCGCATGCCCTGGCACGAAGATGAAACTAATCTTTGCCAGCCGAGACCGCTTCAGAGGCAGCAACCATTCTCTTCGGATCGACCCCTCCTCTATCCTCTTGATCATGTTCATTGAGTCGCTAAGGAAACAAGCCCTAGTGAATGTCTGTGTCTCGAGCCATGTTATTGCTTTACTTACTGCCATGACTTCCATGGTCAGGCTACTTGTGGTTTCAGTGAAAGCACCAGAGTCCTCCTTCACAATTCTCCCTCCGGCCCGAGCTGTAAAGGCCCATGAGCTTCTCACATGTCGGACGACCGACCCATCTGTGTAGATGACCGCGTCACCGTCTAGCGAATTCTCGAAAATCAACGCTTGTACTTCAGCCTCAACAGCAGCAGGATTTTCTTGTCTGCATTTTCTATCTAGTTGGATGCAAACTGAAAAGGATGTGCAGAAGTCTGTTGGCACTTGCACCCACTCCTCGCCAGGTTCTAAGTCCTCAAGTGAACACACCTAATGAAGAATGTCTTCGGCTTGACCCATCCACGACCGTCCTCTTTTTAACCTGCTGCCCTTCACCTTCCTAATTTCACTATGCAGTGGATGTTGTGTGTTTGCGTTAATTCGGAGGTAGGCGCGTGCCCTGCAAACTTGTATTCTCTCTTCAATGGTTGGAAAATCAAGAAGGTAGCGCATCGCCCTGCATGCTGTATCTCTTGTACATACAAGAATAATGCGCATAGCTTCATTCTGTATCCTTTCCATCCTTTCTATCTGCTTATGGCTGAGAGTCAAGATTGCCATTGCATACTCTAAAACAGACATGACCAACCCCTCGTACAGAAGACATAGATGGCGCTGCTCACAGTTTGCTGCCGCCATCACCCGCATCGCTGCCAAACCCCGCTTGGCCTTTGTTATCACCTGGTCTATGTGCACATTATAAGCAAGGCTTCGATCAAACCGTATCCCCAGGTAATTCATTGCCTGCGTTCTTTCCACCGTCTCTGAACACAGCATTACATTTGGTGTTGGATTGTTGACAATATGATTATTCAACGAGAACCAAGTCACTGTTGCCTTTGTTGGGTTGACCATTGCCCCAGCTTCATCACACCAAGTACTTATGAGATTGAGTTCGGTTTGTAGTTCCACAGCAACCTCCTCTCTATTCTTACCCTGACGATACACTAAAACATCATCGGCATATGACAATGTCCTGCCAGGTCCAGTGATCTGCTCACTGGTGATTCTCACTGTGTAGGCGTTGAACAGTACCGGAGATAATGGTGATCCCTGTGGTAGGCCAGGATATATTGTTGTTGGTTCCGAAGTCCAACTGCCACATCTAAAATCTACTTTCCGTTGGAAGAGGGCTGCAGCGATCCAACTAAGGAGGAATGGACTTACGTTTAGTTCAAGAAGCTGAAACATTAAAAAATCCAGTGGTACTCTGTTGTATGCGTCCTCAAGATCAATCGCTGCAGCAACGGTTTCAGTGCCTGAGTGGAAACCTTCATAGACATCATGGACAAAGACTGCTGCATTGGTCCAGGTTTCTCTTTTTGGACGGTACCCACCCAGGGTAGGTGGAAAAACACCTTGCCTCTCTAGTTGGCTTGATATTTTCTTGGCAATTACCTTCTCCAGCAGCTTGCCTATTGTATTCTGCATGGTTATAATTCGATATCCCTGAATTTTGTTGTGGTCTTTGTCAGGCTTCGGTAAGGGAATCAGATAGCTGTGTAACCATTCCTCCTTGATGCTAGCACTCCCTATACTGTTGTTGTACATGTCTGCAAGTTTCTCTAGCTCATTGTCGGTACACCTATTTATGTCGTCGTATCTTATGCCATCAGGACCTGGAGCACTGTTTTTTGATCGTCGAAGCACAGCCTTGATTTCTTTCACTGTCACTGTGTCTTCATCCGAAGTGTTCTGGGCCTTGCATCTGTCTGAGGTGACCTCCTTGGCCAGATTTCGGCCTCCCATGTCTGTCTGGTTGCTCTGCTCAAGGTAGCGTTCAAAGAGGGCTTTGCCCTTGTCCTCGCCAGGCCTATGCCAGATGAGGTCAGCACCTTGGAAGTCAGAAATGCTCTTATTCTTGACTACACCACTCATGCTTTTATGTAGTCGCCAGAACAATTTCAGTGACTTGTCTGTGCTTACTCTTTGACACACCTCTGCCCATTTTTCGCTTTTAACCACCGTGACCAGTTTTTTGAAATAGCTTACTTTTGTGTGCATCTCTCTTTCTAAGTGCAAGCAGGGACTAGGATGACCAGCTCTGTTCTTCTTGGCATTTTGCCATCTCCTTACAGCACTACGCTTAACCACCCAAGCCTTCTCCACCTCGAAACTCTACCACGGTGGCTGCTCCCAGCTTTTTTTCCTGCCCTGAAACGTTCTGCGCTTGTCACGTCTTATTTTACTCACCACATCTTGCCCTGTACTGTCATACTGGAACGTCTTTACCTTTAGCTTGTGCTGCCTGGTTCTGCCTTTCATCACCACCAATATTCTGCAAGGGTGGTGGTCGCTGCCATGGTGTCCGAGGACATCCCATCTACACACTGTAGTGAGTAAAGGTGAAACTAGCGCCAGATCAATAGCACTGTCCTCATCGCCTGGACGGCTTGCTGTCCTGGTGACACAGCCACTGTTGATACAAACCAGGTCGATGGTTTCCAGTGCAGTCTCGAGCTCCTCCCCTTGTGTATTGGAGGAAGTGTTTCCCCATGATCTGCCTTTAGCGTTGAAGTCACCACAGAAAATAACATTTCTCTCGTGGCCTAATATGCCACTTAAGCACTGCCACTTCTGGGCGTCCACACTCGCATTGCGGGCATAAACATTAACCAACACGAATGGTATACTGGAATGAACTCTCAACGCCTGTATTTGTATATCGTCACTGTCCCAACTGGACATGTCTAGCTCTGACGCCACCATGCTGTCGCGAACGAGAATCGCCGTTCCCAGATGTCGTCTGTTGTAGAAACATTTGAAGCCGGCAATTCGGAGTGGCTGATCGCCCAGTCTCGTCTCCTGGAGTGCTACAATGTCGTTCCTGTAAACTAGGGTTTCTAAAATAGAGCCCCGTTGTTTTACACTGGCACAGTTCCAATATAGAATACGGATGTTCCTGAGTCCTAGACGGTGACACTTGAGTCTAAAACGTCTCAAACCACCGCGCTTACCTTGCTTCTTTCTCCCTGCGCGGCTACCACGCCACTTCGTTATGTTGACTGCTGACCGCTCGGAGAACACACGTTGTTCCGCCATGTTGAAAAAACGTAAACACAGACTGCTGAGAACCACACACGCTGTTGAAAATTCACTCAAGGATGGCTTCGCTCGATGCACGAACTCCGTAGCACCCGCGCAAATCTTGAGTAGAAACTCCTGGTTTTACATCCTGGCACACCAATTACACGCAAGAGATGAATAAATCCATCCCCTACGCGAAAAAGTTAACGAACACAAAACAACACGACCGTCCGTCGCCATCTTGAAACCGGATAATATATATATATATATATATATATATATATATATATATATATATATATATATATATATATATATATATATATAGAGAGAGAGAGAGAGAGAGAGAGAGAGAGTTCATATATGTATGGGGATATAAGGAAGTGAGAGAGGGGGAGATAGAGGGAAAGAGAAAGAGAGAGAGAGAGAGAGCTGTAGAGGGAGAGAGAGAGCTGGAGAGAGGGGGGGAAAGGAGAGCATGCATGTCTGCTTTCTCTATTCACAGTTCCTCAATTTATTTTGAGGCTTGGGAGGTCGGCTTTAACAATCTTATTTTCCAGAAAGGACCGCTAGACAGACACCTTTTCTGGGTTAATGACAGCATTTATCTCCGTAGATCAATCCATGACTTTGTCCAGTGTCGCCTTCAGCTCCTGGGCTGTTTTATTTCTGTCCCTCCCCTGCCTATATGCGAGAACATCATCTGCAAATGTTACTATCCTTCTAGCCCCTAGTGCTTGCAATCTTGCTCCTATACACATTAAAAAGCACAGGTGAAATTGCTAACCCTTGTGGTAGTCCAGGGACTATGATACATGGCTCAGAGATCAATGTACCCAGTTGGAGAACCACCCTACGAGAATACTGTATTCTCGTAGACAAGATACAGCTAGGGCTCGACTTACGACCACGATCGGTTCCGACAGACCGGTTGTAACACGATTTGGTCATAAGTTGAGTACGCTATGTGTACAGTAATGTGAAGTGATGTTATAAAAATATTTAAGTTAAATTATATCATAAATTTCTTTTAATATTGTTATAAATCATAATTTTCGATGTTCATTTTGTGCCGTTTGTATCATCTCTACACCATTTTGTTTCTTACTTTTACATAGACAGGTTTAAGAAAAACACTGCATTAACTGTACATGTACAACTGGTTTAATATTTGCAAAACATACAAAATACAGGTGTGGAAAATACTATAGGAAACATTTTCCCAATCGCAAAACACATCAAATTGTCATTAACATCAAAATATATACACATGTACGAAACATTTTATTGGCCACTGGTGCTTGGCTGCAGATAATTAATGTCGTCATCTAAGGCAGCAGTTGGGGGTACCGGAGTTGGTTTTTTTCATAAACATGGTGAGCTTTGTCTGAATTGTATGTTTCTTTTTTTCATCATAGATTTCACGATAAGGACGAAACACATTGTGCGCCATCCGTTCAATCCTTGCAAATCGTTCGATGTTTGGGTCCATTGCTTCGAAATGTATAAGAAGTTTATTCAGTAAAGATAAACCTTCTGATAATCCCTTAGTGGTGAACTTTCTTTCTGGCTCATCCTCTTCTTTCTTAGCTTCTCTTCTTTCTTCTTCCACCACTATTTCTTCTTCCAGTTCGATTAACTCTTCATTTGTAAGTTCTCCGGATTCTTTGTTTAGCAACTCTTCGACATCTTCAATTTCACACTCCAAAGAAAGGTCTTTGGCGAGTTTTACTATTTTTTTCCCGAATCGATTCAAGTTCATGTTCACTGTCAAATCCATGACATAGCGCTTAACACAATTTTTCCAGATGCCATTCATGTACTTTGTCGTCACAACCTCCCAGGCGGTAGCGATATTCCTGATACACATTAAAATGTTGTTAGTGTTTCCAAAAATCTCGCAATGTTAGTTCTGTGTCAGCATCTATTGCGGATATTGCTTGAACGTATGTGGTTCGCAGATAGTTGGCCTTTACGGTCGCAATCAAACCTTGGTCCATAGGCTGGATGAGTGGGGTCGTGTTTGGTGGAAGAAAAACAAATTTTACATCTGGATGGAGATCGCCTAGATGTGGCGAGTGATTGTGGTCGTAAAGTCGAATGGTCGCAAGTTGCATAGGTCGTAAGTCGAGCACTAGCTGTGCTCAGTCTGCTGGAGAACATAGCATTGCCCAGCTGCGCAAGACACCGAATGGAATAATGGTTTGAATAAAACGGCCAACACCGCCACAATATTCCGAAAGATCATCCAAGAAGAGAAAGCTGATATCATGTTGCCAAACGGTATTAGAATGGAAGCCACCCGACACCGCATCATCAAACGATGGGTCTTAAAACGAGTCAAGACCCATCTCACCAATGAGCAAGTCAGGCAGATGCTGTCGAGAGAAAACTCGACCCTCAAAGTTACCAGAGCTGAAAGAATCATCTGTAAAAACCCCTCCACGGTTGTCATCATCACGTCTAGGACAGAACCATGCCACAGACCATCAGACGGGACAAGAAAGAACAAGCCTAGGAGCACTACATTCCAAGAGTGATGCAGTGTTCCAGGTGCGAACAGTTTTGCACACCCGCGCCAACTGCAAAAGTCAAACGGGGGTATGCAGACACTGTTCCGGACCGCACCCGTATAACCAGTGATCTCACGCCAAGATCGACACCGACTTCGTGAAGCCCAACGAAAACAGACAGTGCGCTAGCTGCCTCGGAAACCACGGAGCTAGTGTAGCAGAATGTAGGTGTGCAAAGCTACAGCACGCTTGAGCATCAGGATGGGATGAGGAGAGAGATGCTCAAGTCGTGACGTAGTTTGTTGTTAGGGCAGTCAGTAAACATCTACGGCCAGAGAAAGAAGTCCCTGATTTTGGAATTGTAACAAGATTCTTGTAGTGGTCATCAAAATGCAATAAAACGCCATTTATAAAGAACCAACTGAGTCAGTTAATCCTTTCTATTCGGACTTTGTTATACAGTCGAAATGATGCCCAGGAACCAGGATACTTAGTTGGGTTGTCGCGAAATTTCAGAACACTGCCTACATCGACACATCGAAGAAACACGAAGAGGCAGCTTCAAAATGTTAAAGATCCTTGTTCTGCTCACACCAATTGTCCGGAGACATGATTTCGGCACGGTTCTACACGCATGTTGAACGTAAAACAAGTTGATAAATGGCCACTACATCGTCTATGAGAGTTACAGCAGCCAAAAGCCCGGCTAGGGGTGGTTGTCTGTAAGCGTGCTTCAGTGAACCTCGCTGTACGGACCTGCTATCAAGAATCCTAGCTGTACAGGCGGTTGTTGTCAGGAGAGGTATGAAAACCGGCTTGCCATAACGGGTTGCGGTGCGTGCGATTGTCACCATCCTGCTGAGCGATAGAATAGGAACAACCAGCACGTTTTCTCGGGCTCCTGCGAAACAAGAGGCTCAAGAAACTTGAAGACAAATATAGTCCAGTAGAGACGTTATACACATCTACTCTGCATCAAGATTGCCTGGAGCAAACTGAAAGCCGTTGAGTCGTGACCTTGAAAGTCTGAGGAAACAAGTTAATCGCTCATTTGAAGGATAAGAAGGAATGAGAAGGTCATCAACAGAGGCGATATCGTTAGGGAACTCTCGGAAGTGGGAGGGGCAGATTGGGTTGCCGACCTACTGAAGAGGGTCCCAAATTATCGCTTTAGTGAGTTCTCAAGACGTCGATTTGATGTGCCCTATCCGGGGTGAAAAGAAGCCAGAAGTCTGGTAGGGGCTCAACCAAGGGCTGAAGTTACTGAGGCGTCCGAAGAAGAAACTCCCTGAAGTGCGTAATCGGTTGGAGGAGCCATTTCAACTAACACAGACTCCTATCGTTTGAGTTCTACCTGACCAGAAAACTTTCAGCGAACATAGAGAAATCCGTCTTTCTTGGATCGGGAGCAGAGATTAGGGTAATTTGTAAACCTTAAATATCATTTTAGGTACTATTGACTGGTTGAACAATTTTTAGTGTATAAAGTAACAACGGTCATGTCTTTAAATTAGATAGTTGTAATTGTGAATTTGATTTTATTGGTATATACAGAAATATTTCAGCATGACGGAACAAGATTCACTGGCACAAGTTTTGACGGGGGTAGGAACGGTGATAGATAGACTTAATACAGTCATGAAACAACAAGGAATGGCAACTGAAATTGTTAAGTTTAGCGGACAAGCGAGAGATTTTAAGAAGTGGGTAACTTCCATAGAGAAATATGCATATTTGGTGTCAGCATCAGATGAAGAGAAAATGAAACTTGCTTATCAAGCAGCAACAGAACCGGTGTCAGATCACATCAGAAGAAAATTAGAGGCTAGAGTAGATGAGACATGGGAACAGTTCAAAGACGACCTGGCCCATAAGTACGCGAAAATAACGGACCCACAACATGCATTTTCCGTGTTAAGACAGTCTAAACAAAACACTGGAGAGACGGTACATTTGTTCAGCGATAGGTTGATTAACTTGGCTGAAGAGGCATTCTTGGGACAGAATGTACGAGGAGAAGAGGTGGAGAGGATGTTAGTCGGGATTTTTGTAGATGGCATAAAATCCGATGGACTGAAGTTTAAGCTTATGAGAGAAAACCCCGAGAGATTGTCACAAGCTATAGATATTGCGGTACAAGAAGAAAATTTGAGACGTAGATTTAGATTGAGAACAGGACGAGAAATAGGAACTAGTCGAGAAGACAGAATTGAAGAGCCTATGGAGATAGGACAAACAAGGTTCGGATGGAATAGGAGAGGAAGTATACAGACGTTACAAGGTAGTAATAGAAATGCTTACGATGGAAGTAGACAAAGGAGATATCCTACAAGTGAGACAGTAGGAAATACAAATAACACAAATATAGTCTGTTGGTTTTGTGGTCAGCGGGGACACGGGTTTCGCTTTTGTGGTAACAGGCGTGTCCAGTCGAATACACAAAGTAGAAATGGCAATAGCAGGTTGAATAGGAATGTTGAAGATAGACACAGAAATTTTACAGGTACAAGAACGCAGGAAAACCGGCGCCCTACCTATTAAATAGGACCTGTAGTAGGAGGGAAAATAACAAGGTCCCAAGATTTAAAGAATATGTTAATAACAGGTATAGTAGGACGAGTAGAGAATACTTTCAACTAGAGGAAATCAAACAGTTTACGGAAAATAAAACAGATCCTAGCTCATGTATAATAGAAATAGGAAAATATAGAGTTCGTACATTAATTGATTCAGGAGCTCAGGTTAGTGTAATTAAAGAAAGTTTTTTATATAAAATAATGAGAAATTGTAGAATATTTAAGAGTCATAATAATCTTCACTCTGTTACAGGACAGAATTTACAAGTAATTGGACAAACAATGATCAATTTTAAATTAGGAGGGATCAACGTAAGACATCTTTTTCATGTAGTGAAAGATTTAAATAGAAATATGCTTTTAGGAAGAGATTTTTTAATAAAAAATGGAGTAAGACATTTCTTTGATTTACATAAATTAAAATTCAAGGACGTATATGTAGATATGGAAGAAGACATGCATATATCAGCACTAGTTAGAGTTAAAATGTCTACGACGTTAAAACCACAGTCGGTTAATTTGATACAAGCAAAGGTAAAGAGAAACCCATACTATGTGGCAGGACACACAGTTAGAATCACTGAATTGCAAAAGGAAGTAATTGATGAGCCTGGTCTAGAAGTCCCGGATGGAATAACATCATTAGATAAACACTTAACCTTTCCAGTGATGATCATTAACAACACAGGTAGAGAAATTAGACTATACAGAGGATGTGTAGTAGCCAAACTAGAACATAACGTTAGTGACATATTGGCAACGGATAGAGTGGAATTGCCGGGAACAAATTATTCACATACTTCTAGTGAAAGAGTTAATAACAGACGCGGACGCGGAAGAAGAGGGAACGTACAAAAGGATGAATTGATCCATCCATTCAGAAGAAATACAGCCCAAATACATTCACTAGACAAAATGACAAGAGAACAAGAATTGTTGGCACAGTTAAAAGCTCCACCAGAAAATAAGGAAGTATTAGAACAACTTATAAAGGAAAATCAGGATGTATTTGCAATTAATGATTTAGAATTGGGAAGGACAAAAACAGTTACAATGGAAATAGATACGGGAAATCATCCACCAATTAGTTTAAAACCGTATAGAACTCCCTTAAGGAATAGAGAAATTGTTGAAAAGGCAATAGAAGATATGTTGAAAGCAGGGATAATAACAAGATCGAAGTCAGAATGGTCATCTCCGATAGTAATTGTGACCAAACCTGACGGTTCACATCGATTCTGCTGCGACTATCGGGCGTTGAACAAAATCACTAAGAATGTAGCTTACCCATTGCCAGTGATTGATGATATTCTGGGGTTGCTTAATGGCTCTACATTTTTCACAACACTAGACGCAAGATCAGGATTCTGGTGTATACCGATGTCGGAAGATGCTCAAAAGAAAAGTGCTTTCTGTACTCATATGGGTTCTTACGAATTTTTACGAATGCCATTCGGGGTTCGAACGGCTCCATCTCACTACATGCTGTTAATAAATGAAGTATTAGAGGGTATGCAAAAGTTTGCATTGGCATACATAGACGATATTCTAATCTATACAGCAGGGGATGTGGATGATCACTTAAAACATGTAAGATTCGTATTCGACAGATTAAGAGTACATGATGTTAAATTGAAGCTTAGTAAATGCGAGTTTTTAAAAACAGAAACAAAATATTTGGGGTATATTATTAATAGAGACGGAATTAAACCAGACCAAGACAAGATAAAAGTTATTAAAGAGTTACCTCCTCCAACTAACGTAAAAGAGGTGCGTGCGTTTATTGGAACCTGTGGGTATTATAGGCGGTTCATTCCAGGGTTCTCAAAGATAGCAGAACCTATTACTAATTTAACTGGAAAATACGCTAGATTTAAGTGGGATGATGAGTGTCAAAAAGCGTTCGAGTTTTTAAAGAACAGCGTAACAGTGGTACCACTATTGACGCATCCAGATTTGAATAAACAGCTAGTACTATATACAGATGCTTCCGATAATGCTATAGGAGCCTGTTTGGTTCAACCATATGAAGGAAAAGAATCTGGAATACCAGAGGTTAAAAATGAAAGGCCAATTTATTTCTTGTCCCATAAAATTAGCAGATCTCAACGGAAATGGTCTACTATTGAGAAGGAGGCTTATGCTATTCACTATGCTCTCCAAAAACTAAATTACTACTTACATAACGCAAATTTTGTTATTAGAACTGACCACATGCCTTTAAAATCTTTGTTAGAAGCTCCAGTGCAGAACAGGAAAATACAGACGTGGGCATTGAATCTACAGGGATACAATACAAGAATTGAATACATACCAGGTAGGATTAACACATGTGCTGATTTATTGTCTAGGATCCCGTATCCACAGTCATCAGGAGACACAGAAGATGAAGGTGAACCGGAGATAGACGACCGAAACTGGCAAGTTAATATATTAGATTCTGCCATAATAAACAGAGACGATTTTGAGAGTTTACCATCCGATCAAGAGTCTGAACCTAGAACAGAAGACCCACATTTAGCACAATTTAATATGAAAGAAGAACAAGAATTAGATCCAAAAGTCTTACAAATAAAACAGAAATTAAAAGAAACGGAAGAGAATAAATATAAGAAAAATTATTTAGTTTTGCAAGAGGATGAACAGTTATATTATTTGAGTGAAAGGAACGAACAGCTAAGAAAATATATTCCAAAACATTTTGAAGACGAAGTTTTAAAAGCATATCATGATGAGAATGGGCATCTCGGTCGTGATAAATTAGTGAAAGCACTTACGAGTAAATATTATTGGCCGAACTTGTTTAAATCTGCTTGTAAATATGTAGATACGTGTGAAAGATGCAGATTAAGGAATATGAAAACAATTAAGTGTCCCTTACAAGATACAGATATTCCTCAGTTTCCAATACGAAAAATTAGTTTAGATATATCGGGTCCTCACCCCAGAACATTATCAGGGAACGTGTATTTAATTCATATAGTAGACGTCTATAGTCTTTGGCCGGAAGTTTATGCAATCCCAGATAAGAGCGCAGATACTGTCATTAATATTTTTTTTACAGGAGTTCGTACCAAGATTTAGTTGTCCACATATTATACTCACGGATAATGGTAAAGAATTTGTGAATAAGAAATTCGAAAAGTTATTAAAAGATTTGAATATAAAACATATAAAGACCTCATACTACAGACCTTCTTCAAATGCTAAGAACGAGCGACAACATAGAACATTATACGATATTATAGCAAAGATCGTTGATGAACATGAAAAAGATTGGGATTTATTCCTAGGACCTGCGCTTAGCGCTATACGCACAAATCAAAATGAGAGCACGGGGTTTTCACCATTCTATTTAATACACAGGAGAGAACCAATACTACCTATAGATAATCTGTTAAAACCAAGACGGAAATATATGGGGGAAGACTTTCAAGAGTTCATCATACAAGAAATGCATAGAGCACACGTAAGATTAAAGAATAATATAATTAAAGCGAGAGAAAGACAGAAAAAGTACAAAAACGTGAACACAAAATTACAGGAGTTTAAAGTGGGTGATAGAGTTTATTACAAGAAGCATAGAAGGAACTCTAAGTTTGATGATCGTTGGGTCCCAGGTTATTACGTTTTGGAAAAGCTAGGAAATGTATCGTATAGTATCAAGAACCAGATCACGGGACATGTAGCAAGGGCACACGTGGAACACTTAAGAAGAGATGAGGATGAGAAGGGAAATAATAATTATAATAATAATTATTATTCAGACACCGGATACTTAGATGAACAAGTCGTCAGAGGAGCTTTAATAACCCCAGCTTTTAGAAAAGATCCAGTACAAAATCAGTTAATAACAACTCCAGTGTGCGATGATACTCAAGAACAGACAATGCCGAAAACGATAGAAGGAGAAAATGTAAATGAGGATCGTTATGATAGTATAGAGTCTATGGAAGAGGAAATAGGTGCTCCATTTAAGAATACTAGACAAGCAACGAAAAGAAGAATGGATAAACAAAGAGAAAAAGAAGTAAAAAGACAGAGAAGAATCAGAGATTATTCAACAAGCGGTGAAGATATGCATCTACTAGAACGGTCCTTAAGAAAGAATGATAGACAAATTAGATGGGATATTGAACGGAAAAAATCCCCTCTGCTGTGTGTCCACCGTGACGAGGTAGAGGGGCTTGTGCGTCCCAATGACCCCAAGAGCTATGCCGACAGTAGCACAGCTACTGGTAGGGCCACCCATGTCGGACAGGTCAAGGGAGAGGGACCAGACGAAGAGACACACAAACCTGCTGCCTTGTAGGTAGACTGGGGACAGTCAAAGGCTAGGGAAAGCATCCCGAATAAATGCTTGTCGAAATCGGATGTACTGAGCCACAGGCTTGACAAAGCAGTGCAACGTAAAACCTGCTGCCTTGTAGGTAGACGGGACAGTCAAAGGCTAGGGAAAGCATCCCGAATAAATGCTTGTCGAAATCGGATGTACTGAGCCACAGGCTTGACAAAGCAGTGCAACGTAACTTAATTCATGATGTCACAAATCAAAATTAATCGTTATGGTGCTAATCCCGTGAAGTCCCATCAGGCGGCGATAGTGCCGGGCCCCCTGCCTCGAGGGGGTCCACCCATGACTACTGGTGGTCACCTTCCCCTGTGCTGTGGAGTCAAGGCACAGAGGAGTAGGTTAAGAGCTATTGACCAAATACCCCGGACACTCAACATACTACAGTGGAATGCCGAAGGAGTTTACAAGAAGAAAGACTCCCTAACACAGCGTCTTCATAAAGATAGAATAGATGTGGCATGCATTCAAGAGACACACCTCAACGCCAATCACAAATTCTCAGTCAGAGGATATCAGGCCACACGTTTCGACCGTGAAGGACACAAAGGAGGAGTTCTAATACTTACACGAAATACAATACCTTGCAGCGAAGTATCTGTGATCTCTGACAACCAAACGGAAATTATAGGTGTTGATATAATGATAAAGGACGTGAAAATAAGAATCTACAATCTGTATAGCCCAGCAGATAAGGACCTTACACTCTCAAACATGAAAATAACTGACACAAACTGCATTATTGTCGGAGACTTTAATAGCCGTTCAGAAAGATGGGGATACCCAGATACTGACAAAAGAGGAGAAGAATTGGAAGACTGGGAAATAGACTCAAATCCATCTACTCAACAAAGCGGATGACACACCGAGCTTCTACTCCAGAAGATGGCTTACCACTTCTACTCCAGACTTAGCTTTCTGCACAGGAGACATCCTCCACAAAATTGATCGCCATGTGCTGGACCAATTAGCAGGTAGTGACCACAGACCAATCAAGCTTGTAATGAATATGGAGTATGTTCCACAGGAGCAAAAGCCCTTGCCCCGCTGGAATTACAAACGAGCAGATTGGGACAGATTTGCCATACTAACAGACAAATATTGTGAAAACATAAATACACGATATGGCAACATAAAGCAAATGGTGGAAAGTCTAAACAGAGCGATAATACAGGCAGCCACGGAGTCCATTCCAAGAGGAGCGAGGAAAAATTACAAACCATACTGGACTGAAGAACTACAAAGTTTGGAGGACAAAGTTGAAGATGCCAGGAAGACAGCAGAGAGAGAACAAACAATTGAAGCGAACATCTCTCTCAAAGCCATCTCAGCAAAATATAAAAGAACAGTAAATCAAACAACAAGAGATTGTTGGAGGGAAAAAACAGAAAACCTGAATTTTGACAGGGATGGAAACAAACTATGGAAACTAGTGAAAGCCATGAACAATGAAGGACCTAGAAACAAACAAATAACAATTAAACAAGGAAATGCCTTGCTTACAGGAAAAAAGGCTGCAAATGCACTAATGGAACACTATGCAAATGCAAACCACATTGATATTACAACCGAACAGAAGAAAGCAATCAAAGATAAACAGATACATCATACAAATACAGAGACAGCAGCAGAATATATGATGGCAAATCTAACAATGGAAGAAATGGAACAGGCAATGCCCCTCTGCTGTGTGTCCACCGTGACGAGGTAGAGGGGCTTGTGCGTCCCAATGACCCCAAGAGCTATGCCGACAGTAGCACAGCTACTGGTAGGGCCACCCATGTCGGACAGGTCAAGGGAGAGGGACCAGACGAAGAGACACACAAACCTGCTGCCTTGTAGGTAGACTGGGGACAGTCAAAGGCTAGGGAAAGCATCCCGAATAAATGCTTGTCGAAATCGGATGTACTGAGCCACAGGCTTGACAAAGCAGTGCAACGTAAAACCTGCTGCCTTGTAGGTAGACTGGGGACAGTCAAAGGCTAGGGAAAGCATCCCGAATAAATGCTTGTCGAAATCGGATGTACTGAGCCACAGGCTTGACAAAGCAGTGCAACGTAACTTAATTCATGATGTCACAAATCAAAATTAATCGTTATGGTGCTAATCCCGTGAAGTCCCATCAGGCGGCGATAGTGCCGGGCCCCCTGCCTCGAGGGGGTCCACCCATGACTACTGGTGGTCACCTTCCCCTGTGCTGTGGAGTCAAGGCACAGAGGAGTAGGTTAAGAGCTATTGACCAAATACCCCGGACACTCAACATACTACAATGGAATGCCGAAGGAGTTTACAAGAAGAAAGACTCCCTAACACAGCGTCTTCATAAAGATAGAATAGATGTGGCATGCATTCAAGAGACACACCTCAACGCCAATCACAAATTCTCAGTCAGAGGATATCAGGCCACACGTTTCGACCGTGAAGGACACAAAGGAGGAGTTCTAATACTTACACGAAATACAATACCTTGCAGCGAAGTATCTGTGATCTCTGACAACCAAACGGAAATTATAGGTGTTGATATAATGATAAAGGACGTGAAAATAAGAATCTACAATCTGTATAGCCCAGCAGATAAGGACATTACACTCTCAAACATGAAAATAACTGACACAAACTGCATTATTGTCGGAGACTTTAATAGCCGTTCAGAAAGATGGGGATACCCAGATACTGACAAAAGAGGAGAAGAATTGGAGGACTGGGAAATAGACTCAAATCTCCATCTACTCAACAAAGCGGATGACACACCGAGCTTCTACTCCAGAAGATGGCTTACCACTTCTACTCCAGACTTAGCTTTCTGCACAGGAGACATCCTCCACAAAATTGATCGCCATGTGCTGGACCAATTAGCAGGTAGTGACCACAGACCAATCAAGCTTGTAATGAATATGGAGTATGTTCCACAGGAGCAAAAGCCCTTGCCCCGCTGGAATTACAAACGAGCAGATTGGGACAGATTTGCCATACTAACAGACAAATATTGTGAAAACATAAATACACGATATGGCAACATAAAGCAAATGGTGGAAAGTCTAAACAGAGCGATAATACAGGCAGCCACGGAGTCCATTCCAAGAGGAGCGAGGAAAAATTACAAACCATACTGGACTGAAGAACTACAAAGTTTGGAGGACAAAGTTGAAGATGCCAGGAAGACAGCAGAGAGAGAACAAACAACTGAAGCGAACATCTCTCTCAAAGCCATCTCAGCAAAATATAAAAGAACAGTAAATCAAACAACAAGAGATTGTTGGAGGGAAAAAACAGAAAACCTGAATTTTGACAGGGATGGAAACAAACTATGGAAACTAGTGAAAGCCATGAACAATGAAGGACCTAGCAACAAACAAATAACAATTAAACAAGGAAATGCCTTGCTTACAGGAAAAAAGGCTGCAAATGCACTAATGGAACACTATGCAAATGCAAACCACATTGATATTACAACCGAACAGAAGAAAGCAACCAAAGATAAACAGATACATCATACAAATACAGAGACAGCAGCAGAATATATGATGGCAAATCTAACAATGGAAGAAATGGAACAGGCAATGAATACCCTAAAAAAGAAGAAATCACCAGGAAAGGATGGAATCACAAATGAAATGCTAATAGGACTAGGCACTAAGGCAAAAAAGAAACTACTAGCAGTCCTAAATTACAGCTGGAAGAGGGGAATAGTCCCACAGGCATGGAAAGAAGCTATACTAATACCAATCCCAAAGAAAGGAAAAGACCTGGAAGAACCAAATGGCTATCGACCTATCAGTCTACTTAGCTGTGTAGGAAAATTAATGGAACGCATTATCAATGGCAGGCTAACATGGCATCTGGAAGAAAACAAACTCTTAACACCACACCAAGCAGGATTCAGAAAGTACAGATCCACTGAAGATCAAATAACCTATATAGCTCAGGAAATAGAGGATGCCTTCCAAGAGAAAAAGCACACACTAGCAGTCTGGATAGATTTAGAAAAAGCATTTGATAAAGTATGGAAGGAAGGACTGAAAGTAAAACTGCAAAACATGCATGTTTGTGGAAAAATGTATAAATGGATCAGCCACTACCTTGAGAACAGAACTGCCAGGACAAAAGTACAAGGACAAACCAGCAAAATGATGCTGTTGGAGCAAGGTGTCCCCCAAGGAGGAGTTCTTTCACCAACATTATTCCTAGCATATATAAACGACATCACAGAAAATTTTCCAGCCAGAGTACACACATCATCCTTTGCAGATGACCTAGCCATATGGACATCTGAAGAATATATTAGTACAGCTAACAGCAGAATACAGCAAGCCTTATTAGCACTAGAGGACTGGTCAAAATCATGGCTAGTGAAGATAAGTGAGGAGAAAACAACATGCACAGTGTTCTCCCTCTCAAATAAAACTCAACAACCTAAGCTGGTATTGAATGGAAAAATATTGCGCCATGAAGAAAATCCAAACTATCTCGGAGTCACCTTTGATCGTCGCCTGACATGGAAAACACAGGTTGAGAAAAATCGAACAAGAGCAAGGCAAAGAATGGTAATCATGAAAAAGCTTGCTGGTACAACGTGGGGAGCAGATGAGAAAGTTCTCAAGAAGTTATATACTGGACGGGTGAGGCCAGTACTGGAATATGGCATTGCAGCTTGGGCAACAGCAGCTAAGTCAAACTTTAACAAAATAAGTAGAGTCCAAAATCAAGGAATGCGAATCATAACTGGAAGCCTGAAGACAACGCCTATTAATGAACTTGAACAGATCACTTGTTTACAACCAATGCAGGATAGAAGAGATAGCAGAGCCCAGCAACAAGCAGAAAAATTTAGAAGATTGACAGACCACCCTATGTATAAAAGGTTTAGTGGTTTTGGAAAGGGACGACTGAAGCGTAGCAACTTTGTAGAAACTGCAAAACGAAAAATTAGGGCAGATCCCATACTTAACATATCAACAGTCAAACCTATTTACAATGCAGACAAGTTCCCAGCTTGGAGACAGCAGCAACTGCCTGAGATGATAGAAAACATTCCTGGTATTGAGAAAAAGAACACTCAGCATGAAACCGAAAGAAGAGAAATAACCCTAAACTACATAAAAGAACATTACCCAAGCAGCAATTGGACCCATGCATATACAGATGGATCAGCCAAAAATTCAATAGAGAATGGAGGAGGAGGAATTCTCCTAAATTTAAAAAATGGAGTGAAAAAAACACATTCAGTGGCAACTGGAAAGTTTTCAAGTAACTTCAAAGCGGAGGTAGAGGCTCTGAAAACTGCAGCAGAAATGCTCTTGATGGAGGAAAATAAAGAGAAGCAAATAGCTATCTTCACAGATGCAAAGTCAGCTGTCTCAATACTGAAGAGCAAAAACAGCACAGAAATAGCTGACCTAAGAGCAGCACTCCATGGTCTATGCCAGAAATCCAAAAAAGTTGTAATACAGTGGATCCCATCACATTGCAGTATACCTGGAAATGAAGAGGCTGACAGACTGGCAAAAGAGGGCGGACGACTACCACAGCCTGACATAGACGTAACCTATAACGAGGCAAAGAGGTTGATAAAAAGCACCTATAGAACCAAATGGGAATCAGAGCATCCAGGCCACCAGAAGGATGATGCATATTACAAACTCGACAGAAGAGAACAAGTAGCAATCTTCAGACTCCGCACAGGACATAACAGGCTGAAATACCACTTGTTCAATAAACTAAAGATAGGAGATACCGATGAATGTAATTGTCGAACTGGAAAAATGACAGCAAAACATTTGCTTCGGGATTGCCCAATATATGCAGAACAGAGAAAGATATTTTGGCCCACACCTGCTTCATTTGAGGACAAGCTCTATGGAGATTTCAAACAAGCTCAAGTTGACCGTAGCTTACTTTAACTACATACAGGTTGACATTTAAAGGTGTATGAAGAAGTATTCAGACTGCCACACTTCATACCACAGGTATGTCGGTTACAAAAGCCTCCCAGAGGCATGAAATGGAATATTGCTGGATAGGAGATCCATTACGTGGAAAGTCCGAACCAAAAGCTCACTGTGTGGGCTTTCAAAAAAGGTGGAAAAAGTGTCCTAGTGGCACGAAATGGAATATTGCTTGGATAGCAAATCCATTATGTGGAAAGTCCGAATCAAAAGCTCACTGTGTGGGCTTTCAAAAAAGGTGGAAAAGTGTCCTAGTGGCACGAAATGGAATATTGCTCGGATAGCAAATCCATTGTGCGGAAAGTCCGAATCGAAAGCTCACTGTATGGATGTCATCTGCACACTGCATTCTTCTGGTTTCCGGTAGAACAGCCTATGGTGAACGGAAGGCCCAATATACGGAAGTGAGGCTAAGCAGCCATGTGCAGGACGTGACGATTCCTTGGGTGAGCCCAGTACCAGAGCGCTGTGTGTTGGCTCTGCAAGTATGGAAGCCTCCTTGGATGGCGGGGAATGCCCATGGTCTGCCCCTGCCTTCCCTTGAGGGTTGACCAGGATCTCTTAGGCTGTTCTATATGGGCCAGCTAGGATGGGAGATAACACCACAACAGTGAGAGTCAAACGTCCTAAGAAACCCCCGGGAAGGTTAACCCGGTCAACAAATGCCCGCAGAAGTCGGATGTGTCGGCCTAACGGCGCAAGAACGCAGCTCTGCTGTAAACAGGCACAACGCAATCACATCCGGAAAAAAACTCCGGATGAACGAAGAAGAAGAAGAAGAACGGAAAAAATTAGCGGCTGCTAGCGAGAGACATACAGATGAAGAAGAAGAAATGGATGAAAAGTCAGAATCAAATAGTAGTATGGAAGAAACTAATAAGTTATACGAAGAAGAAGATATTGATGTAGAGATAGCACTTATTCAAAGAAACTTGGAGTTATTGGAGAAGTGGAAACGTAGGAAGTAAATGGATAGAAAATACTGCAGATAGCAAGAAATAAGTTTCATGATTTAAAAAGGAAAGAGATACTTGATGAAGTATATGAGACAGTAGAAAGGGAAAAGGCTTCTATTGATACTTTTCATAAATGGTTTTGAGGAGTAGTTAGGTATTAAGATAACTAATATAGATGTAAATTCGAGTGAAGTAAATAGACAAGTTTTTTTTGGGAGCTAGAAATACAGTGATTAATGGTAATGATTAAGAAGTTGCTACAAATGAAGGAGAAACAATTGGTGTGCCGAACTACAAGTTTTATTGGTAGATAGTACGGTCATTGTTGGTTAATGATTTTTATTGAGAGAACAGATATTGTTTTAAGTTAGGAATTGGTCTGTAGGTAACAGACATATAGATACTTAGCAGTGAGTTGTGGTGTTTTCTCGCTTATAAAAATAATGGAATGACTTGTGTAAACAGATATGTGTTACATTGGTTCGTATAGGAGGCCAAGGTTGCTGGGTCACTTTACGTAGTTAATTATAAGTGAATTATATTTTTTTTGAAAACCTTCTCTTTAGCGAGAAGACAGTTGTTTTTATTGAGTTTGAGTTTTTAATGCCTCATAGATGTAATATGTTTTTTTTTGCTTGATTTGGTCCTGTAAAATGATTGTTATTATTTGATTTTAGAATAGGGTTATTGTGTTCTTAGACTTTTACGTACAGATTATTGGTCCGTAAAAGAGACCAGTAGTATTAACTAACAATAGATTAGGATGAATGTTATATTATTTTAAAATGTGTTTTTCTTTGAATGAGTTGACATCTTTAGTTAAAATGAGGGGAAACATAAATATGTATAAAAAACTATTTGGGGGGTATGATGTCCTGTTTTGATTTAGCTAAGTTGTTTTGTGTGTTAAGTTACCTTGTTAGTAAATATGTTACAAATTTAGTTAAGTAAGTTTAATTTTTAAATAATTATGGTGTTGGCTAGAATAAAGAAAATACATGGGGCTTTATTTAAGACCCTTCGTTCAGAAAAGAGTTAATAAAACTACTGAGGGCTAATAGAGAGACACAATCTCTTTTTGAATATTAAGTTGCTGTGATAATCGGCATGAAGAGGTTCTTATGGATATGAAGTATTGGAAACATAGGTCGGGGATGGATATAAGAAAGTAAAGTAGGAGCTGCATTAAAGTCAGCATTATCTGAAGATATAAGCTTGGGTATATATAAAAAAAAAAAAAAGAAGGAAAGGGGGGGGGGGGGAGACTGTGAATGGCAGCTTATAAAATAAGGTATATATGGGTAGACAAGGAAGCATATCATGGGATGTGAGGGGGAAGATATAGGAGCTGTGAAAAATCAGCGTTAATTAATTTAAAATGTTCATGGAATATGAACATTGGTTCGTGGTTGGAGATGAGATATCAGAAATATAGACAAGGTTGTGGATGGCAATATAAATGTTGAATATATATATGTTGAGAAAACTTAGAGCAACTTAATTTATAGTAAACGGATATGTATTTCATATGTATTTTAGAAAAAACTTTCTACAAAAGGTTTTTCGTGGGAAAGAGAGGTAAATGGGATTGTGTTGACTATTCATTCATTATACTTCTACTTCTAACAAACTGGGTGCGCACCCCTTCTTTACTTTTTCTAACTACATTGTTTTCTGTTTATCCTGTGTTGTGAAAGAGTGAGGAATTTCAGAATGTCAAATGTACGATAATGATTTATACGAGCTGTTCTTATGGTGTATATAATTTGTAAAGGAACCAAGAACGAACAAGAAATGTATAGTGGTTTACTATATTGCAGAGAAAAGAGTACGAATAGATTGTTGGTTGAGGGGAAGATTAGAGGGGTTGTGAAAGGAAAGAGAGGGTATAGAATAGAGGGATTAGGAGTAAAGACTTTTTGAAGGGAAAAAGTCTTTCAAAAACATAGGAAGGTGTAGTAGAATGTAGGTGTGCAAAGCTACAGCACGCTTGAGCATCAGGATGGGATGAGGAGAGAGATGCTCAAGCCGTGACGTAGTTTGTTGTTAGGGCAGTCAGTAAACATCTACGGCCAGAGAAAGAAGTCCCTGATTTTGGAATTGTAACACGATTCTTGTAGTGGTCATCAAAATGCAATAAAACGCCATTTATAAAGAACCAACTGAGTCAGTTAATCCTTTCTATTCGGACTTTGTTATACTAGATACCTCGGCCGCCCATGCCATTAAGACAGTAATGAAGCCATAAAGCTAGCCATAAAAGCAAACCTTCCATATAAAGAGGCCAGGAGGCAGTACGAGGCAACTACCCGTCTAACGAAAACAGACAAAGCACAACTGATAACAGTTGATAACATGGAGCAAAGAAGCGACGATTCACAAGAAACAGATATAACAACCGTTCAATGCACCCTGGACGAATTAAATAAAGCTCGTTCAGCAGAAGATCGAGCGGGATGTACCTCGAATGGCTGCAATGAAGGTGGAGACACTGACAAAAATTCAAGAAGAAAGAGCACCGATGGAAAAACTCAAGAAAATTATCAAGAATGAAACAGTATAAACAGACGACACCAACAGCAAGTCCCAGACAGAAGAGGAAGCTATAGAAAAGCAGAAAGAAATAGAAACTGAAAACGAAAGCAATCAAGAACGCACGGTGACCAGGAGAAGGGACTACACTCCATGAAGATCTACAGTCCCAGACGCCAGATTTGAAAGCATTGATAGACCACGAAGATACAACAACAGAACAAGGCATGGGAAAGATAGATGAGAAAGAATCACCAATGAATCACGCCTCCTAGTAAAAAGAACAGTATGAAAAAAAAGGAAAGGGTGGGGGGGGGGGGGGCGCTAACAACACCAAGCCCAACAAAAGCGCGAACCTGACCAGACAAGAGTACATCAACAAAGATGAAATCCACACCAAGCCAGACACGCCTACAACCCAGGAAGCGAAAATCGCAGCTCTATTATCGTAAGCAGACAGTAAAACACCACAACAGCCCTAATAATAACAAACAGAGAAATCTTTCTATATAATGGAACCAAACAGAACATACTTGAGACGTACTGGCTGTATGATGCTTGTCTCATATTTGTATGGGCCAATCGGCACTCCATGAGTGATGTGACCTTGACTTCCCAGGACATTTGATGTGACCTTGACTTCCCAGGACATACTCTAGCATCCATTTTAGACTGGGTTGTCATGGGAGCCCAAGTAAACTTTTTAAATCCCGTTAATGGGGATCCGAACACATGAGTACCGGGTTGGTCTGCAAGCGTTCTAGTCACTCAGCTACCGCGGCACTCGATTCACGATATACAGAGAGATCATGGATTTTGTCGCTTTTATATTTGAACCCAGGATCACCGTGTTAGTGTGCTAACCGCAACATTCCTACCGTTACTAACTTTTGTTGCGGGCCGTGAAACATAGGTTAAGACTGAAGGAGAATGGCTCTTGATGGGCACATGTCTCATGTATGTCTTGATTTACAAAGGCAATTCCATATTTGGTTTGGCGTGGGTTTTAAAATGATCGTTATTGCCCATGTATATATGTCATATGTACCCAGTCTGCTCTCATAGACCATACATAGAATGTTCTCAACACAGTACTTTGACTCAGTAGCACCGACCCAAGAAAATTAATTCTGCTGTCTTCTGTTCTTTACAGAAGACATCTCGGTCGATCAGTCTATCCTTAGACAGACTAATGTCTTCCCAAGATGTTCATTCAGACTAGTGTCTAGACTAGTGTCTACCCAGGATGTCCCACCAGACTAGTGTCTGCCCAGGATGTCCCACCAGACTAGTGTCTGCCCAGGATGGCCCACCAGACTAGTGTCTGCCCAGGATGTCCCACCAGACTAGTGTCTGCCCAGGATGTCCCACCAGACTAGTGTCTGCCCAGGATGTCCCACCAGACTAGTGTCTGCCCAGGATGTCCCACCAGACTAGTGTCTGCCCAGGATGTCCCACCAGACTAGTGTCTGCCCAGGATGTCCCACCAGACTAGTGTCTGCCCAGGATGTCCCACCAGACTAGTGTCTGCCCAGGATGTCCCACCAGACTAGTGTCTGCCCAGGATGTCCCACCAGACTAGTGTCTGCCCAGGATGTCCCACCAGACTAGTGTCTGCCCAGGATGTCCCACCAGTATGTCCCACCAGACTAGTGTCTGCCCATAATGTCCAACAGGGAAGTCAGAGCCCTGAACGTGACTTGCCTTCACGTGAATGTATTACACAGAAATATCAATCGGGGAACCATCTGAGGCCAATAACACAGTTCTGAGGAAAATGCCAAGAATACCATGGACAGACAGAAAAACTAATGACCAAGTACTACAGGTGACAAATGAAAATCGCAAATTGATTAGAGAAATTAGACGTAGATAAACAAAATTTTTTGGACATGTTATGAGAAGAAATGTATTAGAGAGCTTAGTGGCAACTGGCAAAATCGAAGGGACCAGACCAAGAGGAAGACCGAGAGGAAAATACCTGGATGGCTTGGCCACATGGCATGGACGAGACAGGATCACTGAGCATCGATCGGCATGGCACATGATTGATTGATTGAATGATTGATTGATTGAACACAGATCATAAATAAACACACATGTATTGTGTGCCATTGATAGAAGGTAGAAGAAGGAAGTAGAGACTAGAGAAGGCACTTGACAACATAATAACTGATCCAGACAGTTGATACAATAACTTACTCATTTACAGTTGCTACTATAACTAATTCTGTTTCAGACAGCTAGACAACAGCGATGTGTAGATGAACAAAGAAGAATAGTCAACAAAATACACAAGTGGTGTCGTCGGCCTCTACACGCTGAGGAAAACTTCAGGAGCGGATCGGATCACAACACTAACGAACTAACTGACTAGCTAGTTAACAAACTAACTAACTAACTAACTAACTAACTAACTAACTAACTAACTAACTAACTAACTAACTAATTAATTAACTAATTAACTAATTAACTAATTAACTAATTAACTAATTAACTAACTAACTAACGAACTAACTAACTGACTGACTGACTGACTGACTGACTGACTGACTAACTAACTAACTAACTAACTGATTGATTGACTGACTGACTGACTGACTAATTAACTAACTAACTAATTAGCTAACTAGCTAGCTAACTAGCTAACTAGCTAGCTAGCTAACTAGCTAACTAACTAACTAAATAACTAACTAACTAACGAACTAGCTAACTAACTAACTAACTAACTAAATAACTAACTAACTAACTAACTGATTGATTGACTGACTGACTGACTGACTGACTAACTAACTAACTAACTAACTAATTAGCTTACTAGCTAGCTAACTAGCTAGCTAACTAGCTAACTAACTAACTAAATAACTAACTAACTAACGAACTAGCTACCTAATTAACTAACTAACTAACTAACTAACTAACTAACTAACTAACTAACTAAATGACTGACTGACTGACTGACTGACTGAATGACTGACTGACTGACTGAGTGACTGACTGACTGACTGACTAGCTAACTAGCTAGCTAACTAACTAACTAGCTAGCTAGCTAACTAACTAACTAACTAACTAACTAGCTAGCTAGCTAACTAACTAACTAACTAACTAACTAACTAACTAACTAACTAGCAAGCTAACTAACTAACAAACAAACAAACAAACTAACTAACTAATTAACTAATTAACTAACTAACTAACTGACTGACTGACTGACTGACAGACTGACTGACTAACTAACTAACTAACTAACTAACTAGCTAACTAGCTAACTAACTAACAAACAAACTAACTAACTAACTAACTAACTAGCTAACTAGCTAACTAACTAACAAACAAACAAACAAACAAACAAACTAACTAACTAACTAACTAACTAACTAACTAACTAACTAGCTAACTAGCTAGCTAACTAACTAACAAACAAACAAACTAACTAACTAACTAACTAGCTAACTAGCTAACTAGCTAACTAACAAACAAACAAACAAACAAACAAACTAACTAACTAACTAACTAACTAACTAACTAACTAACCAACTAATTAAGCAACTAACTAACTAGCTATCCTTCGCTATGCTGCACCGGCGATCTGCGAGTCACTAACTTTTATATACAATCAATGTCTCACCAAAGGTCACTTCCCATCAGCCTTTAAAATCGCTAAAGTGTATCCTCATTTAAAAGCTGGTTCATTAGTAATTATAGGCCAATTTTCATATTAACCTCACTATCCAAACCGCTAGAAAAGCACATCCACAAAACAACACTAGAGCACTTAGTTTGCCACAAACTAATAGCTGACAGTCAGTCAGGATTTCGGCCAAAATATTTCTGCCATACGGCCCTAACAAACATGATAGAAAACTGGCATCAAAATATTAACAACAATACTCTATGTGGAACGATGTTTATAGACTTTAGAAAAGCATTCGTTATGATAGATCATACTATCCTAATTAAAAGACTAGAAACAATGAAAGTAAGCTTTAATATAGTGTCATTAATAAACTCATTTTTATTAGACAGAAAACTTGTCGTATCACACAATAAATCTCTATCCCGAGCCATTACCATTAATACTGGAGTACCAAAGGGTTCTATAGCCTACTTGGCCCTCAGTTATTTGCCATTTATATAAATGATCTTCCCTTATATCTGTCATCGTCCTGCGATCTATTTGCAGACGACTGCACAGTATATACAAACGCTGTTGATCGTAATGTGTTAGAATTATCCTTGCAACAGGAAATAAATAGTGTAGTTAACTGGAGTCATGCAAACCGCATGCAAATTAACATTTCTAAAACTAAATCTATGTTAATAGGAACCAGGCAAAGACTTCACACTCTAAACTCGCAGAGAACTCTTCAGCTGCACATTGGTAGCACGCCTTTAGAAAGTGTAACCGAGCACAGGGCACTGGGTCTTATCATAGATCAAAATCTATCCTTCAATTCCCATGTTCATGCTCTAGTTAAACAAATAGCCAAAAAAAGTATACCAACTTGCCATAATTAAAAATTTCCTCGACGAAAACACAAGAAAGATATTCTGTACTTCCCACATACAAACACATATTGATTATTGCTCCACTATCTGGGATGGATGCTCCAAATCAATAATAAAACGCCTTTATTCACTCCAGAAAAGGGCAGTGCGTCTAATCAATGGTGGTAAGCTTACAGACAATTCTAACCTACATGAACGTCTTCAGTTACTGCCACTCCACAAACACCTACTTTTTAATAAGGCTAAACTAATTCACAAAATCCTATTTCAAAATGCCCCAAGCTACCTTTGGTTTAAATATAATGCAAGACCTAGCGAACGACTAAATATACTCCATGTCCCTAAACCTAGGATAGACTTATTTAAAGCAAGCTTAGCATACTCTGCCACTCAGTTGTGGAACAATCTTCTACAAGAAATCAAAGACACCACCAATCATTATACATACAGTCGCAACCTGTTTGAACACTACCTCAGGACAGACTACATGCCCCCTTAAAAAAAAAAACAGCAACAAAGACAATAATAATGGTTAATTATCTCGAACGACAACTATCCCCCCCCCCCCCCACCAAAAAAAACAACAACAACAACAACAACAACAACAACATTCCCATATGTATGGCACGCTACACCCACCTTGGGTATTCATGATGCCCATGTTAAACATTGCCTCAACGAGTCATGTATTATTGATTATTTTTCATGCGTTTTAATGCTTATTGTTCTTTTGTTGTCAAAGAATTGCTTCATAAGAGATGTTGAATGAAAGAATGTATGAGAGGAAATAGAGAAGAAGGGCAGAATGTCAGACGGGACTGTGTGCCCAATTCTTAACCCTTGGAAAATAAAGATTTACTTACTTACTAACTAACTAACTAACCAACCAAACAACCAACCAAACAGCCAGCCAGCTAACTAACTAACTAACTAACTAACTAACTAACTAACTAACTAACTAACTAACTAACTAACTAACTAACTAACTAACTAACTAACTAACTAACTAACTAACTAACTAACTAACTAACTATCTCATCTTACTTTAAAATACAATTGACCATTCGAGATGTAATTTAAAGAAAATGTCAATTTCTGCAGACTACAGGTCTACTGATCTATCAGGACGAATCAGGAAGAAGACTGAACAAATACAATGATACATTGTTCAACATACGCATTAGAGTCCCATCTCAGCTCGGGTTATTTCGATCAATTAAAATAATAACATTGAAGATAAATGTTTAGCGAATGATGCAGAGCTTGAATGTGAGGCGCACACGTAGCTGGAACAGCAGATCATGTACAGGCTACAGCAAAGCCGCACATTCCGTTGTATCAATTACGTTGACTATTTTGTTGAAACTTAAATGATAAATTTAAGTGCAATACATGTTATTCAAATGCGTATCCCCTCGATTTATTTCTTCTTTCTTTATTGTTCTCTCGCTTCGAAATCAAGCAAAGTTCATACACGCGGTACTGATTTTTGCGTGTGGATTAGCTTTCCCAATTACCATTGTCCCTTGCCATCAGCCGAATCCACTCCGACGTCTGAGGTAATTATAATTTACTTCCCCACATTAAGACCGAGAAGTCAACATGTAATTCAACTGATCGGTATGGGGATTGAACCCGCTATCTCGCCATTAGAGCACCGGAAGTTTAATAGCGAGCGATCTTATTCATTCGGCAAGTTGACCTCCATATTATCGTCATTTCAAATTAGAGATTAACGACTTGAAGCTCGACTACATTGCACCGGGGTTATCCCGTGTGACTCAAGCTCTCTCCTTAGAACAACCCATTACCTGTTGAGAGCATCACACAAAACGAACTTAGTAGCCCAGTGATAATCCTCATGGGTCTCGGGAGAAACTGAGTCTGAAAGACGCAATCCCAAAAACGACCCCAGCACTTTCAGAGCGCGAGGCAGACAATTTGATCACTTCGGCACGGAGGCGCCTCCCCAAATGATTGGGATCTTCTGGGAATTCAAGCCGGGATCTCTGGCACCGGAAACGAGGAGAATCAGACTCCTAGTCCAAAGAGTCAATATCCATTTGCCACTGGCATACTTACTGTCCTTTGTAGGTTTCGTCCTTTGTACGTAAGGGAGATAAATCGTATAATCTGATATTCTAGAATATTACAGAGTTAACACGCATGATAGTCAATTATAATTGAAATGTTTAGTTTACTTTAGTTAAGTTGACGGATCAACATCACGGCACACAGATGTAACCCCTTATTGCTCAATTGTACTCATACCTCAAGCCTGAGTCAGGAGAATCTCAGCTCAGTGCATGAACTCCGTAGCACCAGCGAGGATCCTGAAATACTTTGGGTAGATTTTTAACCCGAAGTTTTGCCCGGGCAGCGCCGTTAGGCTACTCCTTTTAGAGTACTGCTAAGGGAATTTTTACGTGTGCAACACTACACACGGGCGCCTGATCTCACTACCCAGAGAGTAGGAGAAATTTTGTTACTAGAAGTCAACGTGAAAATATCTCGGCTCTCACCGGGGCTTAAACCCGGGACCTCCAGCACTCGAGGCGGACACCATACCTCGAGACCACTCAGCCCCCTTTAATTGAAATGATCTGTTGCACTTCAATTGTGGGTATGTTGCGCTGACAATGGCAGGAACACGGCCTGATGAGGGTTTGATGTCAGCTCTCAACTCTCGCCACGGGAGGAAAAACTAGCCACCTATTCCTTCACGCACCCAGGGTTGGAAAATGGGGTGATTCCAAGACTTACTTACCTGTAGCACGTTCATGCTACAGGTCATTTTTTGGTTTTTTTATATTGTGGACGACTCACGTAATGGGTCCACGAAATGTGGATAGAGGACAACAGAAAGGAAGATGTACCCGACATCGCATTATTAGTTCTGTCAACGATCTACCCACAGGGGTTTAGAGAGTTAAGACGGAGCTATACAGAGTATACTAGACAAGAGAGACACAGGCACTATATTTAGTCTGACAACAGGACACAAGTGTGTCAACGACGAGAGCATTAAGTGCGTATGAGCGAGAGTATAGGAAACTCGCCTCTCGACGAGTAACTGGGGAATACCAGTTACAAGAGTTAACTGACCAAGAGTGCTGGGACTCTACGCACGCAGAACTCGTCAGCGCACGCAGGACTGAATGTCCGAAGTTGAACGCGCAACTAGAAGCGTGCCTCAGACGGGGGACAAGGACTGAGAGAGAATAGACGTGTTCGCTAGGAACCTTATGTAGTTTATAGACAATAGTGTTAGCTAGACCTTAGATTCCAATTAGTGTATAGTATCATTATTTCCACCTCTTCATTGCATCTGTGAAACATACCATGTTGTTGATTATCCATGAAGTAATCCGCTCGCCGAGCTTGTGTGTCATAAGCTCTAAATAAAAATGTATCCTTTTGCAAACCACACGAGTTATTGATTCGTGTTGTGCAAAAGTTGGGCGGCGCTTACCAAAACCCGACACCCCACATTGTGCCAACGGCTTCGGGCGGAAGAGCGCAATTGGGAGGGTACAAGCCTTACCCTGGTGCGAGGAAATGCAAGCTAAAGACAAAATTGTCATGGCAGGGCAGACCAGGCCCTAAGCCTTGGTTGGCGACTGGTCTAGGATCGAAGCTCCGACAGGCGGACAGTTAGAGCATTGCTTTGCTGATCCGGCAGCTTCTGCAGCTTGTCTTGTTCCAGATGTAGGGGTGTTACCTTTCCTCTGGAGTGAACTAGGCAGGCCGAGAGAGGGATCATACTGCATGGGCAACACATGATCTCTATATTTTAGCCCAGGCTTTGTGCTATGGAGAGGCAATAACTCCATCCCTGGTCTTAAGTGGTCTCGGAATCAAAGCGAGAGGCAACTGTCACGGGTTATAAGTCCTTGTCAGTTGGCGTAGACATGGGGCGCCACGCGTTGCCTCTGACGGTGGGAGACACCTATAGGTGTCACTGATCAGCTACCGCCCGCCTCAAGCTGGGCAGCCCCCAGCCAGTTGGGTGCTGATCCGCCACAGCCTGCCTGCTTCAATGGGTGCTTGGGGCTAGGACAAAATCTGAATCGCAGGCTGTAAAACCAATGCACCAGGTACAAACAAAAATAAAAATAGAAACCTCAAGCTACGGCTTGCAACTTGGAACGTGAGAACCATGTGTCCAGGATTTTCCACTGACTTGACCAATATTGACGATGTGAGAAAAACGGCTGTGATTGATGCCGAACTCAATCGTCTTAACATTGATATTGCTGGCCTGCAGGAGACTCGCCTCGCTGAGGAAGGGTCACTCAGGGAAAACAACTACACCTTTTTCTGGAAGGGTAGAGGGCAGGCAGAGAAAAGGCAACACGGTGTGGGCTTTGCAGTGAAGAATTCGCTACTGGGAATGATTGAAATTCCAGCAGGAGGAAATGAAAGACTATTGTCCCTGCGCTTGGCAACCTCTTGTGGGTTTGCCACAATTATTACTGCATATGCACCGACACTCGATTCCTCTGATGATGTGAAGGATTTGTTCTATGAGGAGTTAGACTCCGTGATCAAGGCAGTTCCAAAATCAGACTACATTTATATGCTCGGTGATTTCAATGCTCGTGTGGGCAAGGACTCGAGTTCATGGCCAGTGTGCCTTGGAAAATACAACATCGGTCGCATGAATGAAAATGGGCAAAGGCTGCTGGAGCATTGCACCAGTAATGACCTATGTATTACAAACTCTTTTTTTAAAACAAAAGAGATGCATAAGGTCACATGGAAACATCCAAGATCCGGCCATTGGCACCAGCTTGACTTCATCATCACACGGAGACAACATATGAACCATATATCATTGACTCGTAGTTACCACAGTGCTGACTGCGATACGGATCATTCTTTGGTTGTTGCAAGGGTTAGACTGAGACCAAAGAGAATCTACACAGATAAACACAAATCTAGCCCCAGAATTAATATTATTAACACTCATGATCCTGAAAAGTGCTTTCAGTTTCAACAGCAACTTGAAGATGCTTTCACTGATACACCAGAAAATTGTACAGTCAATGAAAAGTGGGGTCAAATTAAGGAAACTCTTTATAAAACTGCCGTAGGGGTTTACGGCACTGTGGATCATAAGAGGCAGGACTGGTTTGCGGCCAATAGCGAGACTCTGCAGCCCTTGATTGATAAGAAGAAGAAAGCTCTCTTAAGAAACAAGGAAAGACCAACTCGTAACACTCTGAGTGAGCTAAGGCAAGCTAGGAAGGATGTACAAAAGGCTGCCAGGCAGTGTGCAAATGATTATTGGATCAAGTTATGTGAGTCCATTCAAATCGCAAGTGATAAGGGAGACATAAGAAGCATGTATGAAGGAATAAAGAAAGCCTGTGGTCCAGTGATCAAAAGAAGTGCACCATTGAAAACCTTGACTGGAGAAATCATCACTGACAAGAAACGGCAGATGGACAGATGGGTAGAGCACTATTTGGAGCTTTACTCAAGTGAGACCAAACTAGCGGATGATGCCCTCAACGCCATAGAGGCTCTACCAACTCTTGACCACCTGGACACACTTCCCACCATAACAGAAGTTAAGTGTGCTATAAATGAACTTGCATCTGGCAAGGCTCCAGGTAAGGATGGGATTCCAATAGAGGTTATCAGGAGTGGGCAAGACACACTCACTATACAGATCCACCAGCTAATAGAGCTATGCTGGCGTGAAGGACAAGTCCCACAGGATTTCAAAGATTCAAGCATCATAACACTGTACAAGAACAAGGGCGATCGGAGCGAATGCAACAACTATAGGGGTATCTCACTTCTGTGTATTGTTGGAAAAGTATTTGCCAGAATTTTTCTGCGCAGACTTCAAGTCCTAGGAGATCAAGTCTACCCCGAATCACAGTGTGGCTTTCGACAGAACCGGTCTACCACTGATATGATATTCTCATTGCGACAAATGCAAGAAAAATGCCGTGAACAGAATCAACCACTGTTTATTGCCTACATCGACCTCACAAAGGCATTTGATTTGGTCAGTCGTGAGGGTCTGTTCAAGGCACTAAAGAAGATTGGCTGCCCACCAACTCTTCTGTCCATTGTGGAATCGTTCCACACAGGCATGAAGGGTATAATCAAGTTTGATGGTGCAACTTCTAAAGAATTTGAAATCAAGAGTGGAGTTAAGCAAGGTTGTGTACTAGCTCCCACCCTCTTTGGAATATACTTTTCACTTCTACTGAAATATGCATTTCGTGATCAGGATGGTGGTATATACATTCACTCACGCTCAGATGGCGGCCTCTACAATGCTCAGAGATTGAAGGCTAAGACCAAAATTAGGAGGGTACTGATCAGAGAGTTGCTTTTTGCAGATGATGCTGCAGTTACGACCCACTCTGAGGAAGAATTGCAATGTCTACTATCTGCATTCTCCAATGCTTGTTCTGAATTTGGTTTAACAATTAGCAAAAAGAAGACACAGATTATGTCTCAAGGTGCACATGGGGTACCATCAATCTTTATTGACGACGCTGAACTAGAGATAGTAGACCATTTTACATATCTAGGATCAGTGGTAAATAGCAAATTATCCCTAGATCAGGAAATCAACATCCGGATTGGTAAGGCAGCAACAACAATGAACAGGTTAAGAAAAAGAGTCTGGGAGAACAGGAAGCTTACTGCCAAAACAAAAGTCCTTGTCTATCAAGCCTATGTCCTTAGTACTCTTCTCTATGGCAGTGAAACATGGACAACTTACTCACACCAAGAGAACAATTTAAACAGCTTTCATATGCGGTGTCTGCGAAGAATTCTTGGTATTAAGTGGCAAGACAAAATCACAAATACTGAAGTATTGGAAAGATCAGGTTGTGTGACAGTTTATTCCATGCTCAGTCTTCGTAGACTTAGATGGATAGGACATCTTAGGAGGATGGATGATGGTAGAATACCAAAGGATATCTTTTTTGGTGAATTACAGATGGGTAAGAGATCTCAGGGTCGGCCTCTACTACGATACAAAGATGTGTGTAAGCGGGACATGATTGATACAGGCATTGATAATGCACATTGGGAGCAAGTCGCCGCTGAACGTGTTGCATGGAGGGCAAATATCAGAAATGGAATAAAGTCAAAGGAGAAAATTATTGCAGAAAAGTCACACACCAAGCGTTTGAGACGTAAGATGGTGCATGATGGTGGAAATGACCACGTGTTCAGATGCACCCACTGTGAACGGACATTTACAGCGCAAATTGGCCTTATCAGTCACACTCGCTACCGCCATAGTTAAAAGTTATTATGCCTTTTTAAAGCACAAACTATCGTCTGTCAAGACGGCAAGGTGCCAATGATGTGCAAAAGTAGGGAGTCCTGAATAACTTGTCGCAAGTAGGTTGTTGACAGTTCCCTAGATAGAGGACAACAGAAAGGAAGAAGTACCAGACATCGCATTGTTAGTTCCCTAGACAGAGGACAACGGAAAGGAAGAAGTACATGACATCGCATTGTTAGTTCCCTAGATAGAGGACAACGGAAAGGAAGAAGTACATGACATCGCATTGTTAGTTCCCTAGACAGAGGACAACGGAAAGGAAGAAGTACATGACATCGCATTGTTAGTTCCCTAGACAGAGGACAACGGAAAGGAAGAAGTACCAGACATCGCATTGTTAGTTCCCTAGCTAGAGGACAACAGAAAGGAAGAAGTACCAGACATCGCATTGTTAGTTCCCTAGCTAGAGGACAACAGAAAGGAAGAAGTACCAGACATCGCATTGTTAGTTCCCTAGCTAGAGGACAACAGAAAGGAAGAAGTACCAGACATCGCATTGTTAGTTCCCTAGATAGAGGACAACAGAAAGGAAGAAGTACCTGACATCTAATTGTTAGTTCCCTAGACAGAGGACAACGGAAAGGAAGAAGTACATGACATTGCAATGTTAGTTCCTTAGATAGAGGACAACAGAAAGGAAGAAGTACCTGACATCGCATTGTTAGTTCCCTAGATAGAGGACAACAGAAAGGAAGATGTACCTGACATCGCATTGTTAGTTCCCTAGATAGAGGACAACGGAAAGGAAGAAGTACCTGACATCGCATTGTTAGTTCCCTAGATAGAGGACAACAGAAAGGAAGAAGCACCTGACATCGCATTGTTAGTTCTCTAGATAGAGGACAACGGAAAGGAAGAAGTACATGACATTGCAATGTTAGTTCCTTAGATAGAGGACAACAGAAAGGAAGAAGTACCTGATATCGCATTGTTAGTTCCCTAGATAGAGGACAACAGAAAGGAAGAGGTACCCGACATCGCATTATTAGTTCCCTAGATAGAGGACAACAGAAAGGAAGAAGTACATGACATCTAATTGTTAGTTCCCTAGATAGAGGACAACAGAAAGGAATAAGTACCTGACATGGCATTGTTAGTTGACTAGATAGAGGACAACAGAAAGGAAGAAGTACTTGACATCGCATTATTAGTTCCCTAGACAGAGGACAAGAGAAAGGAAGAAGTGCATGACATCTAATTGTTAGTTCCCTAGATAGAGGAGAACAGAAAGGAAGATGTACCTGACATGGCATTGTTAGTTCCCTAGATAGAGGAGAACAGAAAGGAAGAAGTACTTGACATCACATTGTTAGTTCCCTAGATAGAGGAGAACAGAAAGGAAGATGTACCTGACATGGCATTGTTAGTTCCCTAGATAGAGGAGAACATAAAGGAAGAAGTACATGACATCGCATTATTAGTTCCCTAGACAGAGGACAAGAGAAAGGAAGAAGTGCATGACATCGCATTGTTAGTTCCCTAGATAGAGGACAACAGAAAGGAAGAAGCACCTGACATCGCATTGTTAGTTCCCTAGATAATGGAGTAGTTTGTCAGCATGGCGGTTTGTTTTTGATCCCTTTTCCAGAAAATATGTCTCATGACTTTCTGCAGCTCCTGATAGAACCCAGCAAAATAAAGTGGGTACTACAGATTTCTCTTCAAAGGAAAGAATTGAGAGGATTGGAACTAATCACTCGATCTCATAATTTCGTGTTATATTTAGTGCAGTCGAGGAATTGTGGCAAAGTAGTTCGTGGAATTATGCTGAGTTGAGTCAATAACAGACGCCACATTATTCGGGATGTGCCCATACGTGCTTGATCATCATCTTCAACAGCCAGCGAAGAGTCCCAATATGAATGGTACCAGTAGAAGTCTGATTATGTGTTCGTTTAGCCTTTCCGCGGAGTCTCGAGTGTCATCTGGTCACCTACAGCACCATTCTCTCCAGGATGATCTACATGTTCTTCCGCACAAACAAAGAATCCTACAGGCTCAACCACGTCTGCCTTATCATGCACCATTACCCCACCCAGCAATTCAGACCCAACCCATCTGTCCGCCTGCTCGTTTCCCACCACACCAGAATTCCCTGACATTTCCCTGACAATTCTCTAACATTGTAAAATGGTTATGGTTATTAAAATAAACAGTAAAAGGCCCTTTCACACATCTTGACTCGCATTGATTACATGGTGCCAGCCTCAGATTGTGAATATCACTCGGCACTGGACAGATGATGTGGTAAATATCAGGCTGGTCGCATTCACTTCTGAAGACGTTATTTAGTTCCCATTTTAGGCTGAGTCTATCTGGGAACCTAGATCAATATTAAGAGCGTGAGAGTGAATGAGTGAGCGTGAGAGTGAATGAGTGAGCGGGAGAGTGAATGAGTGAGCGGGAGAGTGAATGAGTGAGCGGGAGAGTGAATGAGTGAGCGGGAGAGTGTATGAGTGAACGGGAGAGTGAATGAGTGAGCGGGAGAGTGAATGAGTGAGAGTGTGTGTGTGTCAGTGAATGAGTGAGAGTGAGAGTGAATGAGAGAGAGAGAGAGTGTGTGTGTGGTGTGTGGTGTGTGTGTGAGAGTGAATGAGTGAGAGTGAGAGAGAGAGTGTGTGTGGTGTGTGTGTGTGTGTGGGACGCGCTGGCATCACTACTTTTACGTCACATACTTTTTATGTACACATTTTTCTCCATGTTTAGCCTTGTTTATGTTTACAACATTCATTTCACAATGTTTATTTTTCTTCCTATGTAAATGTATAATGCTCTTGATGAACGAAAGACGAGTGATTGGAAGGGCCGAATGTAAGACGGGCCTGCGCGCCCAATTTGTGACCCTAATAAAGTTGATTTGATTTGATTTTTTAAGAATTCGTCTGGATGCGGATTCGAACTCAAGACGTCATTCAAAGACGGGAACAAGCGATGCTAGAATGTACATCTCCAAACGTGAACAAATAATATTGACATGTAATGCAGACGGGAGTCTCCGTGGCGAAGTAGTCAAGTTGTCTGCCTCGAGCTCCGAATGTTGGGGTTCGATTTCAGGATACTCTTTAGGCTCAGGAGTGCATTTTTCTCGGAGATTCCTGAGGGTCATCGCTGGAGCTATGGAATTCGTGCTTTGTGTTACGCGTTCGACAGGCCGTCCTGCTGAAAGAGACCGAGTCACATGGGATAATACCCGGTGCAGTGAAGTTGATCCTGGCGACTTTTCAGATTTTCAGACATGTAAATGGACAGTAAAACTGAAGAGGGCAGTAATAAAATGAAATGCTCGAAAAACATCATCATAGGTTATATCCCTTGATGTAAATATTTAATAATTATTAACTCAACAAGGAAAGAAGTACAATCAAACATAGTAAAATAAAATGTTCTGATGTTGCTGTAGTAGTAGTAGTAGTAGTAGTAGTATTAGTAGTAGTAGTAGTAGTAGTAGTAGTAGTAGTAGTAGTAGTAGTAGTTGTAGTAGTAGTAGTAATAGTAGTAGTAGTAGTAGCAGTAGTAGTAGTAGTAGTAGTAGTAGTAGTAGTAGTAGTAGTAGTAGTAGTAGTAGTAGTAGTAGTAGTAGTAGTAATAGTAGTAGTAGTTGTAGTAGTAGTAGTAATAGTAGTAGTAGTAGTAATAGTAGTAGTAGCAGTAGCAGTAGTAGTAGTAGTAGTAGTAGTAGTAGTAGTAGTAGTAGTAGTAGTAGTAGTAGTAGTAGTACTAGCAGCAGTAGTAGTAGTAGTAGTAATAGTAGTAGTAGAAGTAGTAGTAGTAGCAGTAGTAGTAGTAGTACTAGTAGTAGTAGCAGTAGTAGTAGTAGTAGTAGTAGTAATAGTATTAGTAGCAGTAGCAGTAGTAGTAGTAGCAGCAGCGGTAGTAGAAGTGGTAGTAGTAGTAGCAGTAGCAGTAGTAGTAGTAGTAGTAGTAGTAGTAGTAGTAGTAGTAGTAGTAGTAGTAGTAGTAGTCCGTCGTCGTGGTGGTGGTAGTAGTAGTAGTAGTAGTAGTAGTAGTGGGGAAGGGGTTATGGACGCAGTTCATAATCCCGCATACCGCTTTCGAAACACCGCTGCTGGCGATTTAGCAGCAAATCGCTTTGCTTTGAGTGTTTATAAAATAGTATGGGTGCGGTCGTTCAGAAAGCAATGGCAAACTACTTAACATAAACTTACCAAGAGATCACAAACAGCAAAAAAACAAAAATGACTTGGTTGAATTCGAAGTCCTGTAAAGGATATGAAAATAACTTTTAGTAATAGTTGTAGTAGTTCTTGTTGTAAAGTAAGTAAATGAAAGGAAACTCTTTCACATCTTGAGGTATACTTAGTATATGGTGCTAGCCATATATTATTTTATTAACCAATGACGCTTGAAGTCGATCGCCTTAACTTCCCATAACATTTCGTGGTACTTAGTTTAAGCTAGGTGAATCTCAAAGATCAGGACAATGTTAAAAATGCCACCTGAATGAGGTTTCGAATGCATGGCAACCGGGCCGTAAGACAAGCAATTTGATATATTGTCTGATGTATAAATTCTATTGCATGATGTTAATAATCAATGACATGTACTGGAGAACTCAGGCTGCAGAACAACTATCCCAACATTGAAGACCGTAGGAAATGGACAACTGACGACATCTAGGAAATAATGCAAAGAAGAAGAAACAACCATATGAAAATGAAGAGTTTCGAATAAAACTTAGAATATTATGTAAAGAGTAAAATAAAATTCTGGGTTGAGGAAAAGTACAAGGGGAAATTGATAAGCAACACAACACTCAAAATGTCAAATTAATGCACACACGAATTAGTGATCGCATTAACACAAGAGCATTCACATTAGCTCGTTCCCTGACAGCAGTCATAATCACCAAGGAATAGATGTTAGATATATAGTACAAGTACATGGAAAACCTCGAAGAGTCATAAGAAGAACAACATGATATTCCTTTTAATAATGAAGGAATATCAGCATTGGATAAATGGTTCCAGTCACATATATTCATGCACCAGTCGGTTACTGGTAAGGTCACGTGGTCAATACCACGCGTCAGCCATCACTTCCGTGATACTTTCTGGTATCCATCTTGGGTTGTGTCGACGTGACCCGGCTCAATGTTTAACAAATCCGCCTCGATTGTTATAAGAGCACATGACCCTCTGGGTGACAGCTCATGCGACAGATCCACTGTCTTCACAAAATAGCCGGTCCGGAAAAGACGTTGGTTCACTCCGCCGTTCACAAGCAGATTTGTGGGGTTCAACATCAGCTCCAGGGGAGCAGGAAATTAAATCACACCCGTGCCTTTCCCAAAGAAAAAGAATAAAGCAACCGACACACGCATACACTGAGCACAGTTTTGTACATTTATCATCGATTTGCAAACCCAGTACAGACGTGTGCAGCAGTTGTGGATTTGTGCAGTTAAAGTAAATTTGCATAGTCAACGCAGATTTGCTTAGCCAAAGCTGGTTTATGCGCCAATAAATATGTGCATTAAACATAGAACAGGCACATCCCATAATTCCGTGCGTGCCTTTGTCGGGAATCTTCAGCATGCCCCAGTGCAAATGATTCCACCCATAGGCAGTCTGGACAGTTGGTTTTTATTTTTTTGGTCACGGATCACGTTTATTGCACAAGGTATACAACCATGAGATCCTTGTTTGTAGACAGGGGAGAAATCAGATGGAGATGTCTTAAGAAATGCAGGTTGCCGTGCGTAAAGAGAGTTAATGATGAACGGAAACGGGTCCCGCCATGAACCCCGATAATGCAGCTGTGTTACTGTGTTCTGTAAATGTTATGGATGAGATCTCGAGCATCAAACTAAATTTGAGTAACGAAGGCACAAACAATAGATTGTTCTGTTTATGGCCTGGCAAATTTCTCTGCATCTCCTCACGTACATACTGCAGAATTCACATTTGAACAACGGATAAGGAACAGAGGTTGTTGTACACATTTTGTTACCAACAATCAATTCTTTCAGTGACTGATAGTGGGATGAGCAGACGACAATATTGCACAGGCTACTGAAGAAACTGGAACGCATACACAATGAGACCATGAGAGTTGTTTGCGGACGCACACGGGACATGCCCATTGTGTGCATACAACATATTCTTGATTTGCCGTCCATCTATGATCGGCACAAGGTGCTCCTGGCAATAGTGGCCTTACGGTCACGGCTGACAAGCAATACCGTCTGTGTGAGGCATTGGGTGACATTAAGGGATACATTAGGGGGATTCGTGGTCTCGAGGGATGGTGTCCGCCTCAAGTGCTGGAGGTCACAGGTTCAAGCCCCGGCGATGACCAGGATTTTTTTTCACGTGGACTTCTAGTAATAACATTTCCCCTGGTCTCTGGGTGGTGAGATCGGACGCGCGTATATATTGCTGCCCACGTAAAAAAAATCCCTTGGCAGTTGGAAATCGAAAAAGAGTAGCCTAACGGCGATGCCCGGGCAACACTTTCGAGTTACAAATCTACCCAAAGTATTTTCAGGATCCTCGCCGGTGCTCGTGCACTGAGCTGAGTTTCTCCAGACTCAGATTTGAGTTAGGAGGAAAACGGAGCACTTATGGGCTGCACTAGGGGATACAGCTTCAAGAGAGGCAGTTGTTGGATAGCACACGCTGAGATCATTGGCACCTTGCCGTCTTGACAGACGATAGTTTGTGCTTAAAAAAGGCATAAAAACTTTTACCTATGGCGGTAGCGAATGCGACTGATATGGCCAGTTTGCGCTGTGAATGTTCATCCACAGTGGGTGCATGTGAACACGTTGTCATTTCCACCATCATGCACCATCTAACGTCTCACACGCTCGGTGTGTGACTTATCTGCAATAATTTTCTCCTTTGTCTTTATTTTCTATTCTACCATCATCCATCCTCCTAAGATGTCCTATCCATCCAAGTCTACGAAGACTGAGCATGGAATAAACTGTCACACAACCTGATCTTTCCAATACTTCAGTATTTCTGATTTTTTCTTGCCACTTAATACCAAGAATTCTACGCAGACATCGCATTTGAAAGCTGTTTAAATGTTTCTCTTGGTGTGGGTAAGTTGTCCAGGATTCACTGCTATAAAGAAGAGTACTAAGGACACAGGACTGATAGACAAAGACTTTTGTTTTGGCAGTAAGCTTCCTGTTCTCCCAGACTCTTTTTGTTAACCTATTCATTGTTGTTGTTGCCTTACCAATCTTGATCTTGATTTCCCGATCTAGTTTTTCCAACTAACATGAGGTATTTAATGTGCACAACTTGCAGACAGACCCACTGAGTTTTCGCCCTTATCTAAAGAGGCTAGGCGTCCGATCCATTACCCAAGGGTCGGTAATGTTATATACTAAACATTTTTTTATTGTGTTAAAGCCCAAACTGTCCACATCGTGAATTCAGTCAGATTTACATGGTGGAGAGGTAGACGTCGTGATTTCAGGGTTACCTTGCCTCCCAGTCTGGAGAAATGATATACCTGGGTCTGTATAATTTGCACTAAGTTCTAATGTTTTACTTCTCAATATAGGTTTGACTATCGTGTGATTGATTTCAAGACAGTAGGTCCCAATGTTTTACAACACACTATATGTTTGGCATTGCTTTGCTGATCCTGCATTTTCTGCAGCTTGTCTTGTTCCATATGTATTGGTTTTACCTTTCTTCTGGAGTAAACTAGGCAGGCCAAGAGAGAGAGAGAGAGAGAGAGAGAGAGAGAGAGAGAGAGAGAGAGAGAGAGAGAGAGAGAGAGAAAGAGAGAGAGAGAGAAATAGAGAGAGAGAGAGAGAAAGAGAGAGAGAGAGAGAGAAAGAGAGAGAGAGATCATGCCGCATGGGCATGGCGTCTACAACTCAACCCAGGCTTTGTGCTAAGGAGAGGTTATTATGCCTGTTTTAAACATATGTAAGAAACTAATTCCTAATGTTTCACTTCACAATATATGTTTGACAATAGTGTGGTTGATTACAAGAATCTAATTCCTAATGTTTCACTTCACAATATATGTTTGACAATAGTGTGGTTGATTACAAGAATCTAATTCCTAATGTTTCACTTCACAATATATGTTTGACAATAGTGTGGTTGATTACAAGAAGCTAAGTCCTAACGTTTCACTTCACAATATATGTGTGACAATGAAGTTAAGTTACATGTCTTTAACAAGACGTCGCAATTAACCAGCAATGTCGCAATGACAAACTACTGAACGTAAAGTTGTCTGGGGGTTTGGTTGATGGCAACGTCTTGCACAGAACATGCAACATTTTACTCTGACAGAATCGAATCGAGCCACAACACCATCTCCACTCTACTCTGTCCACCCTCCCTTATGACAGTAATCTAACTGAGCCACTACACTATGTCCACTCTACTCTGTCAACCCTCTCTCATGACAGTAATCGAACCGGGCCACTACTATATCTCCACTCTACTCTGTCAACTCTCTCTTATAACAGTAATCGAACTGAGCCACTACACTATCTCCACTCTACTCTGTCAACCCTCTCCTATAACAGTAATCGAACTGAGCCACTACACTATCTCGACTCTACTCTGTCAACCCTACCTTATGACAGTAACCGAACAGGATCACTACACTATCTCCACTCTACTCTGTCAACCCTACCTTATGACAGTAACCGAACAGGGCCACTACACTATCTCCACTCTACTCTGTCAACCCTCCCTCATGACAGTAATCGAACCGGGCCACTACACTATCTCCACTCTACTCTGTCCACCCTCTCTTATAACAGTAATCGAACTGAGCCACTACACTATCTCCACTCTACTCTGTCCACCCTCTCTTATAACAGTAATCGAACTGAGCCACTACACTATCTCCACTCTACTCTGTCAACCCTCTCTTATAACAGTAATAGAACTGAGCCACTACACTATCTCCACTCTACTCTGTCAACCCTCTCTTATAACAGTAATCGAACTGAGCCATTACACTATCTCCACTCTACTCTGTCAACCCTCCCTCATGACAGTAATCGAACCGGGCCACTACACTATCTCCACTCTACTCTGTCCACCCTCTCTTATAACAGTAATCGAACTGAGCCACTACACTATCTCCACTCTACTCTGTGTACCCTCTCTTATAACAGTAATCGAACTGAGCCACTACACTATCTCCACTCTACTCTGTCCACCCTCTCTTATAACAGTAATCGAACTGAGCCACTACACTATCTCCACTCTACTCTGTCAACCCTCTCTTATAACAGTAATAGAACTAAGCCACTACACTATCTCCACTCTACTCTGTCCACCCTCTCTTATAACAGTAATCGAACTGAGCCACTACACTATCTCCACTCTACTCTGTCAACCCTCTCTTATAACAGTAATAGAACTGAGCCACTACACTATCTCCACTCTTCTCTGTCAACCCTCTCTTATAACAGTAATCGAACTGAGCCATTACACTATCTCCACTCTACTCTGTCAACCCTCCCTCATGACAGTAATCGAACCGGGCCACTACACTATCTCCACTCTACTCTGTCCACCCTCTCTTATAACAGTAATCGAACTGAGCCACTACACTATCTCCACTCTACTCTGTCAACCCTCCCTCATGACAGTAATCGAACCGGGCCACTACACTATCTCCACTCTACTCTGTCAACCCTCTCTTATAACAGTAATCGAACTGAGCCATTACACTATCTCCACTCTACTCTGTCAACCCTCCCTCATGACAGTAATAGAACCGGGCCACTACACTATCTCCACTCTACTCTGTCCACCCTCTCTTATAACAGTAATCGAACTGAGCCACTACACTATCTCCACTCTACTCTGTCAACCCTACCTCATGACAGTAATCGAACCGGGCCACTACACTATCTCCACTCTACTCTGTCAACCCTCCCTCATGACAGTAATCGAACCGGGCCACTACACTATCTCCACTCTACTCTATCAACCCTCTCTTATAACAGTAATCGAACTGAGCCACTACACTATCTCCACTCTACTCTGTCAACCCTCCCTCATGACAGTAATCGAACCGGGCCACTACACTATCTCCACTCTACTCTGTCCACCCTCTCTTATAACAGTAATCGAACTGAGCCACTACACTATCTCCACTCTACTCTGTCAACCCTCCCTCATGACAGTAATCGAACCGGGCCACTACACTATCTCCACTCTACTCTGTCCACCCTCTCTTCTAACAGTAATCGAACTGAGCCACTACACTATCTCCACTCTACTCTGTCAACCCTCCCTCATGACAGTAATCGAACCGGGCCACTACACTATCTCCACTCTACTCTATCAACCCTCTCTTATAACAGTAATCGAACTGAGCCACTACACTATCTCCACTCTACTCTGTCAACCCTCCCTCATGACAGTAATCGAACCGGGCCACTACACTATCTCCACTCTACTCTGTCCATCCTCTCTTATAACAGTAATCGAACTGAGCCACTACACTATCTCCACTCTACCCTGTCCACCCTCTCTTATAACAGTAATCGAACTGAGCCACTACACTATCTCCACTCTACTCTGTCAACCCTCTCTTATAACAGTAATAGAACTGAGCCACTACACTATCTCTACTCTACTCTGTCAACCCTCTCTTATAACAGTAATCGAACTGAGCCACTACACTATCTCCACTCTACTCTGTCAACCCTCTCTTATAACAGTAATCGAACTGAGCCACTACACTATCTCCACTCTTCTCTGTCAACCCTCCCACATGACAGTAATCGAACTGGGCCACTACACTATCTCCACTCTACTCTGTCAACCCTCTCTTATAACAGTAATCGAACCGAGCCACTACACTATCTCCACTCTACTCTTTCCACCCTCTCTTATAACAGTAATCGAACTGAGCCACTACACTATCTCCACTCTACTCTGTCAACCCTCCCTCATGACAGTAATCGAACCGGGCCACTACACTATCTCCACTCTACTCTGTCAACCCTCTCTTATAACAGTAATCGAACCGAGCCACTACACTATCTCCACTCTACTCTATCCACCCTCTCTTATAACAGTAATCGAACCGAGCCACTACACTATCTCCACTCTACTCTGTCCACACTCTCTTATAACAGTAATCGAGCCGGTCCACTACACTATCTCCACTCTACTCTGTCAACCCTCTCTTATAACAGTAATAGAACTGAGCCACTACACTATCTCCACTCTACTCTGTCAACCCTCCCTCATGACAGTAATCGAACCGGGCCACTACACTATCTCCACTCTACTCATTTAACCCTCTCTTATAACAGTAATAGAACTGAGCCACTACACTATCTCCACTCTACTCTGTCAACCCTCCCTCATGACAGTAATCGAACCCGGCCACTACAATATCTCCACTCTACTCTGTCAACCCTCTCTTATAACAGTAATCGAACTGAGCCACTACACTATCTCCACTCTACTCTGTCAACCCTCTCTTATAACAGTAATCGAATTGAGCGACTACACTATCTCCACTCTACTCTGTCAACCCTCCCTCATGACAGTAATCGAACAGAGCCACTACACTATCTCCACTCTACTCTGTCAACCCTCCGTCATGACAGTAATCGAACCGGGCCATTACACTATCTCCACTCTACTCTGTCAACCCTCCCTCATGACAGTAATCGAACCGGGCCACTACACTATCTCCACTCTACTCTGTCAACCCTCTCTTATAACAGTAATCGAACTGAGCCACTACACTATCTCCACTCTACTCTGTCAACCCTCCCTCATGACAGTAATCGAACCGCGCCACTACACTATCTCCACACTACTCTGTCCACCCTCTCTTATAACAGTAATCGAACTGAGCCACTACACTATCTCTACTCTACTCTGTCAACCCTCTCTTATAACAGTAATCGAATTGAGCCACTACACTATCTCCACTCTACTCTGTCAACCCTCCCTCATGACAGTAATCGAACCGAGCCACTACACTATCTCCACTCTACTCTGTCCACCCTCTCTTATAACAGTAATCGAACCGAGCCACTACACTATCTCCACACTACTCTGTCCACCCTCTCTTATAACAGTAATCGAACTGAGCCACTACACTATCTCCACTCTACTCTGTCAATCCTCTCTTATAACAGTAATCGAACTGAGCCACTACACTATCTCCACTCTACTCTGTCAACCCTCTCTTATAACAGTAATCGAATTGAGCCACTACACTATCTCCACTCTACTCTGTCAACCCTCCCTCATGACAGTAATCGAACCGGGCCACTACACTATCTCCACTCTACTCTGTCAACCCTCCCTCATGACAGTAATCGAACCGAGCCACTACACTATCTTCACTCTACTCTGTCAACCCTCCCTCATGAAAGTAATCGAACCGGGCCACTACACTATCTTCACTCTACTCTGTCAACCCTCCCTTATAACAGTAATCGAACTGAGCCACTACACTATCTTCACTCTACTCTCTCCACCCTCCCTTATGACAGTAATTGAACCTAGTCACTACACTATCTTCACTCTACTCTGTCCACCCTCCCTTATGACAGTAATTAAACCGAGCCACTACACTATCTCCACTCTACTCTGTCCACCCTCTTTTATGACAGTAATTAAACCGAGCCACTACACTATCTCCACTCGACTCTGTCCAGCCTCTATTATAACAGTAATCGAACTGAGCCACTGCACTATCTCCACTCTACTCTGTCAACCCTCCCTCGTGACACCAGGAACTTCATGTCAAGATAATGGCGGTAAAGGTGAGGATGATGATGATGATACCCCTCGTCAACCTTCTCCATCTCTGCCACAACCCCGCTTTTCATCTGACAACAGTTTGGCATAAAGCCCTGCCTGTGGCTGTCTAGTTTGCGGGGCATCAAATCCAAGGTTATCTCTGTCAACATGGCCCGTCTCTGAACAAACCCTGACAAAAGAATATGTCAAACGAACTTCACTTCATAGAACTGATTCAGTTGCGTCAATTTCAAAAGACCAGTGAGCTTTTTTTGTTTCTGTTTCAACTGTCAACCGCTGTATTTACATGAAGGGAACTTTGAACACCGTCTCTCCGTGACTTCAAATTTACTGTGTATTCCACCTTGTTAATCCAATCTGTAGATGGTAAATGTTAGGCCACTGGTTACAAACCACAGGAGTACCTGTATCCAATGAGAGAACAAGACAGCAGTTGCATAGATGCAAAAAACGATACAAGGAACTTAATTATCTGCGTGTTGGTCATGTGGAAATTTAAATCTGGTTTGAAAATGATGCAGAAACAGTATGGGAATCTTGGAGCTGTGAGGACGTAGGTGAGGGATCACGTGTATAAAAGAATAGCTGTGTGGGAATCTAAATAGTATTAGAATGTTCAGGCAGTCATGAAGATACAAGGATGTTTAGGGAAGGAAAACTTTGTTTAAAGGGTTAAATGTCTTGCGGGGAGATCATTATCGAAGTTAACAGCTTAGTAATCGTTTGATCATGGGGGTTAGACGCCTGGGCTCGTCGTATTTAGAAATAAGGAAAATATTGCCCATCTGTTTCTCCTATCACATCATTGACCCATAGCAGAAAATTGCCCCGGTACACATCTTGTCTTGTTTATTTTATGATTCTGGGACTCAGATAATTTATATGAGTGGAAGAAAGCGGACAGTCAATTAAAGAATCGTAAAATATTCATTTAAATGGAAGATAACAGACAGTTAAAGAAAGAATCTTCAGGAACTCATATAAATAGAAGACAACGGACAGTCAATTAAAGAGTCTTCAGGTACTCATATCAATGGAAGATAACATACAGTCAAATAGAGAGTCTTCAACTACGCATATAAATGAAAGATAACAGACAAACAGAGAGTCTTCAACTACTCATATAAATGGAAGATAACAGACAGTCAAATAGAAGGTCTTCCACTACGCATATAAATGGTATATAACAGACAGTCAAATAGAGAGTCTTCAACTACTCATATAAATGGTATATAACAGACAGTCAAATAGAGAGTTTTCAACTACTCATATAAATGGTATATAACAGACAGTCAAATAGAGAGTCTTCAACTACTCATATAAATGGTATATAACAGACAGTCAAATAGAGAGTCTTCAACTACTCATATAAATGGTATATAACAGACAGTCAAATAGAGAGTCTTCAACTACTCATATAAATGGTATATAAGAGACAGTCAAATAGAGAGTCTTCAACTACTCATATAAATGGTATATAACAGACAGTCAAATAGAGAGTCTTCAACTACTCATATAAATGGAAGATAACAGACAGTCAAATAGAGAGTCTTCAACTACTCATATAAATGGAAGATAACAGACAGTCAAATAGAGAGTCTTCAACTACTTATATAAATGGAAGATAACAGACAGTCAAATAGAGAGTCTTCAACTACTCATATAAATGGAAGATAACAGACAGTCAAACAGAGAGTCTTCAACTACTTACATAAATGGAAGATAACAGACAGTCAAATAGAAGGTCTTCCACTACGCATATAAATGGTATATAACAGACAGTCAAATAGAGAGTCTTCAACTACTCATATAAATGGTATATAACAGACAGTCAAATAGAGAGTCTTCAACTACTCATATAAATGGTATATAACAGACAGTCAAATAGAGAGTCTTCAACTACTCATATAAATGGTATATAACAGACAGTCAAATAGAGAGTCTTCAACTACTCATATAAATGGAAGATAACAGACAGTCAAATAGAGAGTCTTCAACTACTCATATAAATGGAAGATAACAGACAGTCAAATAGAGAGTCTTCAACTACTTATATAAATGGAAGATAACAGACAGTCAAATAGAGAGTCTTCAACTACTCATATAAATGGAAGATAACAGACAGTCAAATAGAGAGTCTTCAACTACTCATATAAATGGTATATAACAGACAGTCAAATAGAGAGTCTTCAACTACTCATATAAATGGAAGATAACAGACAGTCAAATAAAGAATCTTCAACTACTCATATAAATATAAGATATCAGACAATAAAATAAAGAATCTTCAGGTGCTCATACAAATGGTATATAACAGGTATTCAAGTAAAGAGTTTTTAGGTATTCATGATATAAAATACAGTAATAGTGAAGGTCCCCGTTTTAAACGCCTATGGCGAGTTGAGGATATGAGGCTGTGAGAAGGTATTATTATAGAATATAGGACTTTTGTGTCTAGGGGAATATAGCCTGGTTCCAAGATTTTAGATACGTTTTTCGAGGTCTCTTCCTTGTTGTATTCTCCAGACAACTAGACTTACGGGAATATTCCGATATGCTAATTTCACCAATGCCTGATATTATATAGTGCTGCCAAAGAAAAAAGTGACACAAAAATGTGAAATGGAAATAGAAGGGACAACTCTAAACTAAGTGGATCATTTTAAATATCTAAGGGACATTATAACATCAAATGGAAAATGCCAACAGTGATTATGAACAGAATATGGTAAGCGAAAGCAGCATTTCAGAAAATTAGGTAACTTATGCAGAAAGTCACTATCATTGAATGTAAGAAAGAAAGGACTAAAGTGCTGTATAGAACCTGATTTGCTGAATCTTGTAATGTAAATCAACAAATTAGTAAATACTTGGAATCAGCAGAGATGTGGTTCCTGATACGAATGTTGTGAATTCCTTTGACTGCTAAAGTAACCAACAACGACTGCCTGAAAGAGACTAATGAAACTAGAACATTATATTCTACAAAATGAATGAGACAAACATATATCTTATTTTCATGTGATGAGATGAGAGGCATCGGAGAACATCGTGGCGACTGGAAACAATAAGGGAGAGAGAGGCAGGGGCAGGCCTAGGGAATGATGCTGGATGGACTGAAACTGTGGATGAGGAATATCATCAGCAGATTTCATCCAGAACACCAAAGACCGAGATCTGTGGAGAGACATGAACCCCAAACTCAGCTGGAAAGGCACATGATGATGATGATGCATTTTTATTTTAGGGAAACAAGTCAGTAATCTAAACAACGAAGACACAAACAACATATTGCACGACTGATTGCCTGGCACATTTCGCTGCATCTCGTCAGGTACAAACTGCAGAAATCACACAACATAAACTAATTAGATAAATCCTTAACACTGAAATATACAACGCATATACTCACACTGTAATTTCAATTTTCTACCACGGTAATTGTAAACGAACCTTATTATCTTTTTGTTTGCACAAAGTTGGTTTCTATAAATGGTTTCTGTACTGTTCTGTATTGTATTGTAAGAAGACACAGATTTATGGTCGTCACTAGGACGAAGGAAATACCACAATGTAATATACAAGTAAATGGGAATATTCTTAAGCAAGTGAATTGGTACAATTATCTGTGAACTGTCATACCATCTTACTGGAGATGCCTTGAAGAGATTAGAACAATAATCGCCATGTCGAAGGTAGTCTTTTGCAAGAACAAAAACATACTGACCAATAAAAAGATGTCAATTACTGCAAGGAAAAAAAAAGAATGTTGAGGTGCTATATAGAACCTGTACTTTTGTATGGACCGAGTATGGATGTGAAGCGTGGACAATGAACAGTAAAGCTGGAAAATAAAAACATCTGATGGCTGTGGAAATGTAGTGTCTGAGGAGAATGCAAAAAATACCATGGAAAGACAGAAAAATCAATGACCAAATCCTACAAGAAACAAATAAAAATCGTAAACTGATTAGAGAAATTAGACGTAGACAGACAAAATATTTTTGCCAGGTTATGAGAAGAAATAAATTGAAGAACTTGGTGACAACTGGCAAGGGGACGAGAACAATGGGAAGACAGAGAAGTAAATACATGGGAGGCTTGGCCACGTGGTATGGTCGAGACAAGAACACTGAGCTGATTTACGACTCTGGTGATCGAGTGAAATGGCGAATCATGACCGCCCACGCTTATCGGCATGGCACATGATGGGTGGATAAACTGTACAGTACTGTCATTACTGCCTGTCGTACCTTGAACTGCAGTGTAAGAAGGAATGGATTCTGTAAATTATCTAATTAGTTTATGTTGTGTGATTTCTGCAGTATATACCTGACGAGATGCAGCAAAATATTTCACCAATAAATCGTGCAATCTACGGCAAAACATTGTGTTGAATTTCAGTAATCGTCAATAGACGTACACATATGGGGCGCTGGACCCTTACACCGAGTACGCGGTTAGGTGTGGAAATAGGTGATTTACATCTTTGGTGATGAGAATTCGAACGTCTCTTTACATTCATGGGTGACTCAGCTTGGCCCCGGGATGAAAATGTCTCCTTAAAAGGACAGATATGTTGTAGGCCAGATTCTACACAGGTATGTCTGGCACGTACGGCAAGCAGAGTGTCAATATTGAATTGAAAGCTTTTCCGCTCTTTATGGCATTTGATAACAAAGTACAATCAATACACAGTTGCTAACATATGTTCAGTCAGTTTTCAGTTTGTTTAACGACAACTCAGTAGATTAGTTGCTGGTTGAAGCAGCGAAATTTGAGTGTTTCGGAGAAAGGGGAAATATGTTTATAAGGATGTAAACGTGTGTACACAGTGTGTGTCGTAAACATAAAGGAAGAATGTGAATGTGCCAACTATGGGCCTGGTGTCTACATTATTACCTTCAATGCACTGAGATACTCTCGTAAGTGCTTCAATCTCCTTTCATAGATCATAAGGGGAGAATCCGATGGGCCTGGTGTCTACGTTATTACCTTCAATGCACTGAGATACTCTCGTAAGTGCTTCAATCTCATTTCATAGATCATAAGGGGAGAATCCGATGGGCCTGGTGTCTACATTATTACCTTCAATGCACTGAGATACTCTCGTAAGTGCTTCAATCTCCTTTCATAGATCATAAGGGGAGAATCCGATGGGCCTGGTGTCTACATTATTACCTTCAATGCACTGAGATACTCTCGTAAGTGCTTCAATCTCCTTTCATAGATCATAAGGGGAGAATCCGATGGGCCTGGTGTCTACATTATTACCTTCAATGCACGGAGGTACTCTCGTAAGTGCTTCAATCTCCTTTCATAGATCATAAGGGGAGAATCCGATGGGCCTGGTGTCTACATTATTACCTTCAATGCACTGAGATACTCTCGTAAATGCTTCAATCTCCTTTAATAGATCATAAGGGGAGAATCCGATGGGCCTGGTGTCTACATTATTACCTTCAATGCACTGAGATACTCTCGTAAGTGCTTCAATCTCCTTTCATAGATCATAAGGGGAGAATCCGATGGGCCTGGTGTCTACATTATTACTTTCAATGCACGGAGGTACTCTCGTAAGTGCTTCAATCTCCTTTCATAGATCATAAGGGGAGAATCCGATGGGCCTGGTGTCTACATCATTACCTTCAATGCACTGAGATACTCTCGTAAGTGCTTCAATCTCCTTTCATAGATCATAAGGGGAGAATCCGATGGGCCTGGTGTCTACATCAT
>OY992892.1:71239535-71299225 GCA_963921405.1 Cepaea hortensis | reverse complement strand
GGTGGGGTGATGTATGGGTACGTGGGAGATGGGCCTCATAACATGGTAATTTGTCTTGATCATGTTTACAACATTCATTTCATTCGTTTATCTTTCTTCCTATGTAAATGTATAATGCTCTTGATGAACGAAAGACGAGTGATTGGAAGGGCCGAATGTAAGACGGGCCTGTGTGCCCAATTTGTGACCCTTTTAAAATAAAGTTGATTTGATTTGATTTGATTTGATTTCCTCGCCGTACAGGCAGACACTCTCCGACTTCGGAGGAATCGGCGATCCTACTGACTTTAGCCAGGACCCAGAAGGGACCTGTTGCCTAGGACGCTCGTCGAGGACGCGTCAATAAGTCTTGCCCAGTATATAACCCGGCCCTGGTGCCTTGGAAACACCTCTGCGTCCCACAACAGGACATATTCCAGCCAATCGAGAGCTGAAGAAATGATGACGCTTGATAAGACACGGAAGGAAAATCAAGAGTATAACAGAAACGTCCTCTATGTGGAAGCCATCAGGCAGACGAAACTGAACGGAGAACTAGAACCAGACGAAGAAGAGAATTAGAGACAAAGATGGATATTATGTGAAGGACATGAAACTCATCATCATCAAGTGCCATGCCGGCTGGCGAAGGCGGTTTTGTCGCTCTACATATCTCGATCTTTGGTGATCTGCTGATATTTTTCCATGCCACAGCCACAATCCATCCAGAATAATTGTTCTTGGTCGGCCTTTGCCGTTCTTCCCCTCGATCTTTCCAGTGGTCACGATGTTCTCCAATGCCTCTCTTATAATAACACGACCAAAAAGTTGTTTTTATCTTTCTTATTGTTGTATGTAAATTTGTTACTATTAATTAAATCTTTGGAAGATAATGTGGTGGTTTCCCATTACCTTCCACATCCACATGGGGGTCTTTTATCTCTGCATTTGACAGCCATTTCCGACTGTCAGGACTAGTGAGGACTCTGCTCTGCTCAGCTGTATATTGTCCACTTATTCCGGTGGAAACATCGTCCACTTAATTTATATATATCTCTGCAGTATGCACTTGACGAGATGCAGGGAAATGCCAGGAAAAAATCGTGCAATAGCTTGTTTATTTCGTCCGTGTTTAAATTCACAAAGGGAACACATTGTTTTGAAGTTAACAATATATTTTGTTTTTCTATTTCGCAGTTTTTCCACGAAGAAGGTCACAGCCCTTTGTCTTAAGAATGTCAGCAATAAGTAGCTCGTTTCATTTTGATGACTAAGCGTAAAAAAATGAACAAGACGTTATATTCAAGAAACGTTGACGTAATCACTGATGAAGAGAGTAACATTTTCCGACTGGTCAACTATTCCACGTTAAGTTCTGGAATTGCTCTGTTCGGAATCTTCAGCAACATCATAAACATGATCGTGTTTCACAAACAAGGATTCACAACTGCCAATATTAGTTTCTTTGCTCTGGCATTGTCCGACTTTTTGTGTCTCTTAGCATTAGAATGGTTTAATATTTGTTTGAATCCTTATATGGAGACAGACGCCGTTCCTTTTGTGCCTACTGAATTTCAGTATCTGACAGGAGGCTGGTTTCATGTCTGTTTTGGTAGAGTTACTAGCTGGATCACTGTTTACATCACAGCGGAGAGATGCCTGAGCGTCGCTCTACCTCTGAAAGTCAAGCAGATGGTATCGCTCAGAAAGACTACGTTTTTCATGTGCGCCATTTTTTCTATAAATATGATGACACTTGTCCCTAACTACTGTATTGCATATTTAGACTGGAAATTTGTTCCAGAAAGAAACAAGACGTTAATTGGACTTGTGTACCGAAGTTTTGATAAAGAATCTGCAGGTTTGGTTTATACACTGACCTCAATATCAGGAATGTTGTCGTTTGTTGCAGTCATAATTCTGACCACTTTCCTGACAATCAAACTCCGGCAGAAATCAAACTGGCATACTATCTCGTCAGCCAACAACACACAGTTCGAGGCCAGATCTTCGCGGGACAAGAAGACCATGAAGATGGTAGTAATGATAGCAGCTATTCTTATTGCCTGTTACACCCCGGGAGCTATTCTTTCCTTGGTAACTGTGTTCGAACCTGAATTTATCCTAGTAGGGAAGTATAGCCGGTCTCTCTGGCTGTGGGGTTACAACACTTTCTCTCTGTAATCCCGTTTATCACGCAGAGTCTCGCAGCGGAGCGAGAACTGAGGTGGTTCGACCCCCGCTCGTGACTTGCGGATACTGAGCCGGCCGCTCAGAAAGCAATGGCAAACTACTGAGCGTAATCTTGCCAAGAGATCAACAGACAGCTGAAAGATGCTGCTGTTGACAGCTAAGTCCTGTAAAAAGGATACGCAAAAAAAAAAAAAAAAAAAAAAAAAAAGGGAAGTATAAGAATTCTTTCTTTGCGGTCTGGTCGTTTGGGTTTATTTGCAACTCCATCAACTCCAGCGTGAACATGCTGCTGTACTACACTATGAGCACCAAGTACAGGGAGACCTTCCATCAGCTCTTCGCATACTGCAGAAATAGAAGCTCAAAAAAATTACAACATGACACGGCTCCTGCATACTAATGTACTCTTCTTCTTCTTCTTTTGCCTCTCCTTCATCACTTCTCCCCTTCTTCTTGTGTTTTTTCCCTCCTTGCCGTATTCTTGTCTGCAGCTGACTCCATATACTCACCATATTATTCTCTCTGTCTACTATTCTGTTCTCTTTATAGGCTTCCCTCCATTTGGATTGTCCTGTGAATTTAAGTAAAAAGACCATCATATTTTACTATTTTCAGATTCTCTTAATGTATGTGACATAAATATACAATGTAGGTGTCTTGTATGTGACGCAGATGTGGAAAGTCTCCACTCCTATTAGTTGCGTAAATGTAGAATGTCTCTACCCTTGTATGTGATGTGGAATGTCTGTACTCTTGTATGTGACGTTAATGTAGAATGTCTGTACTCCTGTATGTGACGTAGATGTAGAATGTCTCTACTACTGTATGTGACGTAGATTTAGAATGTCTTTACTCTTGTATGTGACGTAGATGTAGAACAGTGGTTCCCAGGCTTTTTTAAGCCGAGGGCCATATTTACTATTTTCAGTAGTTAAGCGGGCCACAGCGTTATAAAATTATAAAAGTCGTGCAATATTATTCTTACCTTTCTTAACTTTCGTCACCAAAATTCTAAAACATTAAAGGTAGTCAGTGTCAGTACTACACTGCGGTCATTTTTTTTGGTTTAAAATCTAAAGTTCATTTAACAATAAATCTTAAATCAGTTTCGAAAATCGCTATTAATGTAATTAATTTATAATTGTAACTATTCTTCATAACCAGTTACTTAAGTTCAGATGCCAGTTTATCAATGTCTGGGCACAAATATGTCGTGTCCAAAGTCATAAGCGCAGCTAGGTTGGTGTCGGTGAGTTTGGAACGTTGCTTGTGTGTGTGTGTTTTTTTTAAATAAAGATCATTGCGGAAAATGACTGATCGCATCTATAAGTCGATCCAAAACTACAAATGTATCTCTTCGCGAATGAACGCAAGTGTTCAAATTGTTCGACAGGTAATAGGCGCCAGAATGAAATCATATGATCAGCTGAAGGTGAAGCAGGCAGCTCCAGAAATTTACATCTCAGTGCAGAATTGCATTTCAAGTCAATTATTTCGTGCTGAAGGTTTTGCTGTAATTGACAAAGCTTGGCATCAAGAAATAGGAAAGGATTTATGAAGAGGGCAAAATTATCCTACTCTGTTGTGAACTCTTGAAATCTCGACTAAAACGAGGAATCGCGTGCCACTTTCTGACAGCTGGCGGGCCACACCTGGCCCGCGGGCCGTGGTTTGGCAACCTCTGATGTAGAATGTCTCTACTCTTGTATGTGACGTAGATGTAGAATGTCTCTACTCCTGTATGTGACGTAGATGTAGAATGTCTCTACTCTTGTATGTGACGTAGATATAGAATGTTTCTACTCGTGTATGTGACGTAGATGTAGAATGTCTCTACTCTTGTATGTGACGTAGATGTAGAATGTCTCTACTCTTGTATGTGACGTAGATGTAGAATGTCTCTACTCCTGTATGTGACGTAGATATAGAATGTTTCTACTCGTGTATGTGACGTAGATGTAGAATGTCTCTACACTTGTATGTGACGTAGATGTAGAATGTCTCTACTCTTGTATGTCACATAGATGTAGAATGTCTCTACTCTTGTATGTCACATAGATGGAGAATGTCTCTACTCTTGTATGTCACATAGATGTAGAATGTCTCTACTCTTGTATGTGACGTAGATATAGAATGTTTCTACTCGTGTATGTGACGTAGATGTAGAATGTCTCTACTCTTGTATGTGACGTAGATGTAGAATGTCTCTACTCTTGTATGTCACATAGATGTAGAATGTCTCTACTCTTGTATGTCACATAGATGTAGAATGTCTCTACTCTTGTATGTGACGTAGATGTAGAATGTCTCTACTCCTTTATGTGACGTAGATGTAGAATGTCTCTACTCCTGTATGTGACGTAGATGTAGAATGTCTCTACTCGTGTATGTGACGTAGATGTAGAATGTCTCTACTCCTGTATGTGACGTAGATGTAGAATGTACCTACTCTTGTATGTCGCATAGATGTAGAATGTCTCTACTCTTGTATGTGACGTAGATGTAGAATGTGTCTACTCCTTTATGTGACGTAGATGTAGAATGTCTATACTCTTTTATGTGACGTAGATGTAGAATATCTCTACTCCTGTGTGTGACGTAGATGTAGAATGTCTCTACTCCTTTATGTGACGTAGATGTAGAATGTCTCTACTCCTTTATGTGACGTAGATGTAGAATGTCTGTACTCCTGTATAAGACGTAGATGTAGAATGTCTCTACTCCTGTATGTGACGTAGATGTAGAATGTCTCTACTCCTGTGTGTTACGTAGATGTAGAATGTCTCTACTCTTGTATGTGACGTAGATGTAGAATGTCTCTACTCCTTTGTGTGACGTAGATGTAGAATGTCTCTACTCCTGTATGTGACGTAGATGTAGAATATCTCTACAACTGTGTGTGACGTAGATGTAGAATGTCTCTACTCTTGTATGTGACGTAGATGTAGAATGTCTCTACTCCTTTATGTGACGTAGATGTAGAATGTCTCTACTCCTTTATGTGACGTAGATGTAGAATGTCTCTACTCCTTTATGTGACGTAGATGTAGAATGTCTCTACTCCTTTATGTGAAGTAGATGTAGAATGTCTCTACTCCTTTATGTGACGTAGATGTAGAATGTCTCTACTCTTGTATGTGACGTAGATGTAGAATGTCTCTACTCCCGTATGTGACGTAGAAGTAGAATGTCTGTACTCGTGTATGTGACATAGATGTAGAATGTCTGTACTCGTGTATGTGAAGTAGATGTAGAATGTCTGTACTCGTGTATGTGACGTAGATATAGAATGTCTGTACTCGTGTATGTGACGTAGATATAGAATGTCTGTACTCGTGTATGTGACGTAGATATAGAATGTCTGTACTCGTGTATGTGACGTAGATATGGAATGTCTGTACTCTTGTATGTGACGTAGATGTAGAATGTCTGTACTCGTGTATGTGACGTAGATATAGAATGTCTGTTCTCGTGTATGTGACATAGATGTAGAATGTCTGTACTCGTGTATGTGACGTAGATATAGAATGTCTGTACTCGTGTATGTGACATAGATATGGAATGTCTGTACTCGTGTATGTGACGTAGATATGGAATGTCTGTACTCGTGTATGAGACGTAGATATGACATGTCTGTACTCGTGTATGTAACGTAGAAATAGAATGTCTCTACTCTTGTATGTGACATAGATGTAGAATGTCTGTACTCGTGTATGTGACGTACATATAGAATGTCTGTACTCGTGTATGTTACGTAGATATAGAATGTCTGTACTCGTGTATGTGACGTAGATGTAGAATGTCTGTACTCGTGTACGTGACGTAGATATAGAATGTCTGTTCCCGTGTATTTGACGTAGATATAGAATGTCTGTACTCGTGTATGTGACTTAGATATAGAATGTCTGTACTCGTGTTTGTGACATAGATATAGAATGTCTGTACTCGTGTATGTGACATAGATGTAGAATGTCTGTACTCGTGTATGTGGCGTAGATATAGAATGTCTGTACTTGTGTATGTGACGTAGATATAGAATGTCTGTACTCGTGTATGTGACGTAGATATGACATGTCTGTACTCGTGTATGTGACGTAGATATGGAATGTCTGTACTCGTGTATGTGACATAGATATGGAATGTCTGTACTCGTGTATGTGACGTAGATATAGAATGTCTGTACTCGTGTATGTGACGTTTATATAGAATATATGTACTCGTGTATGTGACGTAGATATGGAATGTCTGTACTCGTGTATGTGACATAGATATAGAATATCTGTACTCGTGTATGTGACGTAGATATGGAATGTCTGTACTCGTGTATGTGACATAGATATGGAATGTCTGTACTCGTGTATGTGACGTATATGTAGAATGTCTCTACTCTTGTATGTGACATAGATATGGAATGTCTGTACTCGTGTATGTGACATAGATATAGAATGTCTCTACTCCTGTATGTGACGTAGATGTAGAATGTCTCTACTTTTGTATGTGAAGTAGATGTAGAATGTCTCTACTCTTGTATGTGACGTAGATGTAGAATGTCTCTACTCCTGTGTGTGACGTAGATGTAGAATGTCTCTACTCCTTTATGTGACGTATATGTAGAATGTCTCTACTCGTGTATGTGACGTAGATGTAGAATGTCTCTACTATTTTATGTGACGTAGATGTAGAATGTCTGTACTCGTGTATGTGACGTAGATGTATAATGTCTCTACTCTTGTATGTGACGTAGATGTAGAATGTCTCTACTCCTTTATGTGACGTAGATGTAGAATGTCTCTACTCCTGTATGTGACGTAGATGTAGAACATCTCTACTCCTGTGTGTGACGTAGATGTAGAATGTCTCTACTCTTGTATGTGACGTAGATGTAGAATGTCTCTACTCCTTTATGTGACGTAGATGTGGAATGTCTCTACTCTTGTATGTGACGTAGATGTAGAATGTCTCTATTCTTGTATGTGACGTAGATGTAGAATGTCTCTACTCGTCTATGTGACGTAGATGTAGAATGATTGTACTCGTGTATGGTACGTAGAAATAGAATGTCTGTACTCGTGTATGTGAAGTAGATATAGAATGTCTGTACTCGTGTATGTGACGTAGATATAGAATGTCTGTACTCGTGTATGTGACATAGATGTAGAATGTCTGTACTCGTGTATGTGACGTAGATATAGAATGTCTGTACTCGTGTATGTGACGTAGATTTAGAATGTCTGTACTCGTGTATGTGACGTAGATATAGAATGTCTGTACTCGTGTATGTGACGTAGATATAGCAAGTCTGTACTCGTGTATGTGACGTAGATATGGAATGTCTGTACTCGTGTATGTGACGTAGATATAGAATGTCTGTAATCGTGTATGTTACGTAGATATAGAATGTCTGTACTCGTGTATGTGACGTAGATATAGAATGTCTGTACTCGTGTATGTTACGTAGATATAGAATGTCTGTACCCGTGTATGTGACGTAGATATAGAATGTCTGTACTCGTGCATGTGACGTAGATATAGAATGTCTGTACTCGTGTATGTGACATAGATATAGAATGTCTGTACTCGTGTATGTGACATAGATGTAGAATGTCTGTACTCGTGTATGTGACGTAGATATAGAATGTCTGTACTCGTGTATGTGACGTAGATATAGAATGTCTGTACTCGTGTATGTGACGTAGATATAGAATGTCTGTACTCGTGTATGTGACGTAGATATAGAATGTCTGTACTCGTGTATGTGACGTAGATATAGAATGTCTGTACTCTTGTATGTGACGTAGATGTAGAATGTCTGTACTCGTGTATGTGACGTAGATATAGAATGTCTGTTCTCGTGTATGTGACATAGATGTAGAATGTCTGTACTCGTGTATGTGACGTAGATATAGAATGTCTGTACTCGTGTATGTGACATAGATATGGAATGTCTGTATTCGTGTATGTGACGTAGATATGGAATGTCTGTACTCGTGTATGAGACGTAGATATGACATGTCTGTACTCGTGTATGTAACGTAGAAATAGAATGTCTCTACTCTTGTATGTGAAATAGATGTAGAATGTCTGTACTCGTGTATGTGACGTACATATAGAATGTATGTACTCGTGTATGTGACTTAGATATAGAATGTCTGTACTCGTGTATGTGACATAGATATAGAATGTCTGTACTCGTGTATGTGACATAGATGTAGAATGTCTGTACTCGTGTATGTGGCGTAGATATAGAATGTCTGTACTTGTGTATGTGACGTAGATATAGAATGTCTGTACTCGTGTATGTGACGTAGATATGACATGTCTGTACTCGTGTATGTGACGTAGATATGGAATGTCTGTACTCGTGTATGTGACATAGATATGGAATGTCTGTACTCGTGTATGTGACGTAGATATAGAATGTCTGTACTCGTGTATGTGACGTAGATATAGAATATATGTACTCGTGTATGTGACGTAGATATGGAATGTTTGTACTCGTGTATGTGACATAGATATAGAATATCTGTACTCGTGTATGTGACGTAGATATGGAATGTCTGTACTCGTGTATGTGACATAGATATGGAATGTCTGTACTCGTGTATGTGACGTATATGTAGAATGTCTCTACTCTTGTATGTGACATAGATATGGAATGTCTGTACTCGTGTATGTGACATAGATATAGAATGTCTATACTCGTGTATGTGACGTAGATATGGAATTCTGTACTCGTGTATGTTACGTAGATATAGAATGTCTATACTCGTGTATGTGACGTAGATGCAGAATGTCTCTACTCTTGTATGTTACGTAGATGTAGAATGTCTGTACTCGTGTATGTGACTTAGATATAGAATGTCTGTACTAGTGTAAGTGACGTAGATATAGAATGTCTGTACTCGTGTATGTGACGTAGATATGGAATGTCTGTACCCGTGTATGTGACATAGATATGGAATGTCTGTACTCGTGTATGTGACGTAGATATAGAATGTCTGTACTCGTGTATGTGACATAGATATAGATTGTCTGTACTCGTGTATGTGACGTAGATATAGAATGTCTGTACTCGTGTATGTGACGTAGATATAGATTGTCTGTACTCGTGTATGTGACATAGATGTAGAATGTCTGTACTCGTGTATGTGACGTAGATATAGAATGTCTGTACTCGTGTATGTGACGTAGATATAGAATGTCTGTACTCGTGTATGTGACGTAGATATAGAATGTCTGTACTCGTGTATGTGACGTAGATATAGAATGTCTATACTTGTGTATGTGACGTAGATATAGAATGTCTCTACTCTTGTATGTGACGTAGATGTAGAATGTGTCTACTCCTTTATGTGACGTAGATGTAGAATGTCTATACTCCTTTATGTGACGTAGATGTAGAATATCTCTACTCCTGTGTGTGACGTAGATGTAGAATGTCTGTACTCCTGTATAAGACGTAGATGTAGAATGTCTCTACTCCTGTATGTGACGTAGATGTAGAATGTCTCTACTCCTGTATGTGACGTAGATGTAGAATGTCTCTACTCCTTTATGTGACGTAGATGTAGAATGTCTCTACTCCTTTATGTGACGTAGATGTAGAATGTCTCTACTCCTTTATGTGACGTAGATGTAGAATGTCTCTACTCCTTTATGTGACGTAGATGTAGAATGTCTCTACTCTTGTATGTGACGTAGATGTAGAATGTCTCTACTCCCGTATGTGACGTAGAAGTAGAATGTCTCTACTCCTGTATGTGACGTAGATGTAGAATGTCTCTACTTTTGTATGTGAAGTAGATGTAGAATATCTCTACTCTTGTATGTGACGTAGATGTAGAATGTCTCTACTCCTGTGTGTGACGTAGATGTAGAATGTCTCTACTCCTTTATGTGACGTAGAAGTAGAATGTCTCTACTCTTGTATGTGACGTAGATGTAGAATGTCTCTATTCTTGTATGTGACGTAGATGTAGAATGTCTCTACTCGTCTATGTGACGTAGATGTAGAATGTTTGTACTCGTGTATGGTACGTAGAAATAGAATGTCTGTACTCGTGTATGTGAAGTAGATATAGAATGTCTGTACTCGTGTATTTGACGTAGATATGGAATGTCTGTACTCGTGTATGTGACATAGATATGGAATGTCTGTACTCGTGTATGTGACGTAGATGTAGAATGTCTCTACACTTGTATGTGACAAAGATGTAGAATGTATGTACTCGTGTATGTGACGTAGATATGGAATGTCTGTACTCGTGTATGTGACGTAGATATGGAATGTCTGTACTCGTGTATGTGACATAGATATAGAATGTCTGTACTCGTGTAAATGACATAGATGTAGAATGTCTGTACTCGTGTATGTGACGTAGATATAGAATGTCTGTACTCGTGTATGTGACGTAGATGTAGAATGTCTGTACTCGTGTATGTGACGTAGATATAGAATATCTGTACTCGTGTATGTGACGTATATATGGAATGTCTGTACTCTTGTATGTGACATAGATATAGAATGTCTATACTCGTGTATGTGACGTAGATATGGAATTCTGTACTCGTGTATGTTACGTAGATATAGAATGTCTATACTCGTGTATGTGACGTAGATGCAGAATGTCTCTACTCTTGTATGTTACGTAGAGGTAGAATGTCTGTACTCGTGTATGTGACTTAGATATAGAATGTCTGTACTAGTGTATGTGACGTAGATATAGAATGTCTGTACTCGTGTATGTGACGTAGATATGGAATGTCTGTACCCGTGTATGTGACATAGATATGGAATGTCTGTACTCGTGTATGTGACGTAGATATAGAATGTCTGTACTCGTGTATGTGACATAGATATAGATTGTCTGTACTCGTGTATGTGACATAGATATAGAATGTCTGTACTCGTGTATGTGACGTAGATATAGATTGTCTGTACTCGTGTATGTGACATAGATGTAGAATGTCTGTACTCGTGTATGTGACGTAGATATAGAATGTCTGTACTCGTGTATGTGACGTAGATATAGAATGTCTGTACTCGTGTATGTGACGTAGATATAGAATGTCTGTACTCGTGTATGTGACGTAGATATAGAATGTCTATACTTGTGTATGTGACGTAGATATAGAATGTCTCTACTCTTGTATGTGACGTAGATGTAGAATGTGTCTACTCCTTTATGTGACGTAGATGTAGAATGTCTATACTCCTTTATGTGACGTAGATGTAGAATATCTCTACTCCTGTGTGTGACGTAGATGTAGAATGTCTGTACTCCTGTATAAGACGTAGATGTAGAATGTCTCTACTCCTGTATGTGACGTAGATGTAGAATGTCTCTACTCCTGTATGTGACGTAGATGTAGAATGTCTCTACTCCTTTATGTGACGTAGATGTAGAATGTCTATACTCCTTTATGTGACGTAGATGTAGAATGTCTCTACTCCTTTATGTGACGTAGATGTAGAATGTCTCTACTCCTTTATGTGATGTAGATGTAGAATGTCTCTACTCTTGTATGTGACGTAGATGTAGAATGTCTCTACTCCCGTATGTGACGTAGAAGTAGAATGTCTCTACTCCTGTATGTGACGTAGATGTAGAATGTCTCTACCTTTGTATGTGAAGTAGATGTAGAATGTCTCTACTCTTGTATGTGACGTAGATGTAGAATGTCTCTACTCCTGTGTGTGACGTAGATGTAGAATGTCTCTACTCCTTTATGTGACGTATATGTAGAATGTCTCTACTCGTGTATGTGACGTAGATGTAGAATGTCTCTACTCCTTTATGTGACGTAGATGTAGAATGTCTGTCTTCGTGTATGTGACGTAGATGTATAATGTCTCTACTCTTGTATGTGACGTAGATGTAGAATATCTCTACTCCTGTGTGTGACGTAGATGTAGAATGTCTGTACTCCTGTATAAGACGTAGATGTAGAATGTCTCTACTCCTGTATGTGACGTAGATGTAGAATGTCTCTACTCCTGTATGTGACGTAGATGTAGAATGTCTCTACTCCTTTATGTGACGTAGATGTAGAATGTCTCTACTCCTTTATGTGACGTAGATGTAGAATGTCTCTACTCCTTTATGTGACGTAGATGTAGAATGTCTCTACTCCTTTATGTGACGTAGATGTAGAATGTCTCTACTCTTGTATGTGACGTAGATGTAGAATGTCTCTACTCCCGTATGTGTTGTAGAAGTAGAATGTCTCTACTCCTGTATGTGACGTAGATGTAGAATGTCTCTACATTTGTATGTGAAGTAGATGTCGAATGTCTCTACTCTTGTATGTGACGTAGATGTAGAATGTCTCTACTCCTGTGTGTGACGTAGATGTAGAATGTCTCTACTCCTTTATGTGACGTATATGTAGAATGCCTCTACTCGTGTATGTGACGTAGATGTAGAATGTCTCTACTCCTTTATGTGACGTAGATGTAGAATGTCTGTCTTCGTGTATGTGACGTAGATGTATAATGTCTCTACTCTTGTATGTGACGTAGATGTAGAATATCTCTACTCCTGTGTGTGACGTAGATGTAGAATGTCTCTACTCTTGTATGTGACGTAGATGTAGAATGTCTCTACTCCTTTATGTGACGTAGATGTAGAATGTCTCTACTCTTGTATGTGACGTAGATGTAGAATGTCTCTATTCTTGTATGTGACGTAGATGTAGTATATCTCTACTCGTCTATGTGACGTAGATGTAAAATGTTTGTACTCGTGTATGGTACGTAGAAATAGAATGTCTGTACTCGTGTATGTGAAGTAGATATAGAATGTCTGTACTCGTGTATGTGACGTAGATATAGAATGTCTGTACTCGTGTATGTGACATAGATGTAGAATGTCTGTACTCGTGTATGTGACGTAGATATAGAATGTCTGTACTCGTGTATGTGACGTAGATTTAGAATGTCTGTACTCGTGTATGTGACGTAGATATAGAATGTCTGTACTCGTGTATGTGACGTAGATATAGAATGTCTGTACTCGTGTATGTGACGTAGATATGGAATGTCTGTACTCGTGTATGTGACGTAGATATAGAATGTCTGTAATCGTGTATGTTACGTAGATATAGAATGTCTGTACTTGTGTATGTAACGTAGATGTAGAATGTCTCTACTCTTGAGTGTGACATAGATGTAGAATGTCTGTACTCTTGTATGTGACATAGATGTAGAATGTCTGTACTCGTGTATGAGACGTAGATATGGAATGTCTGTACTCGTGTATGTTATTTAGGTATAGAATGTATATATTCGTGTATGTGACGTATATGTAGAATGTCTCTACTCTTGTATGTGACATCGATGTAGAATGTCTGTACTCGTGTATGTGAAGTAGATATAGAATGTCTGTACTCGTGTATGTGACGTAGATATAGAATGTCTGTACTCGTGTATGTGACATAGATGTAGAATGTCTGTACTCGTGTATGTGACGTAGATATAGAATGTCTGTACTCGTGTATGTGACGTAGATTTAGAATGTCTGTACTCGTGTATGTGACGTAGATATAGAATGTCTGTACTCGTCTATGTGACGTAGATATAGAATGTCTGTACTCGTGTATGTGACGTAGATATAGAATGTCTGTACTCGTGTATGTTACGTAGATATAGAATGTCTGTACTTGTTTATGTAACGTAGATGTAGAATGTCTCTACTCTTGAGTGTGACATAGATGTAGAATGTCTGTACTCTTGTATGTGACATAGATGTAGAATGTCTGTACTCGTGTATGTGACGTAGATATGGAATGTCTGTACTCGTGTATGTTATTTAGGTATAGAATGTATATATTCGTGTATGTGACGTAGATGTAGAATGTCTCTACTCTTGTATGTGACATAGATGTAGAATGTCTGTACTCGTGTATGTGACGTAGATATGGAACGTCTGTACTCGTGTATGTGACTTAGATATGGAATGTCTGTACTCGTGTATGTGACGTAGATATGGAATGTCTGTACTCGCGTATGTGACGTAGATGTAGAATGTCTGTACTGGTGTATGTGACGTAGATATGGAATGTCTGTACTCGTGTATGTGACATAGATATGGAATGTCTGTACTCGTGTAATTTACGTAGGTATAGAATGTATATATTCGTGTATGTGACGTAGATGTAGAATGTCTCTACTCTTGTATGTGACATAGATGTAGAATGTCTGTACTCGTGTATGTGACGTAGATGTAGAATGTCTGTACTCGTGTATGTGGCGTAGATATAGAATGTCTGTTCTCGTGTATGTGACGTAGATATAGAATGTCTGTACTCGTGTATGTGACGTAGATATAGAATGTCTGTACTCGTGTATGTGACGTAGATATGGAATGTCTGTACTCGTGTATGTGACGTAGATATGGAATGTCTGTACTCGTGTATGTGACGTAGATATGGAATGTCTGTACTCGTGTATATGACGTAGATATAAAATGTCAGTACTCGTGTATGTGACGTAGATATGGAATGTCTGTACTCGTGTATGTGACGTAGATATGGAATGTCTGTACTCGTGTATGTGACGTAGATATAGAATGTCTGTACTCGTGTATGTGACGTAGATATGGAATGTCTGTACTCGTGTATGTGACGTAGATATGGAATGTCTGTACTCGTGTATGTGACGTAGATATGGAATGTCTGTACTCGTGTATGTGACGTAGATGTAGAATGTCTGTACTCGTGTATGTGACGTAGATATAGAATGTCTGTACTCGTGTATGTGACGTAGATATGGAATGTCTGTACTAGTGTATGTGACGTAGATATGAAATGTCTGTACTCGTGTATGTGACGTAGATATGGAATGTCTGTACTCGTGTATGTGACGTAGATATGGAACGTCTGTACTCGTGTATGTGACGTAGATATGGAATGTCTGTACTCGTGTATGTGACGTAGATATGGAATGTCTGTACTCGTGTATGTGACGTAGATGTAGAATGTCTGTACTGGTGTATGTGACGTAGATATAGAATGTCTGTACTCGTGTATGTGACGTGGAAATGTAATGCCTGTACTCGTGTATGTGACGTAGATATAGAATGTCTATACTCGTGTATGTGATATAGATGTACAGTGTATCAATGTACACCTTACTGTACATGAAGTAAATGTCCAGTGTCTCCAGTACACTTGTATGTGAAGTAAATGTGCAGTTTCTCCAGTAATTCTGTATGTGACGTACAATAGACCAATTCTCGTGTCTTAGGCGCATTGAGCCTGTGATTCTAGACCAGTATTTGTACAGACCTATGGGCACTAGGTTGGTGATGGGTCAGTATCACGCATGTAGCCTTGACATCCAAGAACCTTCCTCATGTGCATGTTAGGCTGGATCCACCAGGGAGCCCAGAGTTATTTTCTAAATACACATAGGAAATATCAAAACGAAGTCACCCTGTCTGCGCACAATTGGTTGGAACCGCCTAACTTCTCATACTTCGGTATATTTGAGCAATCGTTTATTGTTCGTCAAATACAATAAACAACATACCGTTTCTCTGTTGACTTTATGGTGGAAACTTAGCAGATATTGAGAGATGGCCGAGCTTGGAGTTCTGTATCTTGGCGACTCCGCAGGGATTCCTAAAGACTGATTAACTCTATCTTCCACCCATGATTCGGTTACTCGATTTGCTAATTTTCGCTACTTTCTACCTAAGTCAGTAGCCTGGCACTCACACTGAGACTGATAAGTATAGTTCGATTGGTCTACCGAGACAATAGTTCTTTCACAGACGGAATAGGTATCTGGTGATGTTAGATGTGATAATTTATTGGGCAACAAACAATGGTTAATTTACCACTGTTTTAAGTCATTGTGTATCTGTTTCATTACATCGGTTAACTGAATCAACACTTGAAGTTTGAGGACCGTACAGGATACCCCTCAGATTTGGGTGGCTGACAGTGGAGCTTGATGAAGTCGGCTGAATATCCCTTGCATTGCGGAGTTTTCTTCAGTTCTTCTGTTAGTGTGTCGTCGGAGCAAATCTTCCTAGCTCTTTTGAAAGAAGTAGGAGAGAAATTCAACCACCTTTAGATAGGATATTTAGCAGAGAGGCGAATGCGCCTATACTTACCTCACAACCACTTAAACTATTTGGTCTCCCGAAATTACTCAAGCCTTGGCCACAATGAGGCCTATACTATCTATGGTCAACGCTGCTCAATACCAGATTGCGAAATAGTTTGCCGAAATGCTTAAACCAGTACGAGATTCATTCCACCCCTTAATACTCAAAGATTCATATGAATTCGTGGAACTACGGGTCACCATCAATCTTACATAAACATACATGGCGGCAATGTGTTTTTTGTTTTGGGGTTGTTGTTTTTTTTGCGCTCGCCCGCTTTGGACTCAAATGTAGTCCATATACACTACTTCTAGTACACTGGACTGAATATTGCGTGAGAATTAGTTTTCCCTATTACTAGTGTCGCTCACCGTCAGGGGAACACACTCCGACTTCAGAGGTTCTTGTAATTTCCGTCCCCTAGTCAAGGTCGAGAAGTCAACATTTTGATCCACCTGTCCGGTGTAAGGGTTGAGCTCCTTACCTCGGCAACAGCACACCGGATATTTAAGAACCCGCGTTCTTAACCGTTCGGCCATTCTGACCTTCATGGTACCAATGATATCGCTTCTCTGTTTACAAACCTTTTCTTGGGTGAAACAGTCAGGTTATCTGTGGTCGCCTAAAAGAGAGGAAATTGAAGTTAGGCCTTCCGACATCCAGATTCCAGAAACTACTACTACTATTACTATGAGCACCTACTAATAAATTCAATTTTCTTTCAGAAAATGTAGATCGCAAAACTTACGGCGTGATCATGGGGAGTACTCTAAGCCATCAATCAATCAATCATGTGCCATGCCGGAAAGCGTGGGCGGTCATGTCTCGCCATTTCACTCGATCACCAGTGTCGTGGATCAGCTCAGTGTTCCTGTCTCTAAGCCATATCCTAGCTGAAATCTGTATGGCTCACTTAGAAGAATAAAGAACCGCGAAGATTAAGACCTAGCACTATACTGCTGGTATGTTGATGATATATTAATGATTACAAGCACAATCGTGATTTCAGTTCTGTCCAGCATAGGCTGGATTGTTTTTACATACGTAATTTAACAATAACAAAGTTTTGGGTAAACAATTTGCTACCAATGTCACACTGACAGTTGAGTTGCGTTGAGTTGAGTTGAGTTGAGCAAAGAACTAACATCACTGCACTCAGGACATTCACATGCGCTCTCCGTCCCCTCGTTCAACATCTAGAGAAGAGTCACACTACTAATTTTTCCCACCGCTATTTGATTGAAAAGTTTCCTGGTCTTCCCCCTCAGTTTTGAGATTCTATCAGAACACCTGTCAATCCCCCGCAATCTCATCCTTTCCCATACGGGTTCTCAAACTGTTCACCCGCCCTCTCCATCTGGTCCCACAGGCGCACGACAACCTCCTCCTTGTCCACAGGTAATCTACGACCAAGAGGTGCATTCCCTGCCAGCCTGTCAGCCCGTTCATTCCCTCGCACCCCATTCCAGGAAAAACAGTCCATACAATTCTCACAATCTTTGACCTCTGAAGCGAGGTGAGCCATTCCACGCGAAACATTCATTTCTCCACCTTACTAAGCATACTTCTTGAGTCCATGATGAAGACAATGTGTACAGCAGTGGTCTCCTCTAACCAACGGAATGCCGTTATGACTAATTCCACCTACATTCTCATGCTGGAGGTCGTAGCCTCATATGCACTCTTCGTTTTCAAGAATCGATCATTAGACTTCACAATGAAACCCCAACCACGCCGTCTGTTTTTCACCACTCATCAGTATAGATCACTATGTCACCTTGATGTGTGTTACTCTGGATCATTTTTGCACCTTAAACTTTGTGCGGCCCGCTGCTGTTCTCTACACTCACGTCCCAGTGTTACTATTACATTGTGCCAGTTCGCCCTGTCTACCGGTACTTCAACCCACTCTCTTTCACGATTGATGGTCTCTAGATCACACACCTGACGTAACGATATTTCTGCCTGTGCCATCCAGGACCTGCCTCCTCTTAGTATATGACCCTTGACCATATCCATGGCTTCATGCAGGGGTGATCCCTATCTGCAACAACTCTCAGCTACCATTTGACTTGAAGGACCATATGCCTATCCGCTATTGCTTAAAAAAAAAGTCGCTTAAAAGTCGACAGGGTCGATTTCATTGCACCGGGTTTTATCCCACATGGCTTGGTCTCTTTCCGCAGCACGGAAAGCGTCGCACAAAGCACGAACTCCGTAGCTTTTGGCGACGACCCATAGGAATCTCCGAAACATTTAACTCGTAAACCGAAGGACGCGGCCCGGAATCGAACCCCAACTTTCGGAGCACGAGTCAAACGGCTTGACCACTTCGCCACAGAGACTCCGCTATTGCTGGTAGCGCTAGGATATGCATCATGCATATAACTGGTGTTTTATTTGTGCATCCCAGGATCATCCACATGACCGCATTTTGTAGGCGCTCCAACCTTTCAAATTGGCTATTTGATACTGTCAGGAACCCCAAACCATACACAATAAAAGAAATTATTACCTCATGAAAGAGCCTGTAAAGAATCCTTTGTTTTATCCCGGGTGCTGCCTTCGCCCTCAATGCATTCCGTCTCTTACCAGCCTTCACCATCAAAGCCTCCTCATGATCTTTACGAGACATACAACTGTCGAAAGTGATACCCGAGTACTTCAATTTACTCTCTCTACTAAGAGGGTATCCATTCCATATAATACATGGGACATCTGCCTGCACAATTCGGTTATCAAGAGAGGACCACACAACTGCTGCCTTGTCTGGGTTTATAACTGCCCATGCATCCCTGCACCACTCCGCCACCCTGCTTACTGCCATCTGTAAGTCTGCAGCCAGAAGTTACCTGTATCTGCCCTTTCTGTACACCAGCATGTAATCTAAAAATTTGAAGATTCTACCAACACCTGGTGCCTCAAATGCTGCGACTTTGCTAGTATAGACATTAAAGAGCACTGGGGACATGGCAGATTTAGTTTAGTTTAGTTTAGTCGACGGATCAACATCACGGCACACGCGTGTAACCCATAAGTGCCCCGTTCTACTCCTAACTCATGCCTGATTCCTGAGGATCCTGAAATATTTTGGGTAGAGTTTTAACTCGAAATATTGCCCGGGCAGCGCCGTCAAGCTACTCTTTTTCGATTTCCAACTGCCAAGGAATTTTTTACGTGCGCAACATTACACACAGGCGTCCGATCTCACTACCCAGAGACCAGGGGAAATTTCGTTACTAGAAGTCCACGTGAAAAAATCCCGGCCCTCACCGGGACTTGAACCCGGGACCTCCAGCACTCGAGGCGGACACCATACCTTGAGACCACTCAGCCCCACATGGAAGATCCCTGTGGTAATCCAGGTGTAATCATACATGGGTCAGAAGTCCAGGGACCCATGCGCAGTGCAACCTTACGCTTATAAAGGACTGTCGCAACCCATCTGACAAGGCAAGGGCGTACCTCCATGCCCAACCTAGCCCCGTTATACGCACCCCCAGGTCTAGAGCTACAGCCACTGTACTTGCCATTATTTAAATACATGACATGTTATGAAATATAAAAATTATTAGCCATAAATGTTACATTAATTCAGACAATCTTACAATTATCAAACAAATATCCAGGCGAAACATCTATAGCATTAAATGCTTTGCCATACTTTCTTCGGGATAACGTAGGTTTCCAAGACAGAACTTCGCCTCTGTAATTAACGGGAATTCAGCAACGAGCGAGCTAACAAAATTAATGTCATTATCGCCAACAAGGTTGAAGGAACAGAAATGTAATCAACCAAAATGTGAAATTAAAAACAAAATAATAATAAATAACCTTGCATAGTTCTGTAGCAATCTTTTTCGTCGTGAGATACTTCTTAATTTAAAAATGTAAATTACATACCACAATTGTCAATTTACGTGTATTTATTACATTGGTTTACATACAATTATATGCCTTAAATTGTATAGCTGTTCTTGAGTAATTTTGTGTTGCTGATTCCAAAAATCAGCTCTAATTTTCTCGATAACTAAGAAGTTCTTAGTAGGGCAATTGTTATGCACAAGCTTAGAATTTGGTGCCATAAGTGGTATTTTGACTGTAATCTGTATTCATATTATATGTAATTATTGTGAATTTATTACCTTCAAATAAAACATCAAAACTGTATTAGAACACTCTCACTAGCAATTTTAAATATATAGTAAACACACAAAAAGCTTCCTTTTCGATGACTTCCTGGAAGGTGATATGCCCGGACAAGCACGCTGAAAGGTCCAGCAGTAATCTGCCATCATGATGTGGGCATCCCAGAGTCGCTGGTATCTCTCTTCCTTTGTTTTTATATCGTGGAGAAATATTTCATCTCGTCCCTCACTAAAGTCGCCAAAATTCTCGGTAATCGTTATGGAGGTAGTGAAATTTTATGCTCATGTTGCATCCAAGCTTACAACCACTTTGCAGCTTATTTTCAACTAATTCAGAATAACAGACTGCTTTAAAGTTACCCAGAAACTTTTGCACATCTAAAACAAATGATGACCAGGCTGTGGACTATTATGTTCGTCGAATCATTAAAATGTGGATCGTTTATTGTCATTTACTGCCAATATAGGATCTTGCGGTGTATGGCAGGGGGGGGGGGGGGGGGTCTTGAGTATGAGGAATTAAGGCCGCCTGGCTGGTGCAGTGGCGCAAACTGTGCAGGTTAGAGTTTTCTTTATGCCGCCCCCGGTAGAAAACTCCACACCCTACCGAGGATTCGAACCCGGGTCTCCAACAGGAGAATCTGGCATTCCAGCCACTCAGCCAGCTGCTCCTCATGATCGTTTATTAACTTTCTAATCACAAATTCCAATTATAAACTTGTCTTTGTGATGGTCCCGGAAAATGTATGCATAACTAATTAAAACAGGTACCGTTTTTGTTTAGTGCCTTAGCAAATTGCTTCGTCAAGCCAAGCTTTATATGTAGTGGTAGCAGTAGAAAATGTTCGGCATCAATAGAAAGAAAAATTAAATATGTGAAAGAAAATGATTATACGGTTTTATGTACAATTATTCCTTTGTTTCAAAGATCGAGCATATAGATTGCATGTTTCCTGTTGTGTTTTCATTGTATAGTGGACATATAATGAGATCCACATCAAATATGCTAGGGATCCTTGTGGTGGACATAATATAGATAACATAAGTTAATCTGATGACACCGTCTTGATAGCAACAAGTCAGAAGGAAACACAAATAATGATAGACGCAGGGTTATATAATTATGGCTGCCAATTATGGACAGTTAGTAAACAAGCGAAAGCAATGGAGGAGGCTTTTGAGTTGTTGTATTATAGAAGAATGCTGAAAATCCCTTCGGCAGCCACGTTCTAAATATGAGCAGTCTGGATATTTTGTAGGGAGGAAAAGTAGCAAAGACAATTTATGACAGACATAAGACAGAGGTAATCCTCATTCTTTTGGCCACATCCATCCATCCATCATGTGCCATGCCGGTAAGCGTGGGCGGTCATGTTCTGCCATCTCACTCGATCAACAGAGTCGTGGATCAGTTCCGTGTTTCTGTCTCGACCATGCCACAAGGCCAAGCCATCCAGATACTTGTTTCTAGGTCTTCCCCTTGGTCTGTTCCCCTCGATCTTACCAGTTGTCACCAAGTTCTCCAAATCATTTCTTCTCATAACATGCCCAAAAAATTGTGACTGTCTACGTCTAATGTCTCTGATCAGTTTACGATCTTCATTTGTTTCTTGAAGGACTTGTTCATTGGTCTTTCTGGCTGTCCATGGTATTCTTTGCATTTTCCTCAGAAACCACATTTCTACAGCCATCAGATGTTTTTCAGCCTGGCTGCTCATTGTCCAAGCTTCACATCCATATAAAAGTACAGGTTCTATGTAGCATCTCAACACTCTTTTTCTCGTTTCAATTGACATCTTTTTATTGGTCAGTATGTTTTTCATCTTGCTAAAGGCTACTTTTGCCATGGCGATTCTTGTTCTAATCTCTTCAAGGCATCTCCCATCAGATGTTATTACTGTTCCGAGATAATTGTACCTGCTCACTTGTTGAAGAATATTGCCATTTACTTGTATATTACATTGTGGTATTTCGTCCTTCCTAGTGACGACCATAATCTGTGTCTTTTTACAATTTAATTCTAACCCTAGTTGTTCACTGTGTGTAACAATCGCATCTACTAAATGTTGCAGGTCCTGTTCATTGTCTGCAATCAAGACTGTATCATCTGCATATCTAATGTTATTGATGCATCGTCCCCCAATGTTGATTCCTTCCATATCTTCAATATTTCTGAAAATACTTTCACTGTACAGGGAAAACAGATCTGGAGACATTACACATCCCTGTCTCACACCCCTTTTAATAGGCTGATATTGGCTTACTTCATTATCAACTCTTATGGCAGCTTGTTGTTTCCAATATATGTTTTTTACAAGTCTAAGATCTTTTCCATCAATTTGTAGATCTTCAAGCATCCTTATCATGTTGACATGTCTCACTTTATCAAAAGCCTTTGTGTAGTCAATAAAGCAAAGGTGTAGATCTTTGTTTACTTCTATAGAACGTTCGATTATGTTTCTCAGTATATACACAGCATTTACTGTACCCTTGCCTTCCACAAACCCACATTGTTCTTCTCCTATTTCAGGTTGTATTTTCCTCCTAACTCTTTGCATGATAATTCTTAGCAAAATCTTCGTGATGTGACTCATTATACTAATTGTTCGATGTTGATCACATTCCAAGGCTCCTGATTTCTTTGGGATTGCAATACATACAGAATTACATAACTCATGAGGTATATTTCCAGTATCATATATTGTATTAAGCAGACTGGTAACTTTATCTATTCCATATTCTTCTAAAGCATTAATCATTTCTGTTGTGACGCTGTCTGGACCGGGGGTTTTGCCAGATTTCATATGATTAAGAGCATTCTGAACCTCCATCTTCAAAATTGCTGGCCCTTCATTGTTATTTTGAACAATATATTGTTCGTCTCTGCTATCGTCATAAAGGTTTTTCACGTAATCTGACCATACATGTAAAATCTGATCTTTTTCTATTATGACTCTTCCATCTTTTGTCTTTAGGCAGCCTGCTGATGTACGTGTTCTTTGATTAGTAATCTCCTGAATTCTTTTGTGCATTAGTTTCGCATTTTTACTGTTGTGTTGTTTTTCAATTTCTCTGCAATTTTTCTCAAGCCATGTTTCTTTAGCCTCCCTACATAAGGTTCTGACTTTTCTGTGAATTTCTTCATATTTGGCAGGATTATTTTTGTTCTGTCTTCTTGTTTCCATTAGTTGTAAAATTTCTTCAGTCATCCATGTCTTACGGCCAACTTTCTTTACTTTTGGAATCGTTTTTTCTGCTGCACAACTGATTGAATTCTTCAGCATTTCCCATTGATCATCTACATCTTGAAATAGGATCTCTAGATCAGACAATAAATCAAATTTGTTCTTTACTTCTATGTTAAAATTATCTTGTATTTCTTTGTCAGTTTTCAATTTGCACAAGTCATATTTAGGGTTTCCTGCTGTATACTTGACTTTCTTTAACTTTACCCTCAATGTGCCAGTAATTAATCTGTGATCACTGTAACAGTCTGCATTTGGAACTGTTTTTACAACTGTTAATGCATTTCGAAACCTTTTGCTTATCAGGATGTAATCTATCTGGTTTTTAATCCTGCTGTCTGGACTCCTCCATGTCCATAATCTTCTAGGATGTTGTTTAAACCAGGTGTTTCCTACAACCAATTCTTGTTCTTTTGCCCATTCTACAAGTCTGTAACCTCTTTCATTTCTCTCTCCCAAACCATGGTTGCCTACACTGTATCCATCGCTTTGCTTTCCTATTTTTGCGTTGAAATCACCCATTATGATATTTATTTCTGATTTTTTTACAGTTCTTTAAAGCAGACTCCATGTCATTATAAAATTCCTCTATACTTTCTTCACTGCTTTCACTTGTTGGGGCATATACTTGAATTACATTTATTTTAAAAGGTCTTCCGTTTAATTTTACTAATAGAACTCTGTCTGACACAGCCCAATATCCTTTGACAGAATTTGATGTTTGCTTATCTAATATAATGGCTACACCTCTTTGCTGTTCTTCTCCGCCCGAGTAAATAATCTTACAATCCTCTCCTGTCCTTATCCCTGCTCCTCTCCATCTTGTTTCCGATATTCCTAATATGTTAATCTTCTCTCTCTCCATTTCTTTTTTGATGTCCTCCAACTTGGCCACATCATGAGAAGACAAAAACTGGAACATGTTGTGACAACCCAAATGATTGTTGGAAAAAGAGATAGAAGAAGACAGCGAGAGAAAATTCTTGGCAGTCCTGCGTCGTGACACTGAAGCAAGTCAACACACAGATTGATACATGTTGTTGGAGATCGCAAAACTTGGAGGAGGATAATTGAACACGCCGTTTGGCAAGACAATTGATTATGATGATGACGATGATGTATTCCAGTTACAGAGAATTAGGAGAGACACAACTTGATGCTGTTTAATCATATGCAAGGAACACGAGTGTGCCGCATTATGAGAATACGTAAAGACCCAACACTGTTGTTATTTATTTATTATTTGTTTTGTTTTGGTCAATTAGCTAATCAGAACTTGCATGTTTCTGTATCGTAATGGTGGCTTGTTCTGCTTCCTCCACCTCTTCTTCTTCTTTTTTCCTTTTCCCATTTTCTCAGTTCTTTCTTTCTTTCTTTCTTTCTTTCTTTCTTTCTTTCTTTCTTTCTTTCTTTCTTTCTTTCTTTCTTTCTTTCTTTCTTTCTTTCTTTCTTTCTTTCTTTCTTTCTTTCTACTTTCTTTCTTTCTTTCTTTCCCCTTCTCTTCTCTACACCCTCCTTTTCTTCTTCATCTTCTTCTTTGTCTTCTTTCCTTTTCTTCCCCCTGTTCCTCTTATTCTGTTAAGACGATTTCATCACATCTACTCAAGCAGGTCCCTTCTCTGAGATTTATTTGTCTGACCGAATTTGCCCCTACACAGATAGGAATTTCCAGTACCGGTCTTGCCTACCCCGATGATTCCTGAGAGTGGATAACAGCAGGAGAGCCCGGCTCTCCCTTCTAGAGAATTAGTGTGGAAGACGCCCAGACATGGACATTTGCATTTAAAACTCAGTGTTCCATATGACTCCTAGGAAACTATAATCGTCTCTAATATTTTATGAAGGTTGTCTGCCGCTAAGTAAAGCAAAATGCCCTTTTACCTGCCTTACTGCCAGTTGGACATATGGTGCTAGAGCCATGTTTGTATAAACAGACTAGCAATGCGTGGACAATGTGGTCAGTACCACGCCGGCCGACTTTACGTCTTCAGACATTTCCGGGAACATATTTTAGACTGGGTAGATATTAAGATTTATTTGAGTCCACCCTGAGGCGAAACGAACTCGTGACCACCGAGACGCGAGGCGAGCGTCTAGCGACTAAGCTATCGCGGCATCCCTTGCTGTCTGATAATCATCTTCATCATCGTCATCCAGTGACTTGCCGGCTAGCGTGGACTTCATACCTCTCCTCAAATTGCGATCTTAGACGGCATGGATCGTTTCGTGTGTTGACTCCCTTCAGTGCCATGACACAAGACTGTTAAGATTTTTCTGATACTGTCTTCCTCTATTTCTCTTTGCTCAAATCTTTCAGGTTGTCACAACATGTTCTAGTTTTTGTCTTCTAATAATGTAGCCAAAACTGATGAATGCTCCTTACTGTTATTTGTGATAAGCTGTCTTTGCAACTCAGCTTCCATCAAAATCTCTAGATTGCTCATTTTGGCTGTGCAATTAATTTTCAGCATTCTTTTATAAAGCTACTTCTCCAAAGTTTCCATAGAGTTTTACATCTATTTACCAATATTCAAAGATATGCAACCGTATGTTAAAATTGATTCTATGTAATATGCAAGAATTCTGTTTCCCACTTTCAAGGACATGGACGTAATGCACAAAAGGCTATTAATTTGATATAATGCAATTATTGCTTGTCATTTTCCGTTCTTTGTCTCTGTGATACATCTTCCATCTGATGCTTTCTGATATAAGTAGATAATTCAGTATCATTGCAAGAACACGCCATATCCCAAAGGTAAAGTAAAGAATAGTAACACTATCAAATCATCTCGTCAAAGGAGACTACAGAGCGTTAATCAGAGATTGGTGATACAACCACGGTGAACAAGTCAACCAACATCTAATCAACCATAACTGGAATACACAGGGATTAGCATTTGTGACTGTGGGTCTGTTCTCCACTAGAGGTTTCAAGGAGTGAGAAGGAGGAGGCAGAAGAAGATTGAGAAGAATATGAAGAAGAAAAAGATGGAGAAGGACAAGAACGATGAGGAGGACGAGGTGAAGGACGGGAGAAGAAGACGAAAAGAAGAAGACGAAGAAGAAGAAGAAGTAGAAGAACAAGAATAAGAACAAGAAGAGGAAGAAGAGCTAAATGTAGCAGATAACTAAAGATAAAATGACATAATGTGAGTTGGATGAGGGTCTTGTTCTTATGGAGGCTTACAGTGTAGAAAAAGAAGAATGAATTAAACAATCTTCACAAAGTAGACACCAAACTATTTCCAAGGTGTTTTTAAAACTACTGTTTTCAGTGCTTTCTTATTGATAGTGTCATTTATTTACAACATCGCTTTTTCAATGCTTTTAATGTTTGCAGATTTTCATGAAGAAAACTTCTGCTCATCGCTTTGAGAAATTCGCCCATGACTATTGAAGCAGGCTGCTGCAAGTTCAAGAGATGAACAAGACGAAATATTCAATAACAATGGACACGATCACTACTGAACAGAGCAACATTTTCCGATTGGTCAACTATTCCACGTTAAGTTCCTTAATTGGTCTGTTCGGAATCTTCAGCAACATCATAAACATGATCGTGTATTCACAACTGCCAACATTAGTTTCTTTGCTCTTGCATTGTCCGATATGTTGTGTCTTTTAACCTTAGAATGGAGTAATATCTGTTTGAATCCTTATATGGAAACAGACGCGGTTCCTTTTGTTCCCGTAGAACTTCCTTATCTGACAGGAGGCTGGTTTCATGTCTGTTTTGGTAGAGTCACCAGCTGGATAACGGTTTACATTACGACGGAGAGATGCCTAAGCATCGCTTTGCCTCTGAAAGTCAAACAGATTGTATCGGTAAGGAAAACTAAAATTGGCATGATCGCCATTTTTTCTATCAATCTGATGACACTTCTCCCTAACTACTGTGTAGCATATTTAGACTGGAAATTTGTTCCGGAAAGAAACAAGACGTTATATGGACTTGTTTTCAGAAATGTTAATAATATATTTGCAAGTTTGGTTTATACACTGACCTCAATATCAGGAATGTTGTCGTTTGTAGCGGTCATAATGCTGACCACTTTCCTTGCCATTAACCTTGGACAAAAATCTAACTGGCATAACCATGTGAACAACGCGAATTCTGAGGCCAGATCTCTGCGGGACAAGAAGACAGCGAAGATGGTCGTGGTAATAGCTGCTATTCTTATCGCCTGTTACACCCCGGGAGCTATGTTTTCCTTGGTAACGTTGTTCGAACCCGAATTTATCATAGTAGGGAAGTTAAAGAATTCTTTCTATGCTGTCTGGTCGTTTGCATCTGTCTGCAATGCTATCAACTCCAGCGTGAACATGCTTCTGTACTACACTATGAGCACTAAGTACAGGGAAACCTTCCATCAGCTCTTCACAACTCGGAAACTACAGAAACAGTAGTATAACTGTATGGCAACATGGCAGCCTTCTGTTCAGTTAGTTAGTTAGTCGTAGTTCCAACCTCATAGCAACGGGTTGTCCCCTTTATGCTCCGTTCCTGTGCCAGTGAATATCGCACAAAACGCTCCCCACTGCCCAATGTGAAAAGTGGAAAAGACAGGAGTCTCGACAAACAACAGCCCGCACAGATACACTGTACATAATGCCGCCGCCAGAATGTCAACACAATAGTCCCCAACGAAACACCCAGTTCATCTCTGATGGAATCTGCAGTCATTTTCCCATCTGGATGTTTCCTAGATGTTCACCCACACGGTCCACAAAAATACAGTTCATTGTCGATGGCAGTGGCAGTCAACCAGCAGCCACGAATTTCTGCATAAGGCAAAAACCGGTCAACTCTGGGACATAGCCATCTACCATCGCTCCGAACATGCAGTCACGTTCCAAAAAACCTCGGGCAGATTCAAAAGCATTTCACATGAAACTCACAGCTCACAGTGTCGCGCTACGCACTCACTCAGTAGCAGGGCGACGGAACCATCAAGCCTCCTTAGTCGCCTCTTACGACATGCGTGGTAGGCTACAGTGTTGCTATTCTTTGCTTCCCTTATGGGCCCCGGGAACACAATTTCTGTTCAATTATATGGAATATGCTTATTCTTCTTCTTCTTCTCCTCCTCCACCTACTCTTCGTAGTCCTTTTCCTTCGGTTCCCTTTCCCCTTCACCTCCTTATCCGTCGGTTCCCTTTCCACTTCGCCTCATTATCCTTCTTCTGCGCTTTAATATTAATACACCTTTGTCCCTTAACCGGTAACATCTATCCTACGTAAACACAAGTATTTTTTGGCCATCGTAGAAGTAACAGAAAGAGTAATAGACTAGAGGACTAGAGTTATTACTATACAACATAAATGTTTAGTTACCGACATGAAAACTTTAGTTACCGACATGAAAACTTTAGTTTCCGACATGAAAGCTTTAGTTACCGACATGAAAACTTTAGTTACCGACATGAAAACTTTAGTTACCGACATGAAAACTTTAGTTACCGACATGAAAACTTTAGTTACCGACATGAAAACTTTAGTTACCGACATAAAAACTTTAGTTACCGACATGAAAACTTTAGTTACCGACATGAAAACTTTAGTTACCGACATGAAAACTTTAGTTACCTACATGAAAACTTTAGTTACCGACATAAAAACTTTAGTTACCGACATGAAAACTTTAGTTACCGACATGAAAACTTTAGTTACCGACATGAAAACTTTAGTTACCGACATGAAAACTTTAGTTACCGACATGAAAACTTTAGTTACCAACATGAAAACTTTAGTTACCGACATGAAAACTTTAGTTACCGACATGAAAAATGTAGTTACCGACATGAAAACTTTAGTTACCGACATGAAAACTTTACTTACCGACATGAAAACTTTAGTTACCGACATGAAAACTTTAGTTACCGACATGAAAACTTTAGTTACCGACATGAAAACTTTAGTTACCGACATGAATTCGAATCTGTCACCTCCAAATGACAACGACGTCTCGCTGCAGGAAGACATTTACTAGTTTGTCATGAGCTATCATCATTAAAAGTTGAGAGGTTCGAATCCTTGTCTATAACTATAGCTTGAAACTTTTCATTATCTAGTTTGACCTCTAATCTCTACTTCTTTCGTCTACTTCTATGACTTCTACAATCTGCCTTAGTGGCCTCAAAGGGTTCTCCCTATTGATATCTCTGTCCTATTATTTGCTATGTTGTGTAGATTGCTCCACGTCGTCGCCACCTATAATTTTGTATGGATGTGAAGCGTGGACAATGAGCAGAAAAGCTGAAAAACATCTATTGGCTGTGGAAAATGCAAACAATACAATGGACAGACAGAAAAACCAATGACCAAGTCACACAAGAAACAAATGAAAACCGTAAACTGATTAGATAAATTAGACGCTGAAAGTCACAATTATTTGGATACGTTATGAGAAGAAATACATTGGTGAACTTGGTGACAGCTTGCAAGATTGAGGAGAAAAGAACAAGGGAACGGCAGCGAAGTAAATACCTGGATGGCTTGGCCACCTGGTATGGTCGAGTAAATAACATAGAGTTGATCCACGACTCTAGTGATTGTGTGAAATGGCGAAACATTACCGCCCACGCATATCGGCTAGGCTCATTATGATATGATGATCCCTGATCTCTGCGTTAATGGTTGGTTAGTCTTTAGTCGCGGATCCAATTTCAAGGCAAAGGGCAATCCAATAAAGCTCCGTTCCTATGCCAGTGAATGTCAGACAAAATGCTCCTCATTGTCCCATGTGGAAAGTGGAACAGACAGAAGTCTCGACAAACCAACAGAAGTCACAGGCATGCATGCATACGGTCGCTGCCAGACTACCAACACAACAATCGTCCAATAAAATTACAGCTCACCGTCGATGGAAGCGGAAGTCACTACACAACCAGCAGTTGCAAACACATTACTGCATGAGGAAATACCAGCTGGAGCAGCAACCGGCAGTTTGCCATTTTTCTCAACATGCAGTGTAATACAACAACTTTTACAAATGTGAAAGCATTCCACATGTTCTCTAAGTTAATTATTATGTCATACCATTTTCTATTCTGTGCAGGTAATGAATATCCCGCGAACAGATGCAAAAGCATTTCACGTGTTTTCTGCCTTAATTATTATGCATATAACATAGTTGTACAATGTCTGTCTCTACTCTTGTATGTGAAGTAGATGTACAGCTTCATGCTCTGCCCCCTCTTATGAAGTATATGTTAGATGTACAGCTTCTATCTCTGCTGTTATATGTGTCGCAGAATTGCGATATGTGTCTCTGCTCTTGCACGTAAAGTTGATGTACAACCTCTACTCTTATATATATATATATTAGGTGTGCAGTTTGGGTAGCTACACATATATGAGACATGGATGTACAGCGTCTGTCCCTGCTCTTGCAAATATCGTAGCTGTACTGCGTCTGTTTCTACATTTCTATGTGATATCCATGTACAGTCTGTCCCAACTCTCGCAAATGACGTATATGTAGTCACTACTCTTGTAGGTGGCGTAGTTGCACAGTGTTTGTCTCTACTCGTGTATATGACTTCGGTGTACAGCTTCTGTCTTTGATTTTTTATGTGAAGTACGTGTACAGTTTTTCTGTTATTGTGCTGTTGTATGTGTAGCAGAAATTCAGTATCTGTCTCTGCGTTTGTATGTAAAGTAGATGTAGAGTATCTACTCTTGTATATGGCCCAGATGTACAGTGTCTGTTTTTGTATATGTTGAGTATGTGCGGTGTCTGGTTTTGTATATGATGAGTATGTACGGTGTCTGTTTTTGTATATGATGAGTTTGAACGGTGTTTGCTCTTGCATATGACGTAGATGTACAGTGTTTGCTCTTGTATATGAGTTTCCCTGATCTTGTCTCTCAGTTTCGAGATGTGTCCAGAACCTCTGCTGATCTCCCGCCATATCATGATCTCCACATACGCGTTCTCAGTGAGTTCCACTGTTTTCTCCACCTCTTTTCACAGGCGCTCGACCACCTCTCCCTTGTCCATAATCTACCACCGAGATGTGCCTACCTGCCAACCTATCAGCCTGTTCACTCCCCCCCCCCCCCCCCACACACACACACATACACACTCTCGCTTTACCAGGGCAGACAATCCATACAATTTTCACAATCTATGCCCTCTGAATCGTGAATGGCTATTCTACACGTAACATTCCTTTCTCTATCTTACTAATCGCGCTCCGTGAATCCGTAATGAATACAATGTATGCTGCAGCCATCTTCTGATACCATTGGAAGGCTGCTGTTACTGCTTCCACCTCCATCGTCACGATGTAGGTTGTAGTGTCTTACGCCAGAACACTCCTTTTTAAAGCACCGTCCATATGCCTTCGCATTGAAACCTCAGCCACTACGTCAGTATATCACCACTGGCCCATCCGTGTAGATTACTAAGTCACCATGATGTGTGTTACCCAGGATCAGTTGTTGCACCTCAGCCTCTGTGCGCCTTGTTACCCATTCTCTGCATTCGCTATCCAACGTTACTATTACCTAGTGCCAGTCCGACATGTCTTCTGGTACTGTTAGCCACTATTTTTCACTATTGATTTCTCTATTTCACACTCTTGGCGTATAGATATTTCTATGTGTGCCATCCAGGACCTGTCTCTTCTCGGATTATGACCATTGACCATATCCATGACTTCATGCAGGGGTGTCGCTGTCTGCAGCGACTCTCGTGTACCATTTGGCTTGAAGGAACATTTCCCTATCCGACATTGTTGGTAGTGCAAGGATATACCGCATGCATATAATTGGTGTGTCCTTTGTGCACCCAGGATCACCTGCATGTCCACATTATGAATGCGCTCCACCCTTTCTAGCTGGCTTTATGATACTGTCAGCAACCCCAAACCATACTGAATGAAATTATTAACTGCTGAAAGAGCATGCAAAGCATCCTCTGCTCTACTCTGGCTGCTGCCGTCGCCTTCAATGCATTAAGTCCCTTTTCAGCCTATACCACCAAATCTCCACATGGTCCTTTAAAGACATATATCTGTTAATGGTGATTCCCAAGTTCTTCAAGTTACTCTCTATATCGAGAGATTGTCTATTCAATATAATACATAAGACATCAGCCTTCACGATCCAGTTATCCAGCGAGAACCTCGCAGCCGATACCTTGTCTGGATTTATTAAGGCCCCTGAGTCCATGCACCACTTCGCCACCGTGTTTATTGCCTACTGTAAGCCTTCAACCATTCTTTTCCTTTCTCTTCCCTAATTGCACACCAGCACATCACCTGCGAGTGTCAAGATTCTACCAAAAGGGAAAGACTAAAGCAAGTACTAATAAGCTACAATCATTCATTAGCAGTATCAACGAAGGAATAGGAGGAGTGGAATGACAGAGTCATGGATGCAGAGCTGATGGGGAGAACTAAACAAGTGAAATCGAATCCTGGGGTGAGGAAACGACGCTAACCTTGGGCAATACACTCATTGAGAAAACACGTCAATAATGTAACTATAAAGTCATTTATCTCAAACCCACAGGACAAAAGAAATAGTTACTTAGTTGCATCTCCTTTACAGGACGTCGCAGTCTACCCCAGAATTATTTGGGACTTCTATGCAAGTTTACGTTCTGTAGTTTGCCATTGCTTTCTGAAAGAGCCGGCATCCATACCGTTTATTGGCGATAACAGCCATTTGCACAAATTGATTGGTGTCGCAGGCGGCAGAGCACATACTCCAAGAATACGGAAAATACAATACATCTAGGCACTTCTTCAGGCCTTGATTGATTGATTGATTGATCTAAGAACCGACATCACAGCATTCGACGCATTCCCATAGGCGGTCCGTCTCCATCCTCAGCAGCCAGCGAAGAGTTCCAACACCATTAGTACCAGTAGAAATCTTACTATATGTCCGTCTCGCTTTGCCTCTTAGCATCTTCAGGCCTTGAGAAACACCACTGGAAAATACTCTATAGCAGTGGTTCTCAAGCTTTTCAAGCAGAGGGCCATATCCACTATTTTCGGTAGTTAAGCGGGCCACAACGTTATAAAATTATAAAAGTCGTGCAATATCATTCTTACCTTTCTTAACTTTCGTCAACAAAATTATAAAACTTTAAAGGCAGTCAGTGTCAGTACTACACTGCGATCATTTTTTGGTTTAAAATCAAAAGTTCATTTAACAATACATTTTTAATCAGTTTCGAAAATCGCAATTAATGTAATTAATTTACAATTGTATATGTTCTTCATAACCAGTTACTTAAGTTCAGATGCCAGTTAATCAATGTCTGGGCACAAATCTGTCATGCCCAAAGTCATAAGCGCAACTAGGCTACTGTCGGTGAGTCTGGAACGTTGCTTGTTTGTTTTATTTATAAAGGTCAATGCGGAAAATGACTGCTCTCATCTGTAAGTCGAACCATTATGACAAACGTATCTCTGAGTGAATGAATGCAAGTGTTCAAATTGTTCGACATCAATAGTCGCCTGAATTAAATCATATGATCAACTGAACGTGAAGCAGGCAGCTCCAGAAATTCACATCTCAGTGCAGAATTGCATTTCAAATCAATTACTTCGTGCTGAAGGTTTTGCTGTAATTGACAGAGCTTGGCATCAGGAAATACGAACGGATATATGAAGAGGGCAACATTATCATCCTCTATTGTGAGCTCCTGAAATCTCGACTGAAAGATATCCTGAAGACTTTTAACTTTTAGTTTGTACTGTAACAAGTCATATTTCTTTTCCACCACAAGTTGGAAACACCCCTAAAAGTCCGTTCAGTAAGCTCTCTACAAACAGTTGTAGTCTCATTTAATTGAAGAAATGTCATCACACAAATTTGTTAATAGTTTGCTTTTTCCCTGGATCTTCGTATTTAAAGAGGTTACATGAGACGTGATGTCCACTAAAAATACCAGGTCATTAAGCCAGTCATCGTTCAGCAGACATTCCCGTTCTGTAGGCAATGCATTTTTTTTTAATACAGAAACAGATAGACCCTATTTTTCAGTGACCAGAAACGTGACAGAACTTTCCATTTAGATAGCCATCTGATATCACAGTGTAACAGTAGCTCGCCGTATTCCTCGTTCGGGTCTGATAGAAACTATCTGAATAAACGCATTCTCAGCGCCTTACTTCGAATTTTGTTCACACATCTCAGAACAACATCCATGACATGTTTCAGATTTAAAGTCTTTTCACACAGAGCATCTTGGTAAATGATACAATGATATTTTAATATAGTGCTGACAATAAACTGTTCCAATAATGCTAGACATCCATACTTTTTACCCGTCAAATCCGGAGCACCGTCGGTGCATACACTGTCCAATTTGGTCAATTCTACGTTGTTTTTCTCAACACACAACTTCAGAGTTTCAAACAGAGCAATCCCTTTGGAAGTTACACGCATTGATTAAAGTCCTAGAAGTTCTTCAATGACTTCAAAATTATCGTTTATTGCTCGAACAAAAACTGCGACCTGAGCTGTGTCAGAAATGTCACTGGATTCATCCTTTGCCAATGAAAAACAAACTTTGCAATTTTTGATATGTGCTGCTACTTGACGATTAATATCGTTGGCTAATTCTTCAACTCGACTGGCCATAGTATTATTAGACAATGGAATCTGATCAAATTTTATATCAGACTTTTTATCGCCAAACATTCTAGCAGCAATTTTAAGGGGTGACTTGATTATTTCTTCTGCATCGGTGAACGGTTTATTTTTGCGAGCAACAGAAGAGCGACTTCGTACGACACAACAACAGCACTCTTGCTCTGTTCGTTTGTTCGTTAGCCTTATTGAAAAATGATTGCAGCCTGGTCAGAGAATTTTCTCTATGAAATCTTTTCTTACCTACGAATTGATCAGATAGTGAGCATTTATGTCTGAATGTGTGGTCGTGAAGTGTCGTTCCAGATTAAATTATTTGTAACAGAAACACAACATCCGCAGATTAAGCAAACAGGTTTACCATTACGGCTAGGCATCAACATAAATTTATCCATCCAATCTTCGTTGAATTCGCGACAAGAAACGTCTTCACGATTTTGCCTTTTACCATTGTTTGATTTTAGATTTTTCACACTCATGTTTATAGGAATTAACGGTAAATGTTTATCTGAAAAAAAATCTAAATTCAACACAATACTACCGACTCTGCTAAACAGTTGTAACAGACGACAATATGGCGCCTTGCGCACTCTGATTGGGCGACAAGGCCGGGATATGGGAACTTCATAACGTATCGTTGTGAACTGAACAGACGCATTCGATAATATCTTAGCATAACAACCACGAGCATAGTAAATTATCGCACTCTGACGGGGCGCTCCGAGTGCATTTTTATTTTAAAATTATTAAAATATATTATATTAAACAACGAGGCCTCGCGTGCCACTTTCTTACAGTTGGCGGGCCACAAGTGGCCCGCGGGCCGTGGTTTGGGAACCTCTGCTCTATAGGCAGTGAAATTCATACAAGAGACAATATTTAGTTATACACAAACTTCAATCTAACAAAAGAAGAAGAATACCGTTGTATGAAAGCATGTCCAAGGCGGTCTGTTTTCAAAATCAGGTTACAAAACCGCTACAAGGCCGGTTATCAATGTGCACCTACAAGGAATTCAGTAGGCGGGTACATGATAGACAGCTATGGCGTGGAATGATCTGACATCTTCACCACTCGTCCTTGACTTGGGGACGTAAATTACAAGTACCTCTGAAGTCATAGTGGGTTTGCCTGATGGCGAGGGCCACTGTTAATAGGTAAAGCTAATAGTCATAAGGTATATGACAGACGTGTAGAGAGTGAACTGATGTGCACCCACATAAGTGAACAAATATAGAGATACAAATCACGATGTAGCACCACAAATGCTGCGTCATCAAGTCGCGTTGATTAACAACGCGATTGTCACTTAGACACACTTCACGTTCAGCCTTCACACAGAACAGACGCATCTCAGCTCTACACGGACATCAGTATAGTCAAGGCATTAGAACGTTCTACACTTTCATCGATTGACAACAGCAACTCGCTCAGACAGACACGTTCACGTTTAGCCACAAAATTTCTAAATTGCCAGATATCGATCGCGGGTGCTGATCCGTCCTGGTATGGCCACTTAGTCTCCAACGCCGACCGACCATGCTGGGCGATCGTCATGGCTTGACGGTCGGTGGCCGTTAGCACCAGTGTCTCCGCGCCCGCGAGCGCGCACACACACACACACACACACACACACACACACACACACACACACACACACACACACACGTGTTAGAAGGTACGGGGCACAATACGGACACCAGGGGTAGTATGTCAGAGGGTAACTACTTATGATTTATGGATCTGGATCCAGCTGATGACGTCATTTTTTACTATATGAAAGGTGTACCTCCATATTGATGACGTCAATAACCGGATCCTTCGGCGACCACATTTTTTAACAATTGGCGGGTATTTTCTTGGATCTGGGTGACCACTTACGGTTGTCGTGATGACTACTTCTGGTCCCCGGGCGGTGGCGGCGGTGGCGGTGGTGGTAGTGGCGGCGGGGGTGGTAGTGGCGGCGGGGGTGGTGGTGGCGGGTTCGAGTCCCAGTGTGTGTGTGTGTTTGGTGGGGTGTGTGGTGTGATCGAACTCCAATCATGTAGATATCGATCCTCTTCTATGAGGAGACCTAAATCCAATATGACTGAAAATTATTTATTCCATCACTCGAGCTAACCCGAGTATCCACAGTTGGATGATGAATAAACTTTTGTACGCTTCAGCAGAAGTCCCGACCCATGTATCAACATTAAGCGCTTGGTGAAAATCTGGTTTAAAAATATACTAGTCACGCAAACATTATTATTAAAAGTTAACCCTAAAACACACAATAACGGTTACATTTCATGAATATTTCGTATAGAATAGTTACGGCAATAAAAAAAACTACTCTTTTCAATTAATTTAAACCACAACTTACCAAGATAATCATAAAAAATATGTAATATTATTAAACCACACAGTTATACCCCCTTAATTATAAAAAAGTAACCAGGGGGAGAGTAGTCATGGCTCTTGACTCAAACAGAAGTAATAAGCTCCCCTGACCGCTAGATTTCGCGAGAAATACAATGGCCAGCGACAGTCGTACGAGATTATCCGATACCAGTCAACCAGAACGCCTAGGGAATTTTTTCAATTAACGTCGACGGCCTTCAATGCTTATCACAGATAGAGATCAGAAGACGTGGAACAACTGGGACTGAAGGGAATATTTGCTTGTCCCATTGGGTAAGACATTTATACGTACTTGTCTTGATGACTTGGTCACGCGGGATATGTGTGCGCGTCTGTGTGTGTATATGTGTGCGTGCGCGCGCGCGGGTGTGCTAGCAATTACAGGACATCGCAGTCAGTCCCAACATTCTGTGGAGTGTTGTGTTTGTTGGGTAAGATTACTGCTGTCTTATTGAACTAACAGTAGTCATGTCACATGCATGTGTGTGTGTGTGTGTGTGTGTGTGTGTGTGTTATCAATTACAGGACGTCGCAGTCAACCCCAATATTGATTGGTTTCCCTTGTACCAGCATGACAGCCGTTTGTGTGTGTGAGTGCGCATGTAGGCGTGTGTGTGTGCGTGCGTAGGTGTACTGCCGAGTGTGTGTGCGCGCGTGCGGGTGTCCTATCAATAACAGGACGTCGCAGTCAACCTCAATATTCTATGGAGTTTCATATGTGCTGGGCAAGTTTGCAATTGTCATTTTGAATGAACACCAGCCAGGTCATGTTCGTGTGAAGAGTGTGTATGAACAGCTAGTTGTCTATCTATTACAAGACGTCGCAATCAGCCCCAACATTGTTGGGATAGTCGTGTGCCACCATGATTTGCCTGATATTTCACGAACAAGTCTACGTCTCGTACTATAGTTATGTGTCTATCTAGTACATAGCGTGTTCAAGGTGTAATGCAATGCATCTACAGGACGTCTCAGTCAGCCCCAGCATTGTTTGATTGTTCGTGTGCCACCATGATTTGGTATGTCATCCCACAACCAAAGATATACCTCGTACTATAGTTGTGTCTGGCTATTACATACTGCAGTCAAGTTGTAATGCATTGCCTTTACAGGACGAGGCAGTCAGCCACAGCATTCACGCTTCTTAGGCAAGGTTGCCGTTGTCTTTCTGAACGACTCGCAACCATGATCTTCTGCCGTGTCTGTCAGCAGGATTGCTATCACCGTCATCACCCACCACCACCAACAAAAATCGTCATCATAATCATCATCAGCAGCTCATGATCCTCATCAGCATCATCTGAAAGTGACCAACTGGGTGATTCATCAAACGGCTATGTCGGCGGAGTGAACGTACGTGAACGTGTTCCGACATGTCTTTGGGGAAAACTGGACGATGACTCAGAGTGTACTGACAGCATAACGATACAGTCGAGACACTTGGGTAATGCTCACACTCGATTAAATATGGCGCTGCTTCCGGTCATATGTCTAAGGTATACAATCGAAACACATGACTAAAACCGGTAAAGATGGCGTCGCACTCGATTGCATGTGTAAGTGTACAACCACATGACTAAAACCGATCAAAATACTAGTATAATAAAGAGATATATGGTGCTAATCGCATATAACTGGAGTATGTGCTCGGCTGGCTGCGACACCAATCAACACATGTACATGGCTGATTCATTAACCTGAATGTTTGTATACAGGTGGCCTATTCTGAGAGGCAGAATAATGTCTCGTTCTGATCTGCCCATAACAAGGTAGTCACCTTGAGCAAGTACTGTGGCTTTCTGGCTGACTTCGTCATTCATTTCTTTTGGTGGTACGTAACGGGTGAATCAGACTTATCTTATTCCACTCCTTCCATAACCAATCTAACAGCGCTGGCGTGTCTGGGTACTCGACAGTGGGATGACAACCCTTGTATGGTGACCTTATGCCTACTGCTAAGTTCAGAATGTAGTGTCCTTGGTACCGACAATGTCCCACAACGAACGCCTCGAGCACTGATTTCTGCATTTTCCAATAGCAACTAATGATACAACCGAGACACGAGTGTAGTGACCCAATATCACTATTTAATCTGTAACGCGACAACGTCGACGCGGTCGAGAGCAAGTTGTGGATCGCTAAACTTTTCACATTTGGTTAACACATTTTCTTACTTGACCAAGATTTTTGCCATTTGCTTCACAAAGTTTCCTAATTTTCATAAGTTTGGGTGAAATGTGGTCAACAAAATTTCACATTTTTCATAAGTTTGACTGAGATGTTTATAAGTTTGGTTTGAAATTTGGCTAAACTTTTCACATTTGGTTAACACATTTTCTTACTTGGCCAAGATTTTTGCCATTTGCTTCAGAAAGTTTCCTAATTTTCATAAGTTTGGGTGAAATGTGGTCAAACTTTTCACATCTGGACAACAAAATTTCACACTTTTCATATATTTGGGTGAAAGTTGGCCAAACTTTTCACGTTTGGTTAACAAATGTTCCTACTTTTCATATGTTTGACTGAGATTTTTTTTATAAGTTTGGTTTGAAATTCGGCTAACCTTTTCACATTTGGTTAACAAATCTTCTTACTTGCCCAAGATTTTTGGCATTAGGTTAACAAGTTTTCCTACTTTTCATAAATTTGATTTAAATGTGGCCAAATATTTTTCCTTTTTGGGTAACAGATTTTCTTACGTTTTGCAAGGTTTCTTACTTTTCATAATTTTGGTTGAGCTATTTCAGACTATGTTCGACAGTTTTTTCTACTTTGGTTAACCCGTTTAATTAGTTTTGTTGAAATATTTATTGAATTTGTCACCAATATGTATCATTATCTCATCACATGACAACTATATACACCGTAAACACTAACAAAAATTCAACAACCAAGACGTACTTATAATATATGCCTGTTTATTTTACAGTATTTCAAGTACATTTTACAGTATTTCAGTACATTTTTCAAGAATAAAAATGCATAATGTCATTATACGAAATGGATGATGTGATATGAGGTGGTATACATAGTATAATCACAACGTTTTATTTTCACATACAAAGCTATACACATTGTCTGTTGTTTCTGGATTTCTACGCCATTGTCTGAGTAGTTTGGTTTTTTTCGGTTGGTAGCCTGCTATGTACATGTCACTTAGCATGTAATCATAAAACTGGTCTCCTGCTTGGTGGGCTGCTATCTGAGTCTTGTAGATACCCGAGGCATCAATCATCTGAGTGTCGGGCACATCATGTCTTCTGACAGTCTGGGGTTTTCGATGTACCACCCCGTATTTCACCATTATTCTAGGTCTGATCTCTTCCGAACTCGAAAATGTAACTTCAGCACTGAGTCCCGGTAGTGAATGCGACCTTTGTGCCCGTATCAGTGGTTAGAAGTATTTCCACCGTGTCGAAGGAGTAACGATTCAGCGTATGTAGTGAGGTTTGTCGTAGGCGCGAAACACTGAGGTCGAGCGCTGATTCGTGATAGGAACCGTCCTTAGTAGTGGGACCATGACATCTCCGACTGGTCTCGCCGCAATGAGATCGCAGTATACGTAGACATTTTGAAGGTCGTTATTCAGCTCTATCGCCCCTTCACCTTCAATTGTCTCTAGTATCTCTTGCAACTTCTCACTAAATGTAATAGTGGTCCCGGGTTCGAGTATTTTCACGATAACCTTCTTTGATGCATTGTCGAAGTGGAATAGAACACAGAGCTGCTCGTCCACCTTCCGATCTTTCATTAGTCGATTCAGTGCAGCTATAAACGCCTCTGGTTAACTGTACAGTCCCGGGGGACACGCCTTTCTTATCACTCTACCGTTTGGTGGGATGTATCTTAACCATACTTCATTCTCTAGCACATTGCAGTAGTAGTTGGGGATTTGAATTTCGGCCTTACCCACTTCGAAATGTTGGCTCACCTCAATATTCTGAGGTATCTTGACGCAATAGTGACCTGGTGTGTTCTTGGGAAACATGTTCGGCGAAGCATTACTCGGTAATGTCACGTAGAAGCTCATATTTGAGGGTTTGGTAGCATGTAACCCAAACAGCTGCTTAGAAGAGCGATCCACAACTTGCTCTCGACAGCGTCGACGTTGTCGCGAGACAGATTAAATAGTGATACGCCAATGACTGTGTATATAACAACCAGTTGAAAGAAGAAAACAATCTCTAGTCGCGGCACTCGCCGACCACAAATGCACCAGAACGAATTTCTTTCCCCTTCTGGGGTATTTTGTGGGTTAGTTTCTACGTTGGTTTCTTCCATTACCACTGTTTTTGACCTACTGGGTCATTACACTCGTGTCTCGGTTGTATCATTAGTTGCTATTGGCAAATGCAAAAATCAGTGCTCGAGTCGTTCGTTGTGGGACATTGTCGGTACCAAGGACACTACTTTCTGAACTTAGCAGTAGGCATAAGGTCACCATACAAGGGTTATCATCCCACTGTCGAGTACCCAGACACGCCAGCGCTGTTCGATTGGTTACGGAAGGAGTGGAATAAGATAAGTCTGATCCACCCGTTACATACCACCAAAAGAAATGAATGACGAAGTCAGACAGAAAGCCACAGTACTTGCTCAAGGTGACTACCTTGTTATGGACAGATCAGAACGAGACATTATTCTGCCTCTCAGAATAGGCCACCTGTATACAAACATTCAGGTTAATGAATCAGCCATGTACATGTGTTGATTAGTGTCGCAGCCAGCCGAGCACATACTCCAGTTATATGCGATTAGCACCATATATCTCTTTATTATACTAGTATTTGGATCTGTTTTAGTCATGTGGTTGTACACTTACACATGCAACCGAGTGCGACGCCATCTTTACCGGTTTTAGTCATGTGTTTCGATTGTATACCTTAGACATATGACCGGAAGCAGCGCCATATTTAATCGAGTGTGAGCATTACCCAAGTGTCTCGACTGTATCGTTATGCTGTCAGTACACTCTGAGTCATCGTCCAGTTTTCCACAAAGACATGTCTGAACACGTTCACGTACGTTCACTCCGCCGATATAGCCGTGTGATGAATCACCCAGTTGGTCACCCTCAGATGATGCTGATGATGATGAGCTGCTGCTGATGATGATGATGACGATTTTTGTTGGTGGTGGTGGATGACGACGGTGATGGTAATCCTGCTGACAGACACCGTAGAAGATCATGGTTGCGGGTCGTTCAGAAAGACAACGGCAACCTTGCCCAAGAAGCGTGACTGCTGGGGCTGACTGCCTCGCCCTGTAAAGGCAATGCATTACAACTTGACTGCAGTATGTAATAGCCAGACACAACTATAGTACGAGGTATATCTTTGGTTGTGAAATAACACGCCAAATCATGGTGGCACACGAACAACCAAACAATGCTAAGGCTGACTGAGACGTCCTGTAGATGCATTGCATTACACCTTGAACACGCTATGTACTAGACAGACACATAACTATAGTACGAGGCGTAGACTTGGTCGTGAAAAAACACGACAAATCATGGTGGCACACGACCATCCAAACAATGTTGGGGCTGACTGCGACGTCCTATAATAGATACACAACTAGCTGTTGATACACCCTCTTTACGTGCACACGACATGGTTATCGTTCATTCAAAATGAGAATCGCAAAATTGCCCAGCACATATGAACCTCCATAGAATGTTGAGGTTGAGTGCGATGTCCTGCAATTGATAGCACACACGCGCGCCCGCACGCACACACATACACACACACGGATGTCATGATGGCACACGGGCACCAATCAATGTTGGGGATGTCTGCAACGTCCTGTAAATCCATTGCATAAACAATGTTGGGGCTGACTGCGATATCCTGTAATAGATAGAAAACTAGCTGTTGATACACCCTCTTCACACGCACATGACATGGTTGTCGTTCATTCAATATGAGAATCGCAAACTTGTTCAGCACACATGAAACTCCATAGAATGTTGAGGTTTACTGTGATGTCCTGTAATTGATAGCACACATGCGCGCGCGCACGCACACACATACACACACACACACACACACACACACACACACACACACACACGGATGTCATGATGGCACACGGGCCCCAATCAATGTTGGGGCTGTCTGCAACGTCCTGTAAATCCATTGCATAAACAATGTTGGGGCTGACTGCGACGTCCTGTAATAGATAGACAACTAGCTGTTGATGCACCTTCTCCACACGCACATGACCTGACTGGCGTTCATTCAAAATGACAAATGCAAACTTGCCCAGCACACATGAAACTCCATAGAATGTTGAGTTTGACTGTGATGTCCTGTAATTGATAGCACACACACGCGTGCGCAAGCACACACAAACACACACACGGGTGTCATGATGGCACACGGGCCCCAATCAATGTTGGGGCTGTCTGCAACGTCCTGTAAATCCATTGCATAAACAATGTTGGGCTGACTGCGACGTCCTGTAATAGATAGACAACTAGTTTTGATACACCCTCTTCACACACACACGACCTGGCTGGTGTTCATTCAAAATGACAATTGCAAACTCGCCCAGCACACATGAAACTCCATAGAATATTGAGGTTGACTGCGACGTCCTGTTATTGATAGCACACCCCCCCCCCCCCCCCCGCGCGCACACTCGGCAGTACACCCACGCACACACACACACGCCTACATGCGCGCGCGCACACACACACGGCTATCATGCTGGTACAAGTGCAACCAATCAATATTGGGGTTGACTGCGACGTCCTGTAATTTATATCACACACACACACACACACACACACACACACACACACACACACACACACACACACACATGCATGTGACATGACTACTGTTCGTTCAATAAGACAGCAGTAATCTTGCCCACCAAACACAACACTCCACAGAATGTTGGGACTGACTGCGATGTCCTGTAATTGCTAGCACACCCGCGTGCGTGCACGCACCCATATACACACACACAGACGCGCACACATATCCCGCGTGACCAAGTCATCAAGGCAAGTACGTATAAATGTCTTACCCACTGGGACAAGCAAATATTCCCTTCAGTCCCGGTTGTACCACGTCTTCTGATCTCTATCTGCGATAAGCATTGAAAGCCGTCGACGTTAATTGAAAAAATTCACTAGGCGTTCTGGACGACTGGTATCGGATAATCTCGCACGACTGTCGCTGGCCATTGTATTTCTCGCGAAATCTAGCGGTCAGGGGAGCTTATTACTTCTGTTTGAGTCAAGAGCCATGACTACTCTCCCCCTGGTTACTTTTTTATAATTAAGGGGGTATAACTGTGTGGTTTAATAATATTACATATGTTTTATGATTATCTTGGTAAGTTATGGTTTAAATTAATTGAAAAGAGTAGTTTTTTTTTTATTGCCGTAAATATTCTACACGAAACATACAAGAAATGTAACCGTTATTATGTGTTTTAGGGTTAATTTTTAATAATAATGTTTGCGTGGCTAGTATATTTTAAACCAAATTTTCACCAAGCGCTTAATGTTGATACATGGGTCGGGACTTCTGCTGAAGCGTACAAATGTTTATTCATCATCCAACTGTGGATAATCGGGTTAGCTCGAGTGATGGAATAAATTATTTTCTGTCATATTGGATTTAGGTCTCCTCATAGAAGAGGATCGATATCTACATGATTGGAGTTCGATCACACCACACACCCCACCACACACGCACGTACACACATACACACACACACTGGGACTCGAACCCGCCACCAGCACCCCTGCCGCCACTACCATTGCCGCCGCCGCCACCGCCCGGGGACCGGAAGTAGTCATCACGACAACCGTAAGTGGTCACCCAGACCCAAGAAAATACCCGCCAATTGTTAAAAAATGTGGTCGCCGAAGGATCCGGTTATTGACGTCATCAATATGGAGGTACACCTTTCATATAGTAAAAAATGACGTCATCAGCTGGATCCAGATCCATAAATCCTAAGTAGTTACCTTCTGACATACTACTACCAGGGCATAGTGATGGGAGGCTGTGGCGGGAGCATATTTCTGTCAGTGAAAGGTGTAAATGGCCTGAGGGCTGCCGGCTGAACAGTTATTTTGTATCCGTGAAGAACACAAGGCTCCGGGTGAGAATAAAGTTCACCACATCATCGTGCTCGTGGCTTGTTCCTGAGTGTATGTCCTTTGGTGGTGCTGTGAAGGTATGGACGCAGTGTGCCGACCCACAGGTCTTGGCGGCTAATCCGAGAGATCCTCGAGGTCATCATCATCAACCCCTGGACGACAGTGAGATTCATCACGCAGATAGTGAGCCCTACATTCGAGAGATACGACATATATATCTATATCTATAAAACAAAGTGTATGTGTATATGTATATATGTATGTAAATATGTATGTCCTTTATTTGTTCGCGAACGGCACATCCGATTGAGATGAAATTTTCTACTCGCCTTCCTTTCATTCCAGAGCTGTCAACTGTCATAGTTTTTTTTTCTTCTTCCTCCTCCTCCCTCCTCCCCCTCCCAAAATACGTACGTAAATATATGATGATGATGATGAAAGAATCCCCGAACCAAAACGCTAGGGAAAGGGAAGAAAATGACGTGACTACACAGAATCGTCACACGGCAATCATCATCATCAAGTGCCGTGCCGGCTGGCGTAGGCGTTCATGGCTCTCCGTCTCGTCTTTGGTTTTTTGGATCAACTCTGCTGCTGATATTCCTCCATGCCACGGCAATATCAATAACAATTCATCTTTTTATGTGTAAGGAAGTTATCTACAGACGTGTAGAAGGGAAGAACTAGACGAGTATGAATTCGGAATGGCGAACTCTCTCCTCCTCTCTTCTTCCTCCCTCTCATCCCTCTCCCGACTCCCTCCTCCTTCTCCCTCTTTCTTCTCCCTCTTCCTCTCCCCTCCTCCTCCATCCTCCTCCCTCCTACTCCATCCGCCTCCCCCTCCTCCCTCATCTTCCCTTCTCCTCCCTCTCCCTCCTTATCCCTCCTCCTCCTCCTGCCTCCCTCCTCCTCCTCCTGCCTCCTTCACCCTCATCATCCTCACTCCTCCTTCTCCCTTCTTCTCCCTCTTCCCTCTTCCTCCTCCTCCTACCTCCTCCCTCCTCCTCCCTCTACCTCCTCCTCCTCCCTCCACCCTCCTCCTCTCTTCTCCTCCTCTTCCTCCTCCCTTTCCTTCCTCCTCCTCCTACCTCTACCTCCTCCTCCCTCTACCTCTTTCCTCCTCCCTCCTCTTCCTCTTCCACCTCCCTTTCCTTCCTCCCCTCTTCATTCTCCCTCCTTCCTCTCCCTCATTCCTTCTCCTCCTTCCTTCTTCTCCCTCTGCCTCCTCCCTCCTCCTATCCCCTCCTCCTCCCTCCTCCTCCTTCTCCTCCTCCCTCCTTCTCCTCCTCTCCCCTCCTCCTCCTACCCTCTTCCTCTTTCCCTCCTCCCTCTCCCTCCTCCATCCTCCTCCTCCCTCTTCCTCCTTCCTCCTCCTCCCTCTCCCTCCTCCTCCTCCCTCTTCCTCCTCCTTCTTCCTCCTCCTTCCTTGTCCACCCTCCTCCTCCCTCTTCCTCCTCCTCCTACCTCCTCCCTCCTCCTCCTCTCTCCTCCTCCCTCCTCCCTTTTCCTCCCTCCTCCTCCCTCTATATCCTCCCTCCTCCTCTCCACTCTTCCTCCTACCCTCTTCCTCTTCCCCTCCTCCCTATCCCTCCTCCTCCCTTCACATTCCTCCTCCTCCCTCTTCCTCCTCCTCCCTCCTCCTCCTCATCCCTCCTTCTCCCTCCTCCTCCTTCTTCCTCCCTTCTCCTCCCTCCTCCCCCTCCTCCTTCCTCCTCCTCCCTCTCCTCCTCCTCACTCCTCCTCCTCGTCCCTCTACCTCCTCCCTCCTCCTCCCTCTTCCTCCTCCTCATCCCTCCTCCTCCCTTCTCCTCCTCCCTCCTCCTCCTCCCTCTACCTCCTCCTCCCTTCACATTCCTCCTCCTCCCTCTTCCTCCTCCTCCCTCCTCCTCCTCATCCCTCTTTCTCCCTCCTCCTCCTTCTTCCTCCCCCCTCCTCCTCCTCCCTCCTCCCCCTCCTCCTTCCTCCTCCTCCCTCTCCTCCTCCTCACTCCTCCTCCTCCCTCCTCCTCCCTCCACCTCCTCCCTCCTCCTTCCTTCACATTCCTCCTCCTCCCTCTTCATCCTCCCTCCTCCTCCTCCCTCCTCCTCCTCTCTTCTCCTCCCTCCTCCTCATCACTCCTCCTCCCTCCTCCTCCTCCTCCTCCCTCCTCCTCCTCCCTCCTCCCCCTCCTCACTCTCCGCCTCCTCCCTCCTCCTCCTCCCTCTACCTCCTCTCCTCCCTCCTCCTCCCTCTACCTCCTCCCTCCTCCTCCCTTCACATTCCTCCTCCTCCCTCTTCCTCCCTCCTCCTCCTCTCTCCGCCTCCCTCCTCCTCCTCCTCCCCTCCTCTCCCTCCTTCTCCTCCTTCTCCCTCCTTATTTTCCCTCTTCCTCCTCCCTCTTCCTTCTCCCTCCGCCTCCTCCATCCTCCTACTCTCTCCTCCTCCTCCCTCCTCCTCCCTTTTCCTTCCTCTCCTCCTCCTGCTCCCTTCTCCTCCTGCGTTCTCCTCCTCCCTCCTTCTCCCTCCTCCTCCCTCTTCCTCCTCCCTCCTCCTCGCCTCCTCCTCCACACTACTCCACCCTCCTCCTCCTAATGCCTCCTCCTCCCTCCTATTCCTCCCTACTCCTCCTGTCTCCTCCCTCCTCCTCCCTCCTCTTCCCTCCTCCACCTCCCTCTTCCTCCTCCCTCCTCCATTTACCCAAGACAGACAGACAGTCAGACAGATAGTCGGGAACGGGATCTTATATGACTACTTATATAATTTAAATGAGATGCTCTCCACCATGGGATGGGCCGGGTCAGACAGACAGACAGATAGATAGATAGATAGACAGACAGACAGACAGACAGACAGACAGACAGACAGTCGGGAACTTATATGACTACTTATATGAATTAAATGAGATTCTCCCCACCAGGAGTTGGGCGATGCCGGGCCGGGTCAGACAGACAGACAGATAGATAGTCGGAACGGGAACTTATATGACTACTTATATGAATTAAATGAGATTCTCCCCATCAGGGTCTGGGCGAAGACGGGCCGGGTCAGACAGACAGACAGACAGATAGACAGACAGACAGACAGACAGACAGACAGACAGATAGTCGGTAACGGGAACGAGAACTTATATGACTACTTATATGAATTAAATGAGATGCTCCCCACCAGGGTCTGGGCGAAGCCGGGCCGGGTCAGCTAGTATATATATATATCACTCCGTGACACTAATCCACACGCAAAATTCAGTATAACGCTACTAGTAGCAGTGTGTATGGACTACGCTTGAGTTCAAAGCGAACGAGCTCCAAAAAAAAAAAACATCTTCACGACAATAAAGGGACTAAATACGTGATGGTAATGAAATATAAGGCTAGACGCAGGGGCGTGGTAGCTCGTGCGAATTGCGGTCGTAACCGCTTCACCACAGCGCCGTTAACAATATAAATAAAGGAGACATAAAGCATACAAGCCGGTCTCTCTGGCCGAGGGGTTACACCACTTTCTCCGTAATCCCGTTTATCACGCAGAATCTTGTAGCGGGCGAGAACTGGGAGCGGTTCGTCCCCCGCTGGTGACTTGCGGGATAACTGAGCCGGCCGCTCAGAAAGCAATGGCAAACTACTGAGCGTAATCTTGCCAAGAAATCAACAGACAGCTGAAAGATGCTGCTGTTGACAGCGATGTCCTGTAAAAGGATATGCGAATAAAAAAAAAAGCATACAAACCAGTGAATTAGAGACCAACATGCAAACCAGTGAATTAGAGACCAACACACAAACCAGTGAATTAGAGACCAACACGCAAACCAGTGAATTAGAGACCAACACACAAACCAGTGAATTAGAGACCAACACGCAAACCAGTGAATTAGAGACCAACACACAAACCAGTGAATTAGAGACCAACACGCTAACCAGTGAATTAGAGACCAACACGCAAACCAGTGAATTAGAGACCAACACGCAAACCAGTGAATTAGAGACCAACACACAAACCAGTCAATTAGAGACCAACACACAAACCAGTCAATTATAGACCAACACACAAACCAGTGAATTAGAGACCAACACGCTAACCAGTGAATTATAGACCAACACACAAACCATTGAATTAGAGACAAACAAACAAACCAGTGAATTAAAGACAAACACAAACAAGCAAACTAGAGGCAAACTCACAAACAAGTGCATTAGAAACAAAACACATAAAAAACGAGACTTAAAAAAGTCGCTTAAAAGTCGACAGGGTCGACTTCATTGCACCGGGTTTTATCCCACATGGCTCGGTCTCTTTCCGCAGCACGGAAAGCGTCGCACAAAGCACGAACTCCGTAGCTTTTAGCGACGACCCACAGGAGTCTCCGAACCATTTAACTCGTAAACCTGTAATAAAAAAGTGAATTAGAGACAAAACACACAAACTAGTGGATTAGAGACAAAACACACAAACCAGTTTATTAGAGACAGATAGTGAAAGTAAGGGGATGGCGTGCAGAGAGAAGCAGGATGCGGCAACAGACCGGAGAGCTTGGGGCGAGTGGATTGAGGGTCTATACTCCATGGGGACAGGACGGGGTGGAAAGGGGGGGGGGCAACCAGGAAAGGATGAAGCATAATAGCAAATGAAAAAAAATGTCGTTGCATATCCTGTACAGGATGTCGCAGTGAACCCCAGTATTTATTATTGCTGTTTGTGATCTCTTGGCAAGTTTACGTTAAGAAGTTGGCCATTGATTTCTGAACCACCGGCACCCATACCATTTCGTGAAAAAACAAATGCAAGACGATCTGCTGCTAAATTGCCCGCAGCTGTGTATCGAACGCAGTATGCGGAATTACGAACTGCGTCCGTAACGTCTTCACCAAGGAGCCGGCATAATAACAAATACTTTACTTTTATTTACCGGCTCTGTGGTGAAGGGGTGACAGACGCAAATTATAATCTCACATAACGCGTTCAAAACACAGCTGCGAACAAATTCGCAGCAGACTAACTTGAGATGATTTTCATAAAATGGCATGAGTACCGGTAATTTAGAAAGCAATGGTAAAATACTGAACGTAAACTTGCTAAGAAATCACAGTCAAAAAAATTATGGGGTTGACTGCGACGTACTATAAAGGATATGAAACTAACGCGATGTACTTCTATCATGCAAGAAAAATGTATTGAAGTCCTGGTGTTGTTGTTGTGTGGAAGCCTTGGTTAACGTTGTTCTCTCTTATACTACAATAAGTCTTGGGCACACGGGGTGCCTTGTCGACATGATTGTAGTTAAGAGAATGAATCTAGGGCAGGGGGTCAAACTCAATCGCTCAGCGGGCTAAAACTCAAATCACACGTACGGTTGCGGGCCGGACAGGATAAAGGATCAATAATCCGAAAATTAAAAAATTTATATAAATTAACACAGAAAAAAGTTTTAATAATAAGACATCATTGGTGTTATGTCAATTTGTCAGAGCACAATGTTTGGCATCTTTTCTTGGCTTACAAGTTCGTTTATGTTTGGGAGTAATGTTTGTGTCATTGAGAGTCTCACGATGGACTGCAAGTGTTCATCAGTGAGACGCCTCTCATGTGATGTTTTGTTAATCTTCATCACAGAAAACAGCTGCTCACACAGACATGTGCTACCAAACATGCTCAAGGTTTGAGCCGCATGTAGACGAAGCTGGTGCATCTCTTCAGGAATGAAACGAATAAACTGTGCAGACCCCACAGTGTCGTACTTTGCCTTTAGTGTTCCATTACACTGCAGCTCTATTAACTCCATCTGCAAATTTACAGATGCAGTTTCCACATCTATGGCAAATGGATTACGACAGAGCTCGAAATTACTTTTCATATATTCAGCCTCCCAGAGGCTTTGAAAGCCTCTGTTTTCAGAACCAACTTTTCTCTTGGGCATTTTAAAGGCTAGCTTTGATTTTAAAACATTGTGCATCTACCGATAGACGCTTGATTGATATCAGGTTAGCCGTAGCGGGAAAAGGTGATGTAATATCCGGGCATTACACTACTTTTATTTTGTTTTCGCCAATCCAAAACGAGCATCTGGACGTTGCTAGATAACTATAACGACAAACACTAACTAACTACACAACTTTTATTTTCGCTTATTCTGATCGAAGCGAGAACGCTCTCAGGTAGCCTATAATTCGGAAGGCTGCTAATTAGGGAATTTGATTTGTACTTTATATCGTGACCTAAAAAACATATTTTTGCATAAAATTCTCTCTTGGGCCGAATATATTTGTATATGGGTTGAGACCTCTCGGGCCTGAAATGCTTGTACGGCGAACCGGATGTGGCCTTGAGTTTGACACATGTAGGTTAACTGAATCAACACTTAAAGTTTGAAGACCGTTGATACTTTGGGTGTAGATTTGGGTGGCTGTCAGTGTCGCTTGACGAAGTCGGCTGGATATCAATTGCATTGCGGAGTTTTCTTAAGTTCTTCTATTAGTGTGTCGTAAGAGCAAATCTTCCTAGCTCTTTTAAAAGAACTAGGAGAGAATTTCTACCACTTTTAGACATGACATTCATCAGCGAGGCGACTGCGCAGCTACGTACCTCACGGGGCTCACAAACACTTAAACTGTTTGGTCTCCCTAAATTACTCGAGTCTAAACCAGTACGAGATTCATTCGACCTCTTAATACTCATGAACATATGGGTCACCATCAATCTTACATACACATACATGGCGGCAATGTGTTTTTTGTTTTGGGGTTGTTGTTGTTGTTTTTTTTTTTTTGTGTTTTTGTTTGCGCTCGCCCGCTTTGAAATCAAATGTGGTCCATACGCACTACTTCTAGTACACTGGACTGAATATTGCGTGAGAATTAGTTTTCCCTATTACTAGTGTCGCTCACCGTCAGGGGAACACACTCCGACTTCAGAGGTTCTTGTAATTTCCGTCCCCTAGTCAAGGTCGAGAAGTCAACATTTTGATCCACCTGTCCGGTGTAAGGGTTGAGCTCCTTACCTCGGCAACAGCACACCGGATATTTAAGAACCCGCGTTCTTAACCGTTCGGCCATTCTGACCTTCATGGTACCAATGATATCGCTTCTCTGTTTACAAACTTGTCCTTGGGTGAAACAGTCAGGTTATCTGTGATCGCTTAAAAGAGAAGAAATTGAAGTTAGGCCTTCCGACATCCAGATTCCAGAAACTACTACTACTTCTACTATGAGCACCTACTAATAAATTCAATTTTCTTTCAGAAAATGTATACTACTTATATATAAAAAAATTATTGTATAAAACTTACGGCGTGATCATGGGGAGTACTCTAAGCCATATCCTAGCGGAAATCTGTATGGCTCACTTAGAAGAATAAAGAACCGCGAAGATTAAGACCTAGCACTATACTGCTGGTATGTTGATGATATATTAATTATTACAGATATCAGACAACAAGCACAATCGTGATTTCAGTTCCGACCAGCATAGCTGGATTGTTTTTACATACGTAATTTAACAATTACAAAGTTTTGGGTAAACAATTTGCTACAAATGTCACATTGACAGTTGACTTGAGTTGAGTTGAGCAGAGAACTGATATCACTGCACTCAGGATATTCATATACGCTCTCCGCGCCCTCGTTCAACAGCCAGAGAAGAGTCACACTACTAATCGTTCCCACCGCTATTTAATTGAAAGGTTTCCTGGTCTTTCCTCTCAGTTTTGAGATTCTACCTGAACCCCTGTCAATCCCCCGCAGTCTCATCCTTTCCCATACGGGTTCTCAATCTGTTCGCCCGCCCTACCCATCTGGTCCCACAGGCGTACGATAACCTCCTCCTTGTCCACAGGTAATCTACGAACAAGAGGTGCATTCCCTGCCAGCCTATCAGCCCGTTCATTTCCCCTCATCCCCGCATGGCCAGGAAAAACAGTCCACACAATTCTCACAATCTTTGACCTCTGAATCGAGGTGAGCCATTCCACACGAAACATCCCTTTCTCCACCTTACTAAGCATACTCCTTGAGTCCGTAATGAAGACAATATGTACAGCAGTGGTCTCCTCTAACCAACGGAATGCCGCTATGACTAATTCCACCTACATTCTCATGCTGGAGGTCGTAGCCTCATATGCAGACTCTTCGTTTTCAAGAATCGATCATTAGACTTCACAATGAAACCCCATCCACGCCGTCTGTTTCTCACCACTCATCAGTATAGATCACTATGTCACCTTGATGTGTGTTACTCTGGATCAGTTATTGCACGTTAAACTCTGTTCGGCCCTTTGCTGTTCTCTGCACTCACGTCCCAGTGTTACTATTACATTGTGCCAGTCCGTCGTGTTTGCCGGTACTTCAACCCACTCTTTTTCACGATTGATGGTCTCTAGATCACACACCTGACGTAACGATATTTCTGCCTTTGCCACCCAGGACCTACCTCATCTTAGTCTATGACCCTTGGCCATATCCATGGCTTCATGCAGGTGGTGAACCCTATCTGCAACAACTCTCAGCTACCATTTGACCTGAAGGACCATATGCCTATCCGCTATTGCTGGTAGCGCTAGTATATGCATCATGCATATAATTAGTGTTTTATTTGTGCATCCCATGATCTGTTTAAGTCCCCGCTAATCACTGGTATCATGAAGGCTAATAGACTACAATGGCTGGGGCATATAGAAAGAATGGAAGATAATAGGGAAACAAAACTCGCTTACACTCAGGAAATAAATGACCGTAGACCCCGAGGTAGACCAAGAAGGCGGTGGATAGATAATACATGTACAGACCTACAAGCACTTGGAATCAACGACTGGCAAGAGAAGGTCCACCAGAGAGACGAATGCAGACGGATTGTATTTGCAGCAAAGAACCTCAATGGCTCGGAACGCTGAAGAAGAAGAAGATCCCAGGATCATCCACATGGCCGCATTTTGTATGCGCTCCAACCTTTCAAGCTGGCTCTTTGATACTGTCAGGAACGCCAAAACATACACAATAAAAGAAATTATTATCTCATGAAAGAGCCTGTAAAGAATCCTTTGTTTTATCCCGGGTGCTGCCATCGCCCTCAATGCACTAAGTCTCTTACCAGCCTTCACCACCAAAGCCTCTTCATGATCTTTACAAGACACACAACTGTCGAAGGTAATACCCAAGTACTTCAATTTACTCTCTCTACTAAGAGGGCATCCATTCGATATAATACATGGGACATCTGCCTTCACAATCCGGATATCCAGAGAGGACCACACAACCGTTCCTTGTCTGGGTTTATAACTGCCCCTGCATCCCTGCACCACTCCGCCACCCTGCTTACTGCCATCTGTAAGTCTGCAACCAGGCTTTCCCTGTCTCTGCCCTTCCTGTACACCAGCATATAATCTGCAAATGTGAAGATTCTACCAACACCTGGGGCCTCAAAAGCTGAGACTTTGCTAGTGTAGACATTAAAGAGCACTGGGAACATGACAGATTTAGTTTAGTTTAGTTTAGTCGACGGTTAAACATTACGGCACACGGGTGTAACCCATACGTGCTCCGTTCGACCCCTAACTCAAGCCTGAGTCTGGAGAATCTCAGCTCAGTACACGGACTCCATAGCACCGGCGAGGATTCTGAATTACTTTGAGTAGACTATTAACTCGAAATATTGCCCGGGCAGCGCCGTCAGGCTACTCTTTTTCGATTTCCAACTGCCATGGGATTTTTTACGTGCGCAACAATGAAATATAATAATTATTAGCCATAAATGTTACATTAACTCAGACAATCTTACAATTATCAAACAAATATCCAGGCGAAACATCTATAGCATTAAATGATTTGCCATACTTTCTTCGGGATAACGTAGGTTTCCAAGACAGAAATACGCCTCTGTAATTAACGGGAATATCAGCAAGGAGAGAGCTAACAAAATTAATGTCATTATCGCCAACAATGTTGAAGGAACAGAGATGTAATAAACCAAATGTGAAATTAAAAATTAATAATAATAAATAATCTTGCATAGTTCTGTAGCAATGTTTTTTGTCGTGACATACTTCTTAATTTAAAAATGTAAACACAAGTATTGTAATTACATAACACAATTGTCAATTTACGTGTATTTATTACATTGGTTAGCACACATTTTTATGACTTAAATTTTATAGTACAAGCTTAGAGTTTGGTGCCATAAATGGTATTTTGACTGTAATCTTTATTCATATTATATGTAATTACTGTGAATTTATTACCTTCAAACAAAACATCCAAACTGTTTTAGAACACTTTCACTAGCAATTTTAAATATATAGTAAACACACAAAAAGCTTCCTTTTCAATGACTTTCTGGAAGGTGATATGCACGGACAGTCACTCTGAAAGTTCCAGAAGTAATCTGCCATCATGATGTGGGCATCCCAAAGTCGCTGGTATCTTTTTTCCTTTGTTTTTATATCATGGAGGGATATTTCACATTGCCCCTCACTAAAGTCGACACAATTCTTGGTAAATGGTTATGGAGGTAGTGACATTTTATGCTCATGTTGCATCCAAGCTTACAACCACTTTGCAGCTTATTTTCAACTAATTCAGAATAACTGACTGCTTTAAAGTTACCTAGAAAGTTTTGCACATCTATAACAAATGATGGCCAGGCTGTGGACTATTTATGTTCATCGAATCAATAAAATTTGGATCTTTTATTGTAATTTACTGCCAATATAGGATCTTGCGGTGTATGGCAGGGGGAGTTGAGGGGGAGGAGGGGGGGGGGGTCGTGAGTATGAGGAATTAAGGCCGCCTGGCTGGTGCAGTCGCGCGAACTGTGCAGGTTAGAGTTTTCATTTTGCCGCCCCCGGTAGAAAACCCCAGACCCTACCGAGGATTCGAACCCGGGTCTCCCAAAGGAGAATCTGTCATTCCAGCCACTCGGCTACTCCTCATGATCGTTTATTAACTTTCTAATATGACGTTCATCACAAATTCCAATTATAAACTTGTCTTTGTGAAAGTCCCGGAAAATGTATGCATAACTAATTAAAACAGGTACCGTTTTTGTTTAGTGCCTTAGCAAATTGCTTCATCAAGGCAAGTTTTATATGTAATGGTGGCAGTAGAAAATGTTCGGCATCTAAAGAAAGAAAAATTTAAATATGTGAAAGAAAATGATTAAACGGTTTTATGTACAATTGTTCCTTTGTTTCAAAGATCGAGCATGTAGATTGCATGTTTCCTGTTGTGTTTTCATTGTATAGTGGACATATAATGAGATCCACATAAAATATGCGAGGGATCGTTGTGGTGGACATAATATAGATAACATAAGTTAATCTGATGACACCGTCTTGATAGCAACAAGTCAGATGGAAACACAAATAATGATAGACGCAGGGTTATATAATTATGGCTGCCGATTATGGACAGTTAGTAAACAAACGAAAGCAATGGCGGAGGCTTTTGAGTTGTGCTACTATAGAAGAATGCTGAAAATTCCTTCTGCAGCCATGTTCTAAGTATGAGCAGTCTGAATATTTTGTAGGGAGGGAAAGTAGCAAAGACAATTTATCACAAACATAAGACAGAGGTAATCCTCATTCTTTTGGCCACATCATGAGAAGACAAAAACTGGAACATGTTGTGACAACCCAAATGATTGTTGGAAAATAGAGATAGAGATAGAAGAAGACAGCGAGAGAAAATTCTTGACAGTCCTGCGTCGTGACACTGAAGCAAGTCAACACACAGATTGATACATGATGATGGAGATCGCAAAACTTGGAGGAGGACAATCGAACAAGATTGTTCGGCAAGACAATTGATTATGATGATGACGATGATGTATTCAAGTAATAGGGAATTAGGAGAGACATAACTTGATGCTGTTTACTCATATGCAAGGAACATGAGTGTGCCGTATTATGAGAATATGCAAATGACCCAACACTGTTGTTATTTATTTATTATTTATTTTGTTTTGGTCAATTAGCTAATCAGAACTTGTATGTTTCTGTATCGCAATGGTGGCTTGGTCTTCTTCCTCCACCTCTTCTTCTTTTTTCCTTTTCCTATTTTCTCAGTTCTTTCTTTCTTTCTTTCTTTCTTTCTTTCTTTCTTTCTTTCTTTCTTTCTTTCTTTCTTTCTTTCTTTCTTTCTTTCTTTCCCCTTCTCTTCTCTACCCCTCCTTCTCTTCTTCATCTTCTTCTTTGTCTTCTTTCCTTTTCTTCCCCCTCTTCCTCTTATTCTTTTAAGACGATTTCATCACATCTACTCAAGCAGGTCCCTTCTCTGAGATATATATGTCTGACCGAATATGCCCGTACACAGATAGCAATTTCCAGTACCGGTCTTGCTTACCCCGATGATTCCTGAGAGTGGATAACAGCAAGAGAGCCCGGCTCTCCCTTCTAGAGAATTAGTGTGGAAGACGCCCAGACATGGACATTTGCATTTAAAACTCAGTGTTCCATATGACTCCTAGGAAACTATAATCGTCGCTAATATTTTATAAGGTTGTCTGCCGTTAAGTAAAGCAAAATGCCCTTTGACCTGCCTTACTGCCAGTTGGACATATGGTGCTAGAACCATGTGTGTATAGACCAACTGGCAATGCGTGGGTGACGTGGACAGTACCACGCCGGCCGCCTTTACTCCTTCAGATATTTCCGAGAACATATTTTAGACTGGGTCGACCTGACAGCTCAGGTTAGATTTTAAGATTTATTGGAGTCAGCCCTGAGGCGAAATGAACACGTCACCACCGAGGCGGGAGGCGAGCGTCTAGCAATTATTAAGATATCGCGGCATCCCTTACTGTCTGATAATCATCATCATCATCATCATCATCATACAGTGACTTGCCGTCTAGCGTGGACTTCATGCCTCTCCTCAAATTGCTATCTTAAACGGCTTGGAACAATTTGTGTGTTGACTCCCTTCCGTGCCATGACACAAGACGGTTAAGATTTTTCTCACATTGTCTTACTCTATTTCTCTTTCCTCAAATCTTTCAGGTTGTCACAACATGTTCTAGTTTCTGTCTTCTGATAATGTGGCCAAAACTGATGAATGCTTCTTTCAGTTGTTTGTGATAAGCAACTCAGCTTCCAACAAAATGTCTAGATTTTAGACAGCCATCTTGGCTGTGCAATTAATTTTCAGCATTCTTTTATAAAGCTACGTCTCCAAAGCTTCCATAGAATTTTACATCTATTTACCAATATTCAAAGATATGCAACCGTATGTTAAAATTGATTCTATGTAATATGCAACAATTCTTTTTCCCACTTTCAAGGACATGGACGTAATGCACAAAAAGCTATTAATTTGATATAATGCAATTATTGCTTGTCCTGTTCCATTCTTTGTCTCTGTGATACATCTTCCATCTGATGCTTTCTGATATAAGTAGATAATTCAGTATCATTGAAAGAACACGCCGTATCCCAAAGGTGAAGTAAAGAATAATAGCACCGTGGGTCTCCAGATCATCTCTTCAAAGGAGACTACAGAGCGTTGATCAGAGATTGGTGATACCACACCGTGAACAAGTCAACCAACATCTAATCAACCATAACTGGAATGAACAGGGATTAGCATTTGTGGCTGTGGGCCTGTTCTCCAATAGAGGTCTCAAGGAGTGAGAAGGAGTAGTCAGAAGAAGATTGAGAAGAATCTGAAGAAGAAGAATGTGGAAATGGATGAGAACGATGGGGAGGACGAGGTGAAGGACGGGAGAAGAAGAAGAGAAGAAGAAGACGAAGAAGAAGAAGTAGAAGAAGAACAAGAACAAGAACGAACGAACGAACGAACTTTATTTTAAAAGGGTAACAAACTGGGCACCCAGGCCCCGTCTTACATTCGGCCCTTTCAATCACTCATCTTTAATTCATCAAATGTGCATGTTACATTTACACCGGGAAAA
>OY992892.1:71189535-71234535 GCA_963921405.1 Cepaea hortensis | reverse complement strand
ACATTTTCCGGTTGGTCAACTATTGCACGTTAAGTTCTTTAATTGGTCTGTTCGGAATCCTCAGCAACATCATAAACATGATCGTGTTTCACAAACAAGGATTCACAACTGCCAACATTAGTTTCTTTGCTCTGGCATTGTCCGATATGTTGTGTCTTTTAACCTTAGAATGGAGTAATATCTGTTTGAATCCTTATATGGAAACAGACGCGGTTCCTTTTGTTCCCGTAGAACTTCCTTATCTGACAGGAGGCTGGTTACATGTCTGTTTTGGTAGAGTCACCAGCTGGATCACTGTTTACATCACGGCGGAGAGATGCCTAAGCATCGCTTTACCTCTGAAAGTCAAACAGATTGTTTCGGTAAGAAAAACTACAATTGGCATGATCGCCATTTTTTCTATCAATCTGATGACACTTCTCCCTAACTACTGTACAGCATATTTAGACTGGAAATTTGTTCCCGAAAGAAACAAGACCTTATATGGACTTGTGTTTAGACATGTTAATAATATATTTGCAGGTTTGGTTCATACACTGACCTCAATATCAGGAATGTTGTCGTTTGTAGCGGTCATAATACTGACCACTTTCCTTGCCATTCACCTTGGACAAAAATCTAACTGGCATAACCATGGGAACAACGCGAATTCTGAGGCCAGATCTCTGCGGGACAAGAAGACAGCGAAGATGGTCGTGGTAATAGCTGCTATTCTTATCGCCTGTTACACCCCGGGAGCTATGTTTTCCTTGGTAACGTTGTTCGAACCCGAATTTATCCTAGTAGGGAAGTTAAAGAATTCTTTCTATGCTGTCTGGTCGTTTGCAACTGTCTGCAATGCTATAAATTCCAGCGTGAACATGTTGCTGTACTACAATATGAGCACCAGGTACAGGGAAACCTTCCATCAGCTCTTCACAACTCGTAAACTGCAGAAACAGTAGTATAACAGTATTTCAGCATGGCAGCCTTCTGTACAATTATGTGTAATATGCTTATTCTTCTTCTTCTCCTACCCCTTCACCTACTCTTCGGTTCCCTTTCCCCTTCGCCTCCTTCTCCTTCTTCAGCTCTTTAATATTAATACACCTTTGTCCCTTAACAGGTAACATCTATCCTACGTAAACAAAAGTATTTTTGGCGATCGTAGAAGTAAGAGAAAGAGTCCTAGACCAGAGGACTCACTAGACAACATAAATGTTGAAAGCTATAGTTACCGACAGGAATTCGAATCTGTCACTTCCAAATAACAACGACGTCTAGCTGCAGGAAAACATTTACGAATTTGTCATGAGTTGTCATCATTAGGAGTTGACAGGTTCGAATCCTGGTCGGTAACAATAGCTTTGAATATTTTGTTATCTAGTGTGTCCTGTAATCTCTACTTCTGTCTTCTATTTCTATGACTTCTGTACCATATAGTAGCATTGAGGAAAATTATTGTACCACTTAGGAAACACGGGTAGTGAACAAATAAATAGCAATACAATATCAGAAATGTTGAAATGTTTAATTGTGAAAATTTCCAAATTAATTAAAGAAAAAGTCTGTGATTTTGCTTTGCTTCTTGACTTGTGAAAAATTCTTCCCATTGCCTGTTTAAAGGCATAAAATGGTGAGACTGCATCATCTGAACATCCATTCTACATCATGCAAATGTCAATTTTGTCAATTGATGCCAAAATATCTGACTGCGATACAGGTTGTGCTTGCAACCCACAGTCATCCTCATCATCAGAGTCAGGGCTGGAAGGGTCTGTTTGTTGAATGGCTGGCATACATAGCCCTATAATGTCAGTGCTTGACAGAGTGGCACTAGTAGAAACATCATTGTCAATGTTCACAAACTCCTCTGGATCAATCTTGAGCTCTTTATACAATCTAGCAAGTAATGGCTCCACTGAAATGTCAGTAACATTGCTCTCACTGCTCGCTGATGGTGTGGAATTCTCATTTATAGAGACATCTACTGCTGGTAAGAAGCCAGCCTGTCTAAAGCAGTTTGCAATAGTTGCTGGTAAAACTCCCATGAAGATTTTAACATAAGAATAGCATCAAGAAGGGTTATCTTGAAATCATCACAAATGAGGTCAGCATCCATATGACCCACACGTTTTGACAACATTGTGGATCTATAAAGAACTTTCAGATTTTAAATGATACTTTGATCACAAGGCTGAAGTGTTGATGTGACATTAGGTGGCAGAAACAAAAGCTATGTTGCCTTCAGATTGTTAATTTTTGTGTGGGCTGAACAATTGTCAACAATTAAAAGAACTTTTCTTTGTTTACACACCATTGACTAATCAAATTCTTGTAGCCACTCATTGAACAGTTCTGATGTTATCAATGCCTTTGAATTGGCTCTGTAATTCACACACAATGTTATCAGGCCTTTGAATCAACAAGGATTTTTAAATTTTCCAATCACAAATAATGGCCATTTTTCACTACCATCCATATTGGAACACACAACCACTGTTATTCTTTATTTTAATTCCCCCCCCCCCCCCATGACACTTTTCATTTTTGAAACAAACTGTTTTATCAGGTAGCAAACTCCAAAATAATCCAGTTTCATCGGCATTAAATACATCCACAGAATTATATATAGTTAAAGCAGGTCTGAACACGTCTTCTATCCATGAGTGAGTCACACACATTCTTGTATGTGATGCAGTGTCGTTTTTGAAACGATCAAACCAGCCAGCACTACAATTCCAGCCTGTCTGACCCCTAAGACGTGCAAATTCTTCTGCTTTCGCAATAAGGCCCATTTACTGGTACATTTGCCAATCTAATCACAGTGAACCATTTTAAAAGGGCAGCATTAACAAAATCGAACGCAGCAGTTTTCTAGCTCTCTGCCTATCACTGTCGATTTGAAATTCGAAAAACAATTGTTTGTAGCGGTCTTTATGCTTTAAAATGTCGGAAAGTGTCGATGTTGGAATACAAAATTCTCTAGCTATATCCACTTTCTTTTTCCCACTATGTTCAACCTCTTCCAACAGCTCAATCTTTCTTTTTAAAGTCAAAGTTTTAAGCTTTCGTTCACTAGCAGCCATTGTTGGCATGTAGCAACATATTATGTGCCAGATTGTTCTCCGGGCTGACTAAAAATACACATTCTTTCGCGAAACAATTTCTTTTCTTTTTTTGTCTTTTTTTTTTTGGGGGGGGGGGGGTGCGGGGGGGGGGGGGTGGTGTTAAATGAACAGTTCGACTTAAATGTGAACATTTATATAGTCGGTAATTCATTTTTATGTTCGAATAATACGAAAATTCGAGTTAACCAAATTCGACTTATCAGGAATTTTTATACAAAGATAAAGAAGGATCTTGGCCGGGACCAAGCCAACAACGTCGACTTAAGCGAAATTCTAGTTATCCGAGTTCGACTTAAGTGGACTCGAGTGTGTGTGTGTGTGTGTGTGTGTGTGTGTGTGTGTGTGTGTGCGTGTGCGTGCGTGTGTGTGTGTGTGTGTATATATAATACCGGAGATATACCTCTTGAGTTATGTAATTCTATATGTATTGCAATCAAAAAGAATTCAGCAGCCTTGAAATGTTATCAACATCGAACAGTTAGTATAACAGCGAGAATTTTGCTAAGAATCCTAATACAAATAATAAAATTAGATTTGCGGATGATAGAGTTTTGATTGCAGAAAATGAGCAAGATCTGCAATATTTTGTAAATGCGGTTGTTGCACACACTGAACAGCTAGTGTAAGAATTAAATTGTAAGAAGACACTCACATTATGGTCGTCACTGGTAAGAAAGAAACACCACAATGTAATACACGAGTAAATATGGATATTCTTTTACAAATGAATCAGTTCAACGATCTGGGAACAGTCATACTATTTGATAGGAGATGCCTTGAAGAAATTAGAACAAGAATACCCATGGTGAAGGCAGCCTTTTGCAAGACAGAAAACATGCTGACCAATAAAACTGCAACGAGAAAAAGAGTGCTGAAGTGCTGCATAGAACCTATAATTTTATATAGATGCGAAGCATGGACAATGAGCAGAAAATCTGAAGAAAAAAAACATCTATTGGCTGTGGAAAGTGCAAAGAATACAATGGACAGACAGAAAAACCAATGAACAAGTCATACAAGAAACAAATGAACGCTGTAAACTGATTAGAGAAATTAGACGTAGATAGTCACAATTTTGTGGATATGTTATGAGAAGAAATAAATTAGAGAACTTGGTGACAACTGGCAAGATTGAGGGGAAAATAACAAGGGAACGGCAGAGAAGTAAATACCTGGATGGCTTGGCCACCTGGTATGATCGAGAAAAGAACACAGAGCTGATCCACGACTCTAGTGATCGCGTAAAATGGCGAAACAATACCGCCCAATCTTATCGGCGATTCTCATTATGATATGGTGATCCCTAATCTCTGCGTTAATGGTTGGTTAGTCTTTACTCGCGGATCCAATTTCACGGCAAATAGTCATCCAATAATGCTCCGTTCCTATGCCAGTGAATATCAGACAAAATGCTCCTCACTGTCCCATGTTGAAAGTGGAACAGACAGAAGTCTCGACAAACCAACAGAAGGCACAGGCATGCATGCATATGGTTGCTGCCAGACTACCAACACAACAATCCGCCATTAAAATTACAGCTCATAGTCGATGGAAGCGGCAGTCACTACACAACCAGCAGTTGCAAACACATTACTGCATGAGGAAAAACCAGAGGGTGCAACAACCAGCAGTTTTGCCATTTTTCTCATCATGCAGTTTAATACAACCACTTTTACAAATGTGAAGGCAGTCCATATGTTCTCTACGTTAATTATTATGTCATACCATTTTCTATTCTGTGCAGTAATGAATACCTCCGCGAACAGATGTAAAAGCATTTCACGTGTTATCTGCCTTAATTTTTGTGCATGGCACATGATTGATTTATTGATTGAACGTAGTTGTACAATGTCTGTCTCTACTCTTGTATGTGAAGTAGATGTACAGCTTCACGCTCTGCCCCCTCTTATGACGTATATGTTAGATGTACAGCTTCTATCTCTGCTGTTGTATGTGTCGCAGAATTGCGATATGTGTCTCTGCTCTTGTACGTAAAGTTGATGTACAACCTCTACTCTTATATATATATTTTAGGTGTGTAGTTTGTCTAGCTACACATATATGAAACATGGATGTACAGTGTCTGTCCCTGCTCTTGCAAATGTCGTAGCTGTATTGCGTCTGTTTCTATATTTCTATGTGATATCGTAGTCTGTCCCAATTCTCACAAATAACCTATATGTAGTCACTACTCTTGTAGGTGGCGTAGTTGCACAGTGTTTGTCTCTACTCGTGTACATGACTTCTGTGTACAGCTTCTGTCTTTGCTTTTTTATGTGAAGTAAATGTACAGTTTGTCTGTCACTCTCCTGGTGTAGATGTCGCAGAAATGCAGTATTGGTCTCTATGTTTGTATGTAAATTAGATGTAGAGTATCTACTCTTGTATATGAGCCAGATGTACGGTGTCTGCTTTTGTATATGATGCATATGTACGGTGTTTGCTCTTGTATATGAGTTTCCCTGGTCTTGTCTCTCAGTTTCGAGATTTGTCCAGAACCTCTGCCGATCCCGCGCCATAGTATTGTCTCAAAATACGCGTTATCAGTCTGTTCCACTGTTATCTCCATACGGTTCCACAGACGCCCGACCACCTCTCCCTTGTCCATAATCTACCACCGAGATGTGCCTCGCTGCCAACCCATCAGCCTGTAACCCCCCCCCCCCCCCTCTCCCCCTTCCCCCCCCCCCACCCCAGAACTCCCGCATTATCAGAGCGGACAATCCAAACAATGTTCACAATCTGTGACCTCTGAAGCGAGAATAGCTATTCTACACGTAACATTCCTTTCTCCACCTTACTAATCACATTCCGTGAATCCGTAATGAATACAATGTGTGTTGCAGTGGTATTCTCATACCATTGGAAGGCTGCTGTTACTGCTTACATCTCCACTCTCATGCTGGAGGTTGTAGTGTCATACGCCAGAACTCTCCTCTTTCAAACATCGTCCATAAGCCTTCGCATTGAACCCCCAGCCACTACGTCAGTTTATCACCAATGACCCATCGGTGTAGATCATTATGTCACCGTGATGTGTATTGCCTAGGATCAGTTGTTGCACCTCAGCCTCTGTGCGGCTTGCTACACATTCTCTGCATTCGCGATCCAACGTTACTATTACCTTGTGCCAGTCCGACATGTCTTCCGGTACTGTTACCCACTATTTTTCACCATTGATTTCTTTATTTCACACACCTGGCGTATAGATATTTCTGTGTGTGCCATCAAGGACCTGTCTTTTCTCGGATTATGACCATTGGCCATATCCATGACTTCATGCAGAGGTGTCGCTGTCTGCAGCGACTCTCAGGTACCATTTGGCTTGAAGGACCATTTCCCTGTCGGCAGTTGTTGGTAGTGCAAGGATATACCTCATATATACCTCACAAGGATATACCTGCATATAATTGGTGTGTCCTTTGTGCACCCCAGGATCACCCGCATGTCCACACTCTGAATGCTCTCCACCATTTCTAGCTGGCGCTTTGATACTGTCAGCAACCCCAAACCATAGTGACTGAAATTATTAACTGCTGAAAGAGCATATAAAGCGTCCTACGCTCTACCCTGGTTGCTGCCATCGCCCTCAATGCATTAAGTCCCTTTCAACCTTAACCACCAAACCTCAACATGGTCCTTAAAAGACATACATCTGTTAATAGTGATTCCCAAGTACTTTAAGTTACTCTCTATATCGAGAGATCGTCTATTCAATATAATACATAAGACATCTGACTTCACGATCCAGTTATCCAACGAGTACCACACAGCCTATTACTTGTCTGGATTTATTACGGCACCTCTGTCCATGCACCACTTCCGCCACACTGTTTATTGCCGAATGTAAGCCTTCAACCATTCTTTTCCTTTCTCTTCCCTAACTGTACACCAGCACATCACCAGCGAGTTTCAAGATTCTACCAAAAGGGAAAGACTAAAGCAAGTACTAATAAACTACAAATATTCATTAGCAGTGTCAACACAGGAATAGGAGGGGTGGAATGACAGAGTCATGGATGCGGAGCTGATGCAGAGAGCTAAACAAGTGAAAGAGAATCCTTTGGTGAGGAAACGACGTTGACCTTGGGACAATACACTCATTGAGAAAACAGGTCAATAATGTAATTATAAAGTCATTTATCTCAAACCCACAAGACAAAAGACATAGTTACTTATTTTCATGTTCTTTACAGGACGTCACAATCTATCCCTGAATTGTTTGGGACTTCTTGGCAAGTTTACGTTCAGTAGTTTGCCATTGCTTTCTGAAAGAGCCGACACTCATACTGTTTATAGGCGAATACAGCCATGTGCACATGTGGATTGGCGTCGCAGGCGGCAGAGCACATACTCTAAGACTGCCCAAAATACAACTCATCTAGGCAAACCTTCAGGCCTTGAGAAACAACACTGAAAGATAAACTGTAGTGAACTAAAAAAAGACAGTGACATTCATACAAGAGACAATATTGTAGTTATACACAAATTTCAAGCTAACAAAAGAAGAAGAATGCCATTGTATTAAAACATGTCCAAGGCGGTCTGTTTCCAAATTCACTCGCAGCTGTGTTTCGAACGCGGTATACTGGATTATAAATTTCATTCGAAAGGCCTTCGCTACAAGGCAGGTTATCAATGTGCACCTACAAGGAATTCAGGAGACGGGTACACGACAGACAGCTATGGCATAGAATGCTCTGACATCTTCACCATTTGTCCTTGACTTGGGGACGTAAATTTCAAGTACTTCTGAAGTCGGAGTGGGTTTGCCTGATGGCGAGGACACTGTTAATAGGTAAAGCTAATCGACACGCAAAATTAAGTCTAACGCTACTAGTAGCAGTGTGTATGGACTACGCTTGAGTTCAAAGCGAGCGAGCTGAAACAAAAAAAATATCTTCATGACAATCAAGGGACTAAATACTTGATGGTAATGAAATATAATGCCAGACGAAGGGGCGTAGAAGCTCATGCGAATTGCCGTCGTAACCCCTTCACCACAACGCCGTTAACAATATACATAGAAGTAGACCTAAAACATACAAGCCAGTGAATTAGAGACAAACACACAAACCAGTGAATTAGAGACAAACACACAAACCAGTGAATTAGAGACAAACACACAAACCAGTGAATTAGAGATCAACACACAAACCAGTGAATTAGAGACAAACACACAAACCAGTGAATTAGAGACAAAACACACAAACTAGTAGATTAGAGACAAACTACACAAACAAGTGAATTAGAGACAAAACACATAAACCAGTGAATTAGAGATAGATATTGAAAGTAAGGGGATGGCGTGCAGAGAGAAGCAGGATGCGGCAACAGACCGGAGGGCTTGGGGCGAGTTGATTGAGGGTCTACACTCCATGGGGTGGGGGTAACAACCAGGAAAGGATGAAGCATAATAAAAAATTTAAACAAAGTTATTTGCATATCATGTACAGGACGTCGCAGTTAACCCCAGTATTTTAAATGCTGTTTGTGATCTCTTGGTAAGTTTACGTTCAGTAGTTTGCCATTGATTTCTGAATCATCGGCACCCACACCATTTCGTAAAAAAACAAATGCAAGACGATCTGCTGCTAAATTGCCCGCAACTGTGTACTGAGCGCAATAAGCCGTCAAGCGTCGTGGGGAGGAATAATTTGCGTTCCAGCGCCCGGTGGGCGGCACTCGATAGTGTCATTCCGTGTGGTTGTACAATGTCTCTGATGTCGTCAATCCATTTTCTTTTTGGACGTCCTCGTGGTCTCGTCGCAGATGATCTTTGATGTAAGGCCAGTGATGGTAATTGCCGATGTTGCATTCTAAGGATATGGCCAAACCACTTGGGGAAGGGGTGACGGACGCAATTTGTAATCCCGCATAACGCATTCGAAACACAGCTGCGAGTATTTTCGTAGCAGACTAACGTGAGATGATTTTCATAACATGGCATGAGTGTCGGTCGTTCAGAAAGCAATGGTAAACTACCGAACGTAAACTTGCCAAGAAATCACAGTCAAAACATTATGGGGTTGACTGCGACGTACTATAAAGGATATGAAACTAACATGATGTACTTCTATCTTGCAAGAAAAATGTTTTGAAGTCTTTCAATTGTTGTTATGTGGAAGCCTTGGTTAACGGTTGTTCTCTCTTATACTAGCGCTCTTATCTCTTATACTACAAGAAGACTTGGGCACACGGGGCCCCTTGTCGACATGATTGTAGTTAATAGAATGAATCTAGGGCAGGGGGGGGGGGGTGGGTGGGTTCAAACTCAATCGCTTAGCGGCCCGCAATTCAAATCACACGTAAGGTTGCGGGCCGGGCAAGATAACCATTCAATAAGCCGAAAATTAAATTTTTAAAATCAAGTTAACACAGAAAAAAAGTTTTAATAATAAAATATCATTGGTAAACACATTTTCACTCTTATGTCAATTTGTCAGAGCACGATGTTTGTCATATTTTCTTGGCTACAAGTTCGTTTATGTTTAGAGTAATGTTGTGTGTCATTGAGATTCTCATGATGGACTGCAAGTGTTCGTCAGTGAGACGACTACTGAGTGGTGTTTTGTTAATCTTCATCACAGAAAACAGCTGCTCACACAGATATGTGCTACCAAACATGTTCAAGGTTTGAGCCGCGTGTGGACGAAACCGAGGCATCTCTTCAGGAATGAAACGAGTGAACTGTGCAGGTCCCACATTGTCGTACTTTGCCTTTAGTGTCCCATTACACTGCAGCTCTATTAACTCCATCTCCAAATTTACAGGTGCAGTAATGGATTACGACAAAGCTCGAAATTACTTTTCATACATTCAGCCTCCCAGCGGGGCTTTTAAAGGCTCTGTTTTCAGAATCAACTTTTCTCTTGGCCATTTTAAAGGCTAGTTTTGATTTTAAAAGATTGTACATCTACCAACAGACGCTTGATTGATATCAGGTAAGCCGTTGCGGGAAAAGGTGATGTAATATCCGGGCATTACACTACTTTCATTTTTTATGCGCCAATCCAAAACGAGCATCTGAACGTTGCCATGTAACTATAACGACGAACACTAACTCATTACACAACATTTATTTTTGCTTATTCTGATCTGAGAGCCAGAACGCTCTCAGGTAGCCTATCATTCGGAAGGCTGCTAATTAAGGAATTTGATTTGTACTTTATATCGTGACCATAAAAAATTATTTTTGCCTACAATTTTCTCTTTGGCCTAATATATTTGTACGACGGTTGAGACCTCTAGGGCCTGATATGATTGTACAGCGGGCCGGATATGGCCCGCGGGCCTTGAGTTTGACACATATGATCTAGGTTGTAGAAATCAGTTTGACAAAAACAGCAACTTGAAACTGAGTTGGACACTAATTGTGACATTCCACTGACCAGACCCTGTTCAGGCTTGACATATTTATTCACAAACACAAGACACCGAGGAGGTCAGCGTGGCCGATGGATAAAAGCGCTCGTTCTTAAATATCCGGTGTGCAGATGCCGTGGTAGCGGGTTCAACACCTACACCGATCAGTTGGACTAAAATGTTGACTTCTCGTCTTTAACTTGGGGACGTAAATAACAAGTACCGTAGAACTTCGATTAACCGTCACCGCCCTGACCAGGACAGTGACGGATAACAGAATAGTCGGATAACAGAAATATCTTAATACATATGTTCAATAACTTGATTTCACTGCAGGCTGGGGACGAAAATGAAAATAAAATCCTTTAAAAGGAATAATACATATTTTATTTAATTTTACGAAACTCCATCGGTGCTTTGCATGTTTGACACATGTTGTTCAATCTTTTCAGCATCGCGTTTGATATCATTGGCTGCTCCTCCAACACCGTAAATCTCAGCAATACTATTGGCTGCTTCAAATTTCTTAACAAGTTTGTTAATTTCAAGTTTCTGGTTAAAACCTATTATACAGGATATCAGTTGGTGGTGCCTTTTGAGGCCACTAAGACAGTTCACAAACAAACACACATAGTATTGTTTGGCGCTCATAGACGGAGAAGAAGGAATTAGAGTTTAGAGGACGCACTAGACAACATACTATTGAAAGCTATTGTTACTAATCGGGATTCGAACCTGTCACCTCCAAATGACCAAGGCGCCTCGCTGCGGGAAAAAGTGTACACACACGTATAGTATAGCTTTCAAATTGTATGTTGTCTAGTGCGTCCTCTAATATACTTCCTTCTTCTCTTTCCGTGAGTGCCAAACAATACTATGTGTGTTTATTTATGAACTGGTTAAAACCTTGCACTACACGCTTCCACTTTTCGGAAATTTTAACACAATTTTACAGAACAATCAAATCAAAGAGATTAGGCTTTACTAGTTAGGCCTATTTATAAACGGCGAAATCAAAACACAGCTTTAAAATACAGAACAGTAGCACTATTGTAACGTTATGCTGATCAGGGCACTATGAAACAAAACATTCATTCGAACACACAGGCTACTCTGTCAGGACTGAGACCAGTATGCAACACAATACCGACTGGTTAGTGAAGAGTTTGTGGCGTGCCAGATCAAGCTCAACTCCTTCGCCACAGACGATTAATCACTTCCACTATCATACAGTGCAGTCACTTCCAGCTTTATACTATAGAGTGTAAAAGTAATCTATGAATAATTTTATAGATGTCCATTTGTTTGTTGATACTCACGCATTTTATTTAGACGGTGACGGATAACAGAATGTGGTGGCGACATAGGTGACGGTTAGTCGAAGTTTACTCTACCTCTGAAGTCAAAGTGGGTTCGACTGATGGTGATGACACAAATAATAGGGAAAGCCAATCCACACACAAACATCAGTCCAGTGAACTAGTAGTAGTAGCACTTGTATGGACTACGCTTGTGTTCAAAGCGAGCTACCAGGAAGAAAACTCCACGTGAAAAACTAGAATGGCATTTGCTAGCAATACGGTCAGACGATGCTCAGCTATAACAGTTTGTTGCATATCTTTTACAAGACGTCGCAGTCAACGATTTCGTGGCATGTTTGCGTTCAGTAGGATGCCATTGTTTTCTTAACGATCGACACTTATACCATTATATGAAAACCAATGCACGGCGGTCTGCTAGCAAATCGCCTGTACCTGTGTTTCGAGCACAGTAAACGGGTTTGCAAATTGCGTCCGTAATCCTTTGCCACGGAGCTATAAGCTCAGATTAAAAAACACAAATAAAAGTAAATATGTTTATGGATTTCAAATCTCGTCGGAAGAACGTGCTGATTTTGTGGCGTGCTAGAACCATCCCAGTGTGTTGACCTGGGGCCGGTAGGAATATGTGGGCAGTCTGTACCTCTAGTAGAGAACGACGAGTGCAGGCCCCAGGTAGGATTATGTGGGCAGTCTGTACCTCTAGTAGAGAACGACGAGTGTAGTCACCAGGTAGGAATATGTGGGCAGTCTGTACCTCTAGTAGAGAACGACGAGTGCAGGAACCAATTTTTATTCGATTGTGAACCTGACATTGTCAGCTTAACCTCCTAATGATGACCCCAAAGTGAGCAGCACATTCCACACATATGAAAAAGAACAGTCGCAAATCTTGGGTAAACAATGTGTTAGAAACTTACACTGTCATGTGCACTGACGACTATGACAGCAATGGACACGGAGACAGTCGCAAAGCTTGGGTAAACAATTTGTTAGCAATTTACACTGGCTTGTGCACTTACAACTATGGCAGAAATGGACATGGGGAAAAGAATGTTGTTCATACTCTATCAAAATCTGAGCATCTCAGTAACTAAGTGTGGGCTGTGACTGCTCACAGTTTCAAAGAGTCAACTGGTGAAACTTGAGCATAAACACAATGAAACTATGCAGTGATTCGGGGATATACAACGGACTCGCCAACAGTGTGTATGAAATATATCTACACTTTTCTAGCTAATGCGGATAGGCTCAAGGTGCAATGCAGCACGCATGGGGGAATACATGGGAATGCCTTGAGTGCTGTCATATCGGTTCTTGACTTAACTCAACTAAACACAACTCATTGCCGTTATATAATCTATACTTGACGTTTTAGAAAATGTGATAATTATTGGTTAGAAATATTAGATTATTGCGGACAAATGTACATTGATTCAACACTCCGCAACTCGGTTTGCTGCCAAATCGCCCGCAGCTGTATCTCGAACGCAGTACGCGTGATTATGAATTACGCCAGTAACACCTTCGGCACGGAAAAGGCCTGCAGCATAAGGAAAATCAAATTTCACGATCACACTTTTCGTGGCGTAACTGATTTCCTAGACACTGTACCTCTGTAATTATCACGAATACCAGCAATGAGCTAGTTACAGAAAATGAAATCCATTATCGTCAATGTGCCTGAAGGAAAAGAAAAATAGTGGAATTAAAAGAAAAATAATAATGCCCAGGCATAGCCCTATAGAAATGTTTTCACTGTGACCTACTTCTAAGTTTAGAACATAAATTAAACAAAATGGCTGCAATTTGCGTACATACTACTGCAAATGCAAAATTCTGTGTTTTAAATATGTAATTAAAATATATAATTTTGCAGATTTCTGTAAAACGGTTTCCTTTGTTTCAAACACTGAGCATATACATTGAATCAGTTCCGGTATGTCCAAGAGATGGGGACATACCAGGAAAACAAAGATATGCTGTTTAATAATATGCAGAAAACATAAGGTATTGTGGGAACTATATGAAAAGCCGGTATAACTATTTATTTAGTTATTTTTGGTCATGAGCTCACCAAAACTTGTATATTTTATTATCAACATCAACATAAAGAGCTTTGTCGATTCTTCTTCTTCTTCTTCTTCTTCTTTTTCTTCTTCTTCTTCTTCTTCTTCTTCTTCTTCTTCTTCTTCTTCTTCTTCTTCTTCTTCTTCTTCTTCTTCTTCTTCTTCTTCTTCTTCTTCTTCTTCTTCTTCTTCTTCTTCTTCTTATTTCCTACCTTTCTTTCAATCTTCCCTCTTTCGGTCCTTCCTTGTTGCTTTCCTCCTTACCTTTTGGTTCCATCCCTTCTTTCTTTCTTTCTTTCTTTCTTTCTTTCTTTCTTTCTTTCTTTCTTTCTTTCTTTCTTTCTTTCTTTCTTTCTTTCTTTCTTTCTTTCTTTTTTTTCTTTCTTTCTTTCTTTCTTTCTTTCTCTTTTTACTTCAACTTCTTCTCCGTCGCCTTTGCTTCCCAAACTATTTCCTGCTACCCATTTTTGCCTGAATCATCCTAGTAACCCTGGTTAATTTAAGAAATCTCCATGCGGATCTGAACCTAGAACCACCGAGTCGGCAGGCTAGCCACTATGCTATCGAGGCTCCGAGGCAAACATTTGTTCCAGGTTTACCTTTTCTAGACAGATCCGACCAGAGACAATAATGTCTATGAGATAACTGTGTGAAGGTTGGACATTGTGATAAGACATGAAAAGGGGGTGGGATCTTAACGTGTGCAACCTGCACGCCTGTCCGGTTTGTTATTATTTTGCGCTTATCCGAGTAAGCTAGGTGTATGATGTCGACATCATTGAGGTCAAGGGACAAGTTTGGTATCACTGAGGTCAATGGCGGAAGTTTGGTATCATTGAGGCCATAGGGGAAGTTTGCTATCATTGGGTTCAAGGGGGAAGTTTGGTATCATTGAGGTCAAGGGACAAGTTTGGTATCACTGAGGTCAAGGGGGAAATTTGGTATCATTGAGGCCATAGGGGAAGTTTGCTATCATTGGGTTCAAGGGGGAAGTTTGGTATCATTGAGGTCAAGGGACAAGTTTGGTATCACTGAGGTCAAGGGGGAAGTTTGGTATCATTGAGGCTATAGGGAAAGTTTGCTATCATTGGGTTCAAGGGGGAAGTTTGGTATCATTGAGGTCAAGGGACAAGTTTGGTATCACTGAGGTCAAGGGGGAAATTTGGTATCACTGAGGCCATAGGGGAAGTTTGCTATCATTGGGTTCAAGGGGGAAGTTTGGTATCATTGAGGTCAAGGGACAAGTTTGGTATCACTGAGGTCAAGGGGGAAATTTGGTATCATTGAGGCCATAGGGGAAGTTTGCTATCATTGGGTTCAAGGGGGAAGTTTGGTATCATTGAGGTCAAGGGACAAGTTTGGTATCACTGAGGTCAAGGGGGAAATTTGGTATCATTGAGGCCATAGGGGAAGTTTGCTATCATTGGGTTCAAGGGGGAAGTTTGGTATCATTGAGGTCAAGGGACAAGTTTGGTATCACTGAGGTCAAGGGGGAAGTTTGGTATCATTGAGGCTATAGGGAAAGTTTGCTATCATTGGGTTCAAGGGGGAAGTTTGGTATCATTGAGGTCAAGGGACAAGTTTGGTATCACTGAGGTCAAGGGGGAAGTTTGGTATCATTGAGGCTATAGGGGAAGTTTGCTATCATTGGGTTCAAGGGGGAAGTTTGGTATCATTGAGGTCAAGGGACAAGTTTGGTATCACTGAGGTCAAGGGGGAAGTTTGGTATCATTGAGGCTATAGAGGAAGTTTGCTATCATTGGGTTCAAGGGGGAAGTTTGGTATCATTGAGGTCAAGGGACAAGTTTGGTATCACTGAGTTCAAGGGGGAAGTTTGGTATCATTGAGGCTATAGGGAAAGTTTGCTATCATTGGGTTCAAGGGGGAAGTTTGGTATCATTGAGGTCATGGGACAAGTTTGGCATCACTGAGTTCAAGGGGGAAGTTTGGTATCATTGAGGCTATAGGGGAAGTTTGCTATCATTGGGTTCAAGGGGGAAGTTTGGTATCATTGAGGTCAAGGGGGGAGTTTGGTATCATTGAGGCTATAGGGGAAGTTTGCTATCATTGAGGTCAAGGGGGAAGTTTGGTATCATTGAGGTCAAGGGGGAAGTTTGGTATCATTGAGGTCAAGGGGGGAGTTTGGTATCATTGAGGTCAAGGGGGGAGTTTGGTATCATTGAGGCTATAGGGGAAGTTTGCTATTATTGGGTTCAAGGGGGGATGTTTGGTATCATTGAGGTCATGGGGGAGTGTTTGTATCACTGAGTTGAGTCGAGTTGAGTTGAGTCTAGTTGTGCTGGATCGAGTTGAGTTGGGTTAAGTTGAGTTGAGTCGAGCTGAGTTGAGTTGATTCGAGTCGAGTTGAGTTGAGTTGAGTTGAGTCGACTTGAGTTGAGTTGAGACGAGTTGAGTTGAGTTGAGTTGGGTCGAGATGAGTCGAGTTAAGTTGAGTAGATTTGAGAGTTGCGTTAGTTGAGTTGAGTTGACTCGAGTTGAGTTGATTCAAAATCAAAATCACAGCACTTGGGGCATTCCAATACGCGCTCCATTCTCATCTTCAACAGCCAGTGATTAGTCTCAATACTGATGTTAGCAATAGTAGTTTGATTATGTGTCCGCCAGGCCTTTCCTCGGAGTTTGGTATTTGTTATACACCAATAGTTCTTGTAAGCAAACAAATATACATCGTGTGCAGCAGTGGACACAAAAACCTCGCACCCATTCCGCATTATCGATAGGCACTTTGCCGTCTTGACAAACGATAGTTTGTTATATTATGCTTCTAACAAGGCATAACATCTTCATCACATGGGGATAGCAAATGATATACCTCTCCTTAGCACAAAGATGGACTGAGTGTAGAGACCATTTGGTGCCCATGCAGCATGATTCATCTCTCGGCCTGCCCAGTTACTCCAGAGGAAAGGTAACACCAATCTACCTGGAACAAAACAAACTACAGAAATTACAGGATCAGTAAAATAATGCTCTATCTGTCCGCCCGTTGAAGCTGCGAACCTGTTGCCGACCACGGTTTAGGGCCTGGTCTGCCCTGCCACGACATTTAATCTTTAGAGAGCATTTTCTCTCAACAGGATACGGCTTGCACCCTCCCATTTGCGCTCCTCCACCCGAAGCTGTTGGGACAGTATGGGGCGTCGGGTTTGGTGACCGCTGCCCAACATTCGGCGCTAACAGAAAACAGTTGGTACCGACTACTATCACACAGTAACTCAGTCATATATGACAAAGACCTAAAAGCGACCAATTTATCATAACTAGATTAACAATGTAATATCATTCAACTGATTACAGAAACATCAACGACAGCTAAGGGCAAGTAAACAATAAACTAAATATATCACTGACGCTCATCATCATCATCAAGTGCCGTGCCGGCTGGCGTAGGCGTTCATGGCTCTCCATAGATCTCGGTCTTTGGTTTTCTGGATCAACTCTGGTGCTGATATTCCTCCATGCCACCGTCTCAATCCATCCAGCATCACTTCTCTTGGTCTACCTCTGCCTCTCTTCCCCTCGATCTTTCCAGTTGTTACGATGTTCTCCAATGCCTCTCTTCTCATCACGTGACCGAAGAAAGATGTTTGTCTCTGTCTTATTGTTGTATATAATGTTCTAGTTTCATTAGCCTGTTTCAGGCAGTCGTCGTTAGTTACTCTGGCAGTCCAAGGAATTCGCAACATTCGTCTCAGGAACCACATCTCTGTTGCTTCTAATTTCTTCTTAATTTGTTCATTTACGTTCCAAGATTCACTGCCATACAGCAAAACTGGTTCTACATAGCATTTCAGCACTCTCTTTCTTACATTCAGTGATAGTGACTTATTGCATAAGATACTCTTCATTTTCTGAAAAGCGGCTTTTGCCTGCCCTATTCTACTCCTAATCTCTGTTGTACATCTTCCATCTGATGTTATAAATGCCCCTAGGTATCTAAAATTATCAACTTGGTTAAGGATTTTCCCTTCTATTTCTATGTTACATTTTGGTGTCACCATTTTCTTTGATATTACCATTGTTACTGTTTTCTTGATATTCAAGGAGAGTCCTTTCCTTGCACTCTCTGTTACTACAACGTCTAATAATTGTTGTAGGTCTGTTGAATTATCCGCCACCAATACTGTGTCATCTGCATAGCGTATATTATTTATATTATAACCTCCAACTAGTATTCCTGGCATCTCTTTGATCTCTCTCATTATTACTTCGCTATACAGGGAGAAAAGATCTGGTGACAAGACACACCCTTGTCGTACTCCTAGCTTTATCTGTTCGTAACTACCCTCTTTATTTCCCATTTTAATTGCTGCTACTTGGTTCCAGTAAACATTCTTTATTATTCTTAAATCTTTTCCATCAATGTTGATATCTTCCAACATTTTAATCAGTTCATCATGTTTTACTTTATCAAATGCCTTAGTATAATCTATGAAGCACAAATATATGTCTCTCTGTTTCTCTATTGACCTTTCTATTAGTGTTCGTAATGTATAAATTGCATTGTTTGTGCCCTTTCCTTCCACAAATCCATACTGTTCTTCACTAATTTCCATTTTTATTTTCTTTTTGATTCTTCTCATTATGATTCTGAGTAGAAGCTTAGTGATATGGTTTATAAGGTTAATTGTACGAAAATCTTCACAATCAATTGCTCCTGGTCTTTTTGGTATAGCTATAAATAAAGATTTCAGCATATCACTGGGTAAATATCCACTGCTGTAAATATCATTCAACATTTTGGTTAATATATCTACTCCAAATTCTCCCAATACTTCTAATTCTTCTATTGTGATTTCATCTGGCCCAGCTGTTTTTCCTTTCTTCATACGTTTCATAGCGTCAACGACTTCTTCTTTCAGAATAGGTGGACCTTCTAAGTTACTATCTTCTGTTAATTCTCCCCTTTCTCCTTCATATAATTCTCTTATATACTCATTCCACCTCTTCATTATAGCATCTTCCTCTAATATTATCTTTCCTGTTTTTGATTTCAAACACGCTGTATTTATTATTTTTCTTCCTGTAAGCTCACTGATTTTTCTGACGCTCCATTGGCACCTTGCCGTCTTGACAGACGATAGTTTGTGCTTTAAAAAGGCATAATAACTTTTAACTATGGCGGTAGCGAGTGTGACTGATAAGGCCAATTTGCGCTGTAAATGTCCGTTCACAGTGGGTGCATGTGAACACGTGGTCATTTCCACCATCATGCACCATCTTACGTCTCAAACGCTTGGTGTGTGACTTTTCTGCAATAATTTTCTCCTTTGACTTTATTCCATTTCTGATATTTGCCCTCCATGCAACACGTTCAGCGGCGACTTGCTCCCAATGTGCATTATCAATGCCTGTATCAATCATGTCCCGCTTACACACATCTTTGTATCGTAGTAGAGGCCGACCCTGAGATCTCTTACCCATCTGTAATTCACCAAAAAAGATATCCTTTCTGACGCTACATTGTCAAATACTGAAGGGAAAAAAAACATGCTTCTTAAACTAAGAAATGACTATGAAAGAATTAATAATTCTACAAAGAAATTATAAGGATAACACATTTTGCTGGGCTCTCAGGTCTATTTTGCCTAAAATGTGTACCACAACGTTTCCTGAGAAATGAAAGCGGTCGTCTTGATATCTACAAAATCACTAACCGAGTGTCTATCGTTCTATAATGTGACACCAGCACAATATACTCAATACATGGCATTGCACAGGATGCTTTACTTTCTTCTTGTTTACTTGCAGGCTATCAGGCGGTCACAAGACTAGAGATCGAGGGGTATGATTCTCTGAAGTTTCACGGATGTTTTTGTTCTTTCAGTTAAATTGTATAAATGAAATGTCTAAGTCATTAGAAGCCTTTTTTCATTTATAGCAAATAAAATGCATGAATATGACATCCTAGACGAATATATTTTGATACATTTCGATCTAATTAATGCTTTAAGAGTTTGTAAAATAAGTCAATTTACACAAGAAGCTCACGCTGTCAAAGTTGTTGATAAATTAAGAACAGTTAATGAATTAAACATAAGATTACAAAAGGCGAGTAAACTTTCATGGCACCAGGATCAAAGGCAATTAAACCAAGCACCAGAATAGTGAAAATCACAACGTATATCTTAACATAACAAAAACAATGATAATACATACAGATAAAACTAATATGGAGAAAGACATATATGATAATGAGGAAAAATTGGAGGTGGTGGATAATTTCGAATATTTTAGGTCATTAATTACCACCAATGGTGACACAATTAAAGACATTAAAAGACGAATATCTATTGCTCTTCAGAAAATAAAACAACTGAATAAATTGTGGAAGGGAACAGATAGAACTACAAAAATTTGATTTTTAAGAGCATGCATCTTTCCCGTTGCAACATACGCCTTTGAGACATGGACACTTACTAAACAAGCTGAACAGCGAATAAATGCCGTTGAATATAAATGGTATAGACGGGTTCTAAGAATATCTTGGATACAGAAAAGAACAAATGAATCCATACGACAAGAAATTAACATTGAAAAAAATTGGCTACTAAAGATGATAAATTAAGAAAATAGAAATATTTTGGTCTTTGATACGTCATGAAAGTTTGGAGCGAACAGTCATGTACATGCCCGGGAAGAGAAGAAGAGGAAGGCCAAAGAGAAGATGGGTGCAGGGTATGGCAGATGATCTCCAGGTGTGTGTATTGGACGCGGGACATCTTGCTTATGATCGAAAATTTGTCTACAGGGTGTCCGTAAAGTCTGGACATATGGGTAAAAATACAACTGTTTATTCAAATAACATCTTCAATAGGATTTATAAAGTAATGGGAATTCCCGATTGCATGTTTGAATTAAATGAAAAATATTATTCAATTATCCGATGTGTCCAGAATCTACGGACACCCTGTAGACGGTTGTTATGGGAGCGAAGTTTTGCAAGGGACGTGCTACTAAAAAATGAATGAATGACCAAAGTTACGCTGTAATGCAGTGAATCGTGGGACTCGAATGAGCATATTAGGGAGAGCATAGCAGCAACGAAGCTGTAGTTCCTGAGACGTCCCTTGCCAATACGTTGACTGCCAGTGTGACAAACAACCATTGCTTGGAAGAGGCTAATGAAACTATAACTTTGTATATTACTATATAGTTAGTTGCATATCCTTTACAGGACGTAGTAGTCAACTCCACCTTTTTAGGATGTTTGTGATTCCAGGGCAAGTTTACGTTCAGTAGTTTGCCATTACTTTATGAAAGACCTGATCTCAAATAATTGTATGTAAACTAACGCAAGACGGTCTGCTTCCAAATCGCCAGCTGTTGTGTTTCGAACACGGTATGTGAGATTACGAATTGCATTCATAACTCCTTCGCCACAGAGCCGGTATATATTACTATAAGAAAGAGACAAAAAGCATTCTGTGGTCATGAGGGGAGAAGAGAGGCCTTGGAGAACATCGTGACAACTGGAAATACCAGTGGGAAAAGAGGCAGAGGCAGAACGAGAGAAATGATGATGGATGGCGTGAGACGGTGGCATGAAGGAATATCATCTCCAGAGTTTAGGCTTAAAACCAGAGATCGAGATTGGGGCAGAGACATGAACGTCTTCGCCAGTCGGTTTGTCTCACGATGATGATGATGATGATGATGATGATGATGATGATAATGATGATGATGATGATGAGATAAAACTATTTAAATCTAACGTTAAATAAGTACTACGGCGTGGATCAGCATAAATGTAGTTTATTGCAAGAACATACTAACCAAGTAAAAGCTGTCAACTGCAATGAGAACAAGAGTTGGACTGCTTCATAAAACATATACTGTTGTATGCATTTGAATCATGGACAATAAATTGACAGGCTTAGAAACATCTCATGGAAAAAAGAAACGTGGTTTATGAGGAAAATACTGAGAATACCACGGACTGACATAAAAACACCCCTGAGAGCATACCTTGTATGAACAATTGTAAAAGGTAAACTGATTCAATAAATTAGGAGTAGGCAAGTGAGATATTTTAGGGCACGTGTTCAGGAGAAATAAACACGAAAGCTTTGTGACATCTAGAAGAACTGGTGAGAAAAGAGCAAGGAGACAGCAGAGACACAAATATCTGGATGGCCTGGTCATATGAAATTATTGAGACAAGAAACCAGAGCTGATTCGTAACTCTGGTGATAAAGTGAGATGACAAAACATGACTGCCCAAGCTTATCGGTATGTCACATAACATGATGGTGTACGAATGAGAACAATTGAGAACCACTAAACCATGAGCTAATAAACTGCATACTTTAATTAACTGGTGCCTGCTCAGAACAGCAGAAGTAAAATGATATGACAAAATTACTAATGTGTGTTGTTTGTCCATCAAGAATGATGATGACCATTCATTTCATCCAGTGGGGTTGAAAGTATGGAGCTCTGAGTTCTAAGATGGCTGATAAGGCCTATTTTGTCTCGAAATGTTCTTTGACAATGTGGGCAAAGAATGCTTGATGTTCCAGGAGGAGGATCTCCTGCAGTGGTTTTTCTGTCCAGCCTTTTCTTCACAGCTCTTGCAGTCCTGGTTGCTTCACAAGTGACTGCACCCTTATGTAATGATGTACGCCACGAACTACGGTCTTTAGGAGCAGAATCCCAGGTGTCAAGATGAATTCCAAAAGCTTTCAGTGAGATTTTCAGAGTGTCTTTAAAGCGTTTCCTCTGGCCGCCTAACGAGCGTTTACAACAACGCAACTCGCCGTAAAAAAAATTTGTTTACGGAGCCTGTGATCTGGCATGCGAGTTAAGTGACCAGCCCAGCGAATCTGATTTTTCATTAGTATAGTGTAGATACTGGGCATGGACGCTCTTTCTAGGACTTCAGTGCCTGGGATCTTGTCTTGCCATTTAATCTTCAATAGCTTCCTAAGGCATACTGTGTGGAAGTGGTTTAATTTCCTAGCATGTCGCTAATAAACAGTCCATGTTTCACAAGCATATAGCAGTGTGGATAATACAACTGCTTTATAGACTTTCAGCTTTCTTTGCAGACTTATTCCATTTTTGCCCCATATATTCTTGTACAGTCTGCCAAAGGCAGCGCTGGCCTTGGAGATTCTTGCATTCACTTCGTCATCAATTGTGGCAGCTTGTGACACAGTGCTGCAAGATAGGTGAATTTGTCCACAACACTTAGTCTATGAACGTTCACCTTGATACGGTGTGCACGGTGTGATCTTCTTCTTATTCTTTCGTTCGCCTAAATTATGTTTATAACTGCAATGTTGTCTCTTGTATGAATCTAACAGTCTTTTTTAGTTCATTCAGCGGTCCATAGAGTTTATCTTCCACTGTTGTCTCTCTAGGCCAGAAGGTTCGCCTGGATATGTTGTAGTTTGGGCAATCCTGGAGTATGTGCTCTGCTGTCTGCGACGCCAAACCACATGTGCACATGGCTGAGTCACCAATCTTGAATTTTGTATACATGTGGTTGCGTAATCTATTGTGTCCTGTTCTGAGGCGCAGAAGAATGTGATTATTCCATGGAGCTGGCTGGTACATAACTGAAGTCTTCTCCAAGTTGATATTGAGCCCAAAGCTGGCACAGGCATATGAGAAAGCTGAAACATTGTGTTGCATGTCTGCTTCTGAGTTGGCATATAGAGCGCAATCATCAGCAAACTGCAGTTCTCTGACGGTGTCGCTGTAAGTTTTGGTTTTGGCTTTCAACCTTCTGATATTGAACAACTTTCCATCCATGCGGTAGTTGATGTCTATTCCAATGTCATTGTTCTGGAATGCATTCGTCAGCATAGCTGAAAACATGAGGCTGAACAGTGTTGGTGTCAGGACACATCCTTGCTTCACTCCATTGGTGACAGGAAAGGGCTCAGACAGTTCACCATTTTCCTGTACTCTTGCCTGCATACCATCATGAAATAGCTGCACTATTTGGACAAACATCTGTGGACAGCCATATTTCGCCATAATCTTCCACAGTCCGTCTCTGCTGACTGTATCAAAAGCCTTTGTAAGGTCAATGAAAGTGGAGAACATTTCAGAGTTCTGTTCCTGACATTTTTCTTGCAGCTGCCTTGCAGCGAAAATCATGTCAACAGTTCCTCGTTCTTTTCTGAATCCACATTGGTTGACTCCCAGGAAGAAGACTTTAATCGAGATGGGCCATGAGGCGATTGAGTATCTTCCCTGCGATTGAGAGCAAGGAGATGCCTCGGTGGTTGTCACAGGATTGGCGGTTTCCTTTACTTTTGTAAATGTGGACTATTGACGCATTCTTGAAATCTTGTGGCATGGTCTCTTTCACCCATTTGTTTGTAAAGACTTGGTGAATCTGCTCTACTAGGACCGGCCCACCTGCCTGTATATCTCTGCTGGGATGGAGTCAGGACCAGGCGCCTTTCCACTGGAAAAATGTTGGATGGCGTTGTTTAGTTCCACTATGGTTGGCAGTTCATCAAGTGTATCAGTAGTGGGAACCTGAGGAAGGCAGGTGATGGTTTCATCATCGAAGAACGAAGTTGCATTTAAGATGTTGCTGAAATGCTCTGCCCAGCGTTGAAGGATTTCTTTCTTATCTGTGACCAATTTTCCCCCATCTGCACTGAGGAGGGGAACTATGCCTGGTGATGGAGGACCGTAGACAGCTTTCAGTGAGTCGTAGAAGTTTTTCATATCATGTCTGTCAGCAATGCCTTGTATTTCATCAGCTTTGTTGCTCAGCTAGGAGTCCCGCATGTGCCGAAGTTTCTGCTGCACTACTCTCCGAATGATATTGAAGGCATGTGTTTTTTGTTTTTTTTTAAATGTTGACTTCGGGTCATTCAAGTATGCCTTGAGGAGAAGATGTTTCTCGGCCAGCAGTTGGTTGATTTCTTCAGAATTTTCATCAAACCAGCCTTTATGCTATCGGGGGGCTGGACCCAGGATTTCCATAGCAGTGTTGTAAATTATGTCCTTTAGGGCTCTCCACTCTGTTTCTGCATCCTGTTAAGCTGCAGCATGTTGCTTGAGGCGGTCTTCCAGCATATTTTCAAACGACAGCTGCATTTTGTTTTTGCTGTTTAGGCTGGTGACATTTAGTGTTTTGTTGTTGTTGCTTTTTTGTGTGCATGTTTACCCCTTGAGGACGCCGTGGTGGTTTGGTGTGTATGTTTATTTTCGAGATAATGGGACGATTGTTTGTCCAACATTCGGCACTACACATGGACTTTGTCACCCGAACGTCTTGTCTGTCACTCCTCCTGATGATGACATAGTCAATGAGGTACCAGTGTTTCGAGCGAGGGTGCATCCATGATGTCCTATTTCTCGTGGGAAGACGGTAAATTGTGTTGGGCGTCAGGAGATCGTGTTCGGCACAGGTTTGAAGGAGGAGGAGGAGCCCATTGCTGTTACAATTTCCGACGCCGTACTTTCCAATGATGCCACTCCAAGTGGCGGTGTCCTTGCCTACTCTGGCATTGAAGTCCCCAAGGAGTATAAGTTTGTCTCCTTTGGGAACAGATGTTAATACGTTGTGCAGGTCTTCATAGAACTTGTTTTTGACGTCATCTTCATTTGTCATGTTTGGTGCGTAGACACTCACGATGGTTACATGCTTCTTTCCTTTCAGCAGGGGTATCTTAATAGTCATAAACCTGTCATTTATGGCCTTGGGAAATTCAGCTAGTTTGCCAACCAGGGCCGACTTAATGGCAAATCCCACACAGGACTGGCGTCTTTCCTCGCTTTTCCTTTCACTCCAGAAAAATGTGTAGCCGGCACCTACTTCACAGATTTGACCTTCTTCTGCAAGTCGTGTCTCGCTCAAGGCTGCAATGTTGATGTTGTTCCTGCCCAGTTCTCTCCCAATCAGTGCTGTTCGTCTCTCTGGGCCCGACGCGCCGTCTCTGTCAAGTAGGGTGCGTACATTCTAAGTTCCAGTTGTCAAGGGAATATGGTTAGCTCTTTTAGCTTTACCTGTTTTTACTTTGTTTGTAAGTCGACCGCAGTATAGGGTTCCCACCAACCGCGGCTAGCTGGTTAGGTAATGATGAAGCAGACAATGTGTAGGCACCTTTTCTAGCCCCTTCGTCATGCTATGGAGGTGAGCAGTGCTTTCCTATAGAGGGCTGATCAGTCACTCAGCGGGCTGCCGAATCCCACTGCTGCTCCGGTCAGTAGAAGACGACCATATGGCCTGAGCTGCCTGTGTGTATTTCAGCGACTACGACTGCCAGCGTACCAAAGCCTGCCGCTTCGCCGCTCGCCCATCGCCACAGGGCTTGAAGGTGATATATGAAGTTGTATGAAGAATGACTTGCGCGATGAATTGGATTAAAGTGATGAAGAGTTGCGCAATTCGTCGACCTCACTCTCTCGCCTAAGTCCATATGATTCCAGGGGCAAGACAAGTCAAAGCGACTGAAGACAAAAAAAGGTGCAGTGGGTGACCAGGGCGCTCTGCGTGCCTTGCCGTGCTAATTACGTTCCACAACGTTTGCAGGTAAACGCCATCTTACCCGTTGAATCATCAGTTATTTCATCCGCGCAGTCTGCCGAATCATGTCTTCACATGCTGGATAGGCATACCTTAGTTCACCGCTTGGTTTGAAAATAAATCGGCTGCCCACGCCTGGTTTAGCCAGCCTCTTACAGCTGTTGCCTGGGGGGTGGCCGCTGTCGCATGCTGACAGCTGCTAGGAGCCACAGGCGTGAGCTGGACGTCAGTCTTGGACCAGTGGGGCCTAATGTGTAGTCTAAGGAGAAAGAACGAGCGAAATTTATTTTCAAAGCGTCAAAAATTGGGCACGCAGGAACGTCTTACATTCGGCCCTTTCGGCCTTTGATCCTTCGTTTATCAATTGTGCATGTCACATTCACATTAAAATTAAAAAAAAAAACATTGTAAAATGAATGTTGTAAACATAAACAATGCATATTACCATTTTATGAGACATGTAGGCAGCCAGACACACGTACACACGACCGTTTATAAACACATACATACAATCCGGCATACATAGTTACATCAGTTACACAAACTCTCACAGTTATGCACCCACTCAATAACACACGCACACAGAGAACTAGACAGACTCAAATGAATCAAGAGTGGGGGAAATAACGCTGGCTCCGGATAGACTACAGACTCAAATGAATCAAGAGTGGAGGAAATAACGCTGGCTCCGGATAGACAGTAAATAAGAAAACATGATAAGAGTGTAACACGAAAGTCCTATATCTGGGCCCATTTGGTAAATGAGATACAGAGAGAGAGAGAGAGAGAGAGAGAGAGAGAGAGAGAGAGAGAGAGAGAGAGAGAGAGAGAGAGAGAGAGAGAGCTGAAACCAGATGCGAGAGATAGAACCTGTTAGGTGTTATATTAAGGGCTTCTTTCCAATAGAAGTATTAAGTGGATAAGTAGAAGAAGCGAAACTTACGCAGTTTTCACAGAGTTAACAGCTCAGCATGTGAAAGATGTTTTGAAAGCTTTCTTTGCTGTGCTTATGTTTGGAATGGATTATTTATCTACAATTACATGTTATCAACATTTTTTATTTTGTAGATTTTCACGAACAAAAACATGGTCTTCGCCTTAAGAAATTTGTCAGTGACTAGTGAAAACAACCCGCTACAGTTTTCAAACTATGGCCAGGAGATGAACATCACTATATATTCAGTAAACATGGACGCAGTCACTGATGAAGCGAGCAACATGTTCCGACTGATCAATTACTCCGTGTTAAGTTCTTTAATTGGTCTGTTCGGAATCTACAGCAACATCGTAAATATGATCGTGTTTCACAAACAAGGATTCACAACAACTGCCAACATTAGTTTCTTTGCGCTGGCCCTTTCCGACTTTTTATGTCTGTTAACCTTAGAATGGTGTACCATTTGCATGAATCCTTATATGGAATCAGACGCTGTTCCTTTCGTTCCTTTAGATCTTCCTTATCTGACAGGAGGCTGGTGTCATGTCTGTTTTGGTAGAATCACCAGCTGGATAACTGTTTACATCACGGCGGAGAGATGCCTGAGCGTCGCTCTACCTCTGAAAGTCAAACAGATGGTATCTCTCAGAAAGACTACGATCTGCATGTGCGCTATTTTCGCTATAAACCTGATACCAGTGGTCCCTAACCACTTTATTGCTTATTTAGACTGGAAATTTGTTCCGGAAAGAAACAAGACCTTATATGGAATTGTGTTCAGAAATGTTAATAATGCATTTGCAGGTTTGGTTTATACACTGACCTCAATATCTGGAATGTTGTCGTTTGTAGCGGTTATATTTCTGACCACTTTCCTTGCCATTAAACTCGTGCAAAAATCCAACTGGCAGAGCACCGCATCAGCGAAAAACGCAAATTCAGAAGCCAGGTCTCTGCGAGACAAGAAGACAATAAAGATGATCGTGATGATAGCGTCAATTCTTATAGCCTGTTACACCCCAGGATCTATTATCTCTTTGGTAACGTTATTAGAACCCGAATTTATCCTAGTAGGGAAGTATAAGAATTCTTACTTTGCCGTCTGGTCGTTTGCATTTGTCTGCAACACCATCAACTCCAGCGTGAACATGTTGCTGTACTACACCATGAGCACCAAGTACAGGGAGACGTTCAATCTGCTCTTCGCAAACTGCAGGATCTGCAGACTCTGTTGTACTGGGAATATTGACACTGAGCCCACTGACACATAAGTCACAGATGCCCACGCCGAAGGATATATGGAGACTGCATGGATGTAGATAGACTTGGTATTAAGCACAGACTAGACCTTCCTGCAGAGATTTACAATGAGCTGGCGACTGGACAGACATAGACAGAGTTGATGTAAAGCACAGACACGGCCTACTTGCAAGGATATACATGGACACTGCAACTGGGTAAATGTAGAAAGACATAATTGACATTAAGCACAGACTAGACCTTCCTGCAGAGACTTACAATGAGCTGGCGACTGGACAGACATAGACAGAGTTGATATAAAACACAGACACGACCTACTTGCAAGGATATACATGGACACTGCAACTGGGTAAATGTAGAAAGACATCATTGACATTAAGCACAGACTAGACCTTCCTGCAGAGACTTACAATGAGCTGGCGACTGGACAGACATAGACAGAGTTGATATAAAGCACAGACACGACCTACTTGCAAGGATATACATGGACACTGCAACTGGGTAAATGTAGAAAGACATCATTGACATTAAGCACAGACTAGACCTTCCTGCAGAGACTTACAATGAGCTGGCGACTGGACAGACATAGACAGAGTTGATATAAAGCACAGACACTACCTACCTGCAGGGACATACACCGACATCGCGTTTATTCAGATGTAGACAGAATTGGCCTTAAGCATATAAACTACCTACTTTTTGGTGTTTACATCGCTCGCTTTGAACTCCAGCGTGGTGCATGAACCTGCTATTATGTCTAATGCTCTGGGCTGATCTTTGCGTGTCGATTACCTTTCCTATTACCAGTGTCCCAAGCCATCAGGCGAACCCACTACGACCTATGAAGAACTTGTAATGTACCTCCGCAATTCAAGAACCAGAAGTCATCATCTTAGTCCAAGGTGTAGGGGTTGAACCCGCTACCTCGGCATACCAACACCGGAAGTTTAAGAGTGAGCGCTTTTATACATGCGGATCTACACATCCCACTTGCAAGATCTTAGTGGATATACAACTGGATAGATATAGACAGGGTGGGTAGATGAAGGCAGAGTGGGTAGATTTAGACAGGGTGGGTAAATGTAGACAGGGTGGATAGATGTAGACAGAGTGGGTAGATGTAGACAGAGTGGGTAGATGTAGACAGAGTTGGTAGATGTAGACAGGGTGGGTAGATGTAGACAGAGTGGGTAGATGTAGACAGAGTGGGTAGATGTAGACAGGTTGGGTAGATGAAGACAGGGTGGGTAGATGAAGATAGAGTGGGTAGATGTAGACAGAGTGGGTAGATGTAGACAGGTTGGGTAGATGTAGACAGAGTGGGTAGATGTAGACAGAGTGGGTAGATGTAGACAGGTTGGGTAGATGAAGACAGGGTGGGTAGATGAAGACAGAGTGGGTAAATGTAGACATAGTTGGTAGATGTAGACAGGGTGGGTAGATGTAGACAGAGTTGGTAGATATAGACAGGGTGGGTAGATGTAGACAGAGTTGGTAGATGTAGACAGGGTGGGTAGATGTAGACAGAGTGGGTAGATGTAGACAGGGTGGGTAGATGTAGACAGAGTGGGTGGATGTAGACAGAGTTGGTAGATGTAGACAGGGTGGATAGATGTAGACAGAGTGGGTAGATGTAGACAGAGTAGGTAGATGTAGACAGGGTGGGTAGATGAAGACAGGGTGGGTAGATGAAGACAGAGTGGGTAAATGTAGACAGAGTTGGTAGATGTAGACAGGGTGGGTAGATGTAGACAGAGTTGGTAGATGTAGACAGGGTGGGTAGATGTAGATAGAGTTGGTAGATGTAGACAGGGTGGGTAGATGTAGACAGAGTGGGTAGATGTAGACAGGGTGGGTAGATGTAGACAGGGTGGGTAGATGAAGACAGAGTAGGTAAATGTAGACAGAGTTAGTAGATATAGACAGGGTGGGTAGATGTAGACAGAGTGGGTAGATGAAGACAGAGTGGGTAAATGTAGACAGAGTTGGTAGATGTAGACAGGGTGGGTAGATGTAGACAGAGTTGGTAGATGTAGACAGAGTGGGTAGATGTAGACAGAATGGGTAGATGTAGACAGAGTTGGTAGATGTAGACAGAGTTGACAGATGTAGACAGAGTAGATATATGTTGACAGAATAGGTAGATGTTGACAGAGTGGATAGATGTAGACAGAGTGGATAGATGTAGACAGAGTGGATAGATGTAGACATAATGGGTAGATGTAGACAGAATGGGTAGATATAGACAGAGTGGATAGGTGTAGACAGAGTGGGTAGATGTAGACAGAGTGGGTAGATGTAGACAGAGTTGACAGATGTAGATAGAGTGGATAGATGTTTACAGAATAGGTAGATGTAGACAGAGTGGATAGATGTAGACAGAGTGGATAGATGTAGACAGAATGGGTAGATGTAGACAGAATGGGTAGATATAGACAGAGTGGATACGTGTAGACAGAGTGGATAGATGTAGACAGAATGGGTAGATGTAGACATAATGGGTAAATGTAGATATAATGGAAGCTGTATACAGAGTGGATAGATGTAGACAGAGTGGACAGATGTAGACAGAGTGGATAGATGTAGACAGAGTTGATAGATGTAGACAGAGTGGATAGATATAGACAGAGTGGATAGATGTGGACAAAGTGGATAGATGTAGCCAGAGTGGATAGATGTAGATAGAGTGGATAGATGTAGACGGTGTGGACAGATGTAGACAGAGTAGATAGATGTAGACAGAGTGGATAGATGTGGACAAAGTGGATAGATGTAGCCAGAGTGGATATATGTAGACAGAGTGGATAGGTGTAGACAGAATGGGTAGATGTAGATATAATGGGTAAATGTAGATATAATCGAAGATGTATACAGAGTGGATAGATGTAGCCAGAGTGGAAAGATGTAGACAGAATAGGTAGATTTAGACAGAATGGTTTGATGTAGACATAATGGGTAGATGTAGACAGAATGCGTAGACGTAGACAGAATGGATAGATGTAGATAGAGTGGATAGATGAAGACAGAGTGGTTAGATATGGACAAAGTGGATAGATGTAGCCAGAGTGTATAGATGTAGACAGAATGAAAAGATGTAGATAGAATGGGTAGATGTAGACATAATGGGAAGATGTTTCAAGCGTGGACAGATGTAGACAGAGTGGATAGATGTAGACAGAGTGGATAGATGTAAACAAAATGGGTAGATGCAGACAGAATGGGTAGATGCAGACATAATGGGTAGATGCAGATAGAATGGGTAGATGCAGATAGAATGGGTAGATGTAGACAGAATGGATAGATGTAGACAGAATTGATATATGTAGACAGAGTGGATAGATGTAGACAGAGTGGATAGATGTGGACAACGTGGATAGATGTAGACAGAATGGATAGATGTAGACAGAATGGGTAGATGTTGACAGAGAGGATATGTGTAGACAGAATTGGTAGATGTAGACAGAATGGGTAGATGTAGACATAATGGGAATATGTTTCAAGAGTGGACAGATTTAGACAGTGTGGATAGATGTAGACAGAGTGGATAGATGTAGACAGAATGGGTAGATGTAGACATAATGGATAGATGTAGACAGAATGGTTAGATGTAGACAGAATGGGTAGATGTAGACAGAATGGATAGATGTAGACATAGTGGATAAATGTAGACAGAGTGGATAGATATAAATAGACTGGCTATGTGTAAACAGAAAGGGTAGATGTAGACAGAATGGGTAGATGTAGACATAATGGGAAGATATTTACAGAGTGGATAGATGTAGACAGATTGGATAGATGTAGACAGAGTGGATATATGTAGACAGAGTGGATAGGTGTAGACAGAATGTGTAGATGTAGACAGAATGGGTATTGAGAGCATGAGAGGGAAATCAGAATTGGCATAGACAACATGAGAGGGAAAGACAGAATTGGCATTAAGAGCATGAGAGGGTAGGATAGTATTGCATTGAGAGCATGAGAGGGAAAGACAGAATTGGCATTGAGAGCATGAGAGGGAAAGACAGAATTGGCATTGAGAGCATGAGAGGCTAGGATAGTATTGCATTGAGAGCATGAGAGGGAAAGACAGAATTGGCATTGAGAGCATGAGAGGCTAGGATAGTATTGCATTGAGAGCATGAGAGGGAAAGACAGAATTGGCATTGAGAGTATGAGAGGTAGGATAGTATTGCATTGAGAGCATGAGAGGGAAAGACATAATTGGCATTGAGAGTTTGAGAGGGTAGGATAGTATTGCATTGAGAGCATGAGAGGGAAAGACAGAATTGGCATTGAGAGTATGAGAGGCTAGGATAGTATTGCATTGAGAGTATGAGAGGGAAAGACAGAATTGGCATTGAGAGTATGAGAGGGTAGGATAGTATTGCATTGAGAGTATGAGAGGGAAAGACAGAATTGGCATTGAGAGTATGAGAGGGTAGGATAGTATTGCATTGAGAGTATGAGAGGGAAAGACATAATTCGCATTGAGAGTATGAGAGGGTAGGATAGTATTGCATTGAGAGCATGAGAGGGAAAGACATAATTGGCATTGCGAGCATGAAAGGGAAAGACAGAATGGGTATTGCGAGCATGAGAGGGAAAGACAGAATTGGCATTGAGAGCATGAGAGGGAAAGACAGAATTGGCATAGAGAGCATGAGAGGGAATGACAGAATTGGCATAGAGAGCATGAGAGCGAAAGACAGAATTGGCATTGAGAGCATGAGAGGGTTGGATAGTATTGCATTGAGAGCATGAGAGGGAAAGACATAATTGGCATTGAGAGCATGAAAGGGAAAGACAGAATTGGCATTGAGAGCATGAGAGGGTAGGATAGTATTACATTGAGAGCATGAGAGGGAAAGACATAATTGGCATTGAGAGCATGAGAGGGAAAGTTATAATTGTCATTGAGAGCATTAGAGGTAAATCAGAATTGGCATTGAGAGCATCAAAGGGAAATTAGAATTGGCATTGAGATCATGAGTGGGAAATCAGAATTGGCATAGAGTGAAGGACAGAATTGGCAGTGAGAGCATGAGAGGGAAAGACAGAATTGGCATTTATAGCATGAAAGGGAAAGACAGAATAGGTATTGAGAGCATGAGAGGGAAATCAGAATTGGCATAGAGGGAAAGACAGAATTGGCATTGAGAGCATGAGAGGGTCGGACAGAATTGGCATTTAGGGCATGAGAGGGAAATTAGAATTGACATAGAGGGAAAGACAGAATTGGCATTGAGAGCATGAGAGAGAAACTAGAATTGGCATTGAGACCATGAGAGGGAAATTAGAATTGGCATTGGTGGAAAGACTGAATTGGCATTGAGAGCTTGAGAAGGAAATTAGAATTGGCATTGAGAGCTTGAGAAGGAAATTAGAATTGGCATTGAGAGCTTGAGAAGGAAATTAGAATTGGCATTGAGAGCATGAGAGGAACAGACAGAATTGACATTGAGAGCATGAGAGGGAAACGCAGAACTGGCATTGAGAGCATGAGAGGGAGAGACATAATTGGCATTGAGAGCAAGAGAGGGAAGGACAGAATTGACATTGAGAGCACGAGAGGGAAAGACATAATCGCAGGTCGGCATGGCCGAATGGATAAAAACGCGTGTTCGTAAACATCAGGTGTGCTGATGCCGAGGTAAGCAGTTTAACCCCTACACCGGATAGCTGGACTAAAATGTTGACATGTCATCCTTGACTTGGGGATGTTAATTACAAGTACCTCTGAAATCGTAGTGGGTTTGCCTGATGGCGAGGGACACTGTTAATAGGGAAATCTAACCGATGCACAAAATTTAGTCCATCACTACTATAAATAGTGTGGATGGACTACGCTTGAGCTCAAGGCGAGTGAGCGCAACGGAATCGGCAATAAGAGTATGAGAGGGAAAGATAGAATTGGCATTGAGAGCATGAGAGGGAAAGATAGAATTGGCATTGAGAGCATGAGAGGGAAAGATAGAATTGGCATTGAGATCATGAGAGGGAAAGATATAATTAGCATTGAGAGCATGAGAGGGAATGACAGAATTAGCATTGAGAGCACAAGAGGGAAAGACATAATTAGCATTGAGAGCATGAGAGGGAATGACAGAATTGGCATTGAGAGCATGAGAGAGAAAGATAGAATTGGCATTGAGAGCATGAGAGGGAAAGATAGAATTGGCATTGAGAGCATGAGAGGGAAAGATAGAATTGGCATTGAGAGCATGAGAGGGAAAGATAGAATTGGCATTGAGAGCATGAGAGGGAAAGATAGAATTGGCATTGAGAGCATGAGAGGGAAAGATAGAATTGGCATTGAGAGCATGAGAGGGAAAGATAGAATTGGCATTGAGAGCATGAGAGGGTAGGATAGTATTGCATTGAGAGCATGAGAGGGAAAGATAGAATTGGCATTGAGAGCATGAGAGGGAAAGATAGAATTGGCATTGAGAGCATGAGAGGGAAAGATAGAATTGGCATTGAGAGCATGAGAGGGAAAGACATACTTGCATTGAGAGCATGAGAGGGAATGATAGAATTGGCATTGAAAGCATGAGAGGGAAAGACATACTTGCATTGAGAGCATGAGAGGGAATGATAGAATTGGCATTGAGAGCATGAGAGGGAAAGATAGAATTGGCATTGAGAGCATGAGAGGGAAAGATAGAATTGGCATTGAGAGCATGAGAGGGAAAGATAGAATTGGCATTGAGAGCATGAGAGGGTAGGATAGTATTGCATTGAGAGCATGAGAGGGAAAGACATACTTGCATTGAGAGCATGAGAGGGAATGATAGAATTGGCATTGAGAGCATGAGAGGGAAAGACATACTTGCATTGAGAGCATGAGAGGGAATGATAGAATTGGCATTGAGAGCACAAGAGGGAAAGACAGAATTGGCATTGAGAGCATGAGAGGGAAAGACAGAATTGGCATTGAGAGCATGAGAGGGAAAGATAGAATTGGCATTGAGAGCATGAGAGGGAAAGATAGAATTGGCATTGAGAGCATGAGAGGGAAAGATAGAATTGGCATTGAGAGCATGAGAGGGAAAGACAGAATTGGCATTGAGAGCATGAGAGGGAAAGATAGAATTGGCATTGAGAGCATGAGAGGGAAAGATAGAATTGGCATTGAGAGCATGAGAGGGAAAGATAGAATTGGCATTGAGAGCATGAGAGGGAAAGACATACTTGCATTGAGAGCATGAGAGGGAAAGATAGAATTGGCATTGAGAGCATGAGAGGGAAAGACATACTTGCATTGAGAGCATGAGAGGGAATGATAGAATTGGCATTAAGAGCATGAGAGGGAAAGACATACTTGCATTGAGAGCATTAGAGGGAATGATAGAATTGGCATTGAGAGCATGAGTGGGAAAGATAGAATTGGCATTGAGAGCATGAGAGAGAAAGACATACTTGCATTGAGAGCATGAGAGGGAATGATAGAATTGGCATTAAGAGCATGAGAGGGAAAGACATACTTGCATTGGGAGCATGAGAGGGAATGATAGAATTGGCATTAAGAGCATGAGAGGGAAAGACATACTTGCATTGGGAGCATGAGAGGGAATGATAGAATTGGCATTGAGAGCATGAGAGGGAATGATAGAATTGGCATTGGGAGCATGAGAGGGAATGATAGAATTGGCATTGGGAGCATGAGAGGGAATGATAGAATTGGCATTGAGAGCATGAGAGGGAAAGACATACTTGCATTGAGAGCATGAGAGGGAATGATAGAATTGGCATTGAGAGCATGAGAGGGAATGATAGAATTGGCATTGGGAGCATGAGAGGGAATGATAGAATTGGCATTGAGAGCAAGAGAGGGAATGATAGAATTGGCATTGGGAGCATGAGAGGGAAAGACATACTTGCATTGAGAGCATGAGAGGGAATGATAGAATTGGCATTAAGAGCATGAGAGGGAAAGACATACTTGCATTGAGAGCATGAGAGGGAATGATAGAATTGGCATTAAGAGCATGAGAGGGAAAGACATACTTGCATTGGGAGCATGAGAGGGAATGATAGAATTGGCATTGAGAGCATGAGAGGGAATGATAGAATTGGCATTGGGAGCATGAGAGGGAATGATAGAATTGGCATTAAGAGCATGAGAGGGAATGATAGAATTGGCATTGAGAGCATGAGAGGGAATGATAGAATTGGCATTGGGAGCATGAGAGGGAATGATAGAATTGGCATTGAGAGCATGAGAGGGAATGATAGAATTGGCATTGAGAGCATGAGAGGGAATGATAGAATTGGCATTGGGAGCATGAGAGGGAATGATAGAATTGGCATTGAGAGCATGAGAGGGAAAGACATACTTGCATTGAGAGCATGAGAGGGAATGATAGAATTGGCATTGAGAGCATGAGAGGGAAAGACATACTTGCATTGAGATCATGAGATGGAAAGACAGAATTGGCATTGAGAGCATGAGAGGGAAAGACATACTTGGCATTGAGAGCATGAGAGGGAATGATAGAATTGGCATTGAGAGCACCAGAGGGAAAGACAGAATTGGCATTGAGATCATGAGAGGGAAAGATAGAATTAGCATTGAGAGCATGAGAGGGAATGACAGAATTGGCATTGAGATCATGAGGGGGAAAGATAGAATTAGCATTGAGAGCATGAGAGGGAATGACAGAATTAGCATTGAGAGCACAAGAGGGAAAGACATAATTAGCATTGAGAGCATGAGAGGGAATGACAGAATTGGCATTGAGAGCATGAGAGGGAATGACAGAATTAGCATTGAGAGCACAAGAGGGAAAGACATAATTAGCATTGAGAGCATGAGAGGGAATGACAGAATTGGCATTGAGAGCATGAGAGGGAATGACAGAATTGGCATTGGGAGCACAAGAAGGAAAGACAGAATTAGCATTGAGAGCACAAGAGGGAAAGACAGAATTAGCATTGAGAGCATTAGAGAGAATGACATAATTGACATAGAGAGCACAAGAGGGAAAGACAGAATTAGCATTGAGAGCACAAGAGCGAAAGACAGAATTGGCAATGATAGCCTTAGAGGGAATGACAGAATTGACATTGAGAGCATGAGAGGGAAAGATAGTATTGGAATTGAGAGCGTGAGAGGGAAAGATAGGATTGGCACTAAGAACGTGACAGGGAAAGATAGAATTGGTACTGAGAGCATTATCGTGAAATACATAATTGGCACTGAGATAATGAGATGGAATGATAGAACTGGCTATGAGAACATGAGAGGGAAAGACATGATTGGCATTGAGAGCATGAGAGGGAAAGATATAATTGGCATTGAGAGCATAAAAGGTAAAGACAGAATGGGTATTGCGAGCATGAGAGGGAAAGACAGAATTGGCATTGAGAGCATGAAAGGGAAAGACAGAATGGGTATTGCGAGCATGAGACGGAAAGACAGAATTGGCATTGAGAGCATGAGAGGGAAAGACAGAATTGGCATAGAGAGCATGAGAGGGAAAGACAGAACTGGCATTGAGAGCATGAGAGGGAAAGACAGAATTGGCATAGAGAGCATGAGAGGGAAAGATAGAATTGGCATGGAGAGCATGAGAGGGTAGGATAGTATTGCATTGAGAGCATGAGAGGGAAAGACATAATTGGCATTGAGAGCATGAGAGGGTAGGATATTATTGCATTGAGAGCATGAGAGGGAAAGACAGAATTGGCATTGAGAGCATGAGAGGGTAGGATATTATTGCATTGAGAGCATGAGAGGGAAAGACATAATTGGCATGGAGAGCATGAGAGGGTAGGATAGTATTGCATTGAGAGCATGAGAGGGAAAGACATAATTGGCATGGAGAGCATGAGAGGGTTGGATAGTATTGCATTGAGAGCATGAGAGGGAAAGACATAATTGGCATTGAGAGCATGAGAGGGTAGGATATTATTGCATTGAGAGCATGAGAGGGAAAGACAGAATTGGCATTGAGAGCATGAGAGGGTAGGATAGTATTGCATTGAGAGCATGAGAGGGAAAGACATAATTGGCATTGAGAGCATGAGAGGGTAGGATAGTATTGCATTGAGAGCATGAGAGGGAAAGACATAATTGGCATTGAGAGCATGAGAGGGTAGGATAGTATTGCATTGAGAGCATGAGAGGGAAAGACATAATTGGCATGGAGAGCATGAGAGGGTAGGATATTATTGCATTGAGAGCATGAGAGGGAAAGACAGAATTGGCATGGAGAGCATGAAAGGGAAAGACAGAATTGGCATTGAGAGCATGAGAGGGTAGGATAGTATTGCATTGAGAGTATGAGAGGGAAAGACATAATTGGCATTGAGAGCATGAAAGGGAAAGCCAGAATTGGTATTGAGAGCATGAGAGGGTAGGATAGTATTGCATTGAGAGCATGAGAGGGAAAGACATAATTGGCATTGAGAGCATGAGAGGGAAACTTATAATTGTCATTGAGAGCATTAGAGGTAAATCAGAATTGGCATTGAGAGCATCAAAGGGAAATTAGAATTGGCATTGAGATCATGAGTGGGAAATCAGAATTGGCATAGAGTGAAGGACAGAATTGGCAGTGAGAGCATGAGAGGGAAAGACAGAATTGGCATTTATAGCATGAAAGGGAAAGACAGAATGGGTATTGAGAGCATGAGAGGGAAATCAGAATTGGCATAGAGGGAAAGACAGAATTGGCATTGAGAGCATGAGAGGGTAGGACAGAATTGGCATTTAGGGCATGAGAGGGAAATTAGAATTGACATAGAGGGAAAGACAGAATTGGCATTGAGAGCATGAGAGAGAAATTAGAATTGGCATTGAGATCATGAGAGGGAAATTAGAATTGGCATTGGTGGAAAGACTGAATTGGCATTGAGAGCTTGAGAAGGAAATTAGAATTGGCATTGAGAGCTTGAGAAGGAAATTAGAATTGGCATTGAGAGCATGAGAGGAACAGACAGAATTGACATTGAGAGCATGAGAGGGAAACGCAGAACTGGCATTGAGAGCATGAGAGGGAGAGACATAATTGGCATTGAGAGCAAGAGAGGGTAGGACAGAATTGACATTGAGAGCACGAGAGGGAAAGACATAATCGCAGGTCGGCATGGCCGAATGGATAAAAACGCGTGTTCGTAAACATCAGGTGTGCTGATGCCGAGGTAAGCAGTTTAACCCCTACACCGGATAGCTGGACTAAAATGTTGACATGTCATCCTTGACTTGGGGATGTTAATTACAAGTACCTCTGAAATCGTAGTGGGTTTGCCTGATGGCGAGGGACACTGTTAATAGGGAAATCTAACCGACGCACAAAATTTAGTCCATCACTACTATAAATAGTGTGGATGGACTACGCTTGAGCTCAAGGCGAGTGAGCGCAACGGAATCGGCAATAAGAGCATGGGAGGGAAAGATAGAATTGGCATTGAGAGCATGAGAGGGAAAGATAGAATTGGCATTGAGATCATGAGAGGGAAAGATAGAATTAGCATTGAGAGCATGAGAGGGAATGACAGAATTAGCATTGAGAGCACAAGAGGGAAAGACATAATTAGCATTGAGAGCATGAGAGGGAATGACAGAATTGGCATTGAGAGCATGAGAGGGAAAGACAGAATTGGCATTGAGAGCATGAGAGGGAAAGATAGAATTGGCATTGAGAGCATGAGAGGGAAAGATAGAATTGGCATTAAGAGCATGAGAGGGAAAGATAGAATTGGCATGGAGAGCATGAGAGGGAAAGATAGAATTGGCATTAAGAGCATGAGAGGGAAAGACATACTTGCATTGAGAGCATGAGAGGGAATGATAGAATTGGCATTAAGAGCATGAGAGGGAAAGATAGAATTGGCATTGAGAGCATGAGAGGGAATGATAGAATTGGCATTGAGAGCATGAGAGGGAAAGACATACTTGCATTGAGAGCATGAGAGGGAATGATAGAATTGGCATTGAGAGCATGAGATTGAAAGACATACTTGCATTGAGATCATGAGATGGAATGATAGAATTGGCATTGAGAGCATGAGATTGAAAGACATACTTGCATTGAGATCATGAGATGGAAAGACAGAATTGGCATTGAGAGCATGAGAGGGAAAGACATACTTGGCATTGAGAGCATGAGAGGGAATGATAGAATTGGCATTGAGAGCACAAGAGGGAAAGACAGAATTGGCATTGAGATCATGAGAGGGAAAGATAGAATTAGCATTGAGATCATGAGAGGGAATGACAGAATTGGCATTGAGATCATGAGAGGGAAAGATAGAATTAGCATTGAGAGCATGAGAGGGAATGACAGAATTAGCATTGAGAGCATGAGAGGGAATGATAGAATTGGCATTGAGAGCACAAGAGGGAAAGACAGAATTGGCATTGAGATCATGAGAGGGAAAGATAGAATTAGCATTGAGAGCATGAGAGGGAATGATAGAATTGGCATTGAGAGCATGAGAGGGAAAGATAGAATTGGCATTGAGAGCATGAGAGGGAAAGATAGAATTGGCATTGAGAGCATGAGATTGAAAGACATACTTGCATTGAGATCATGAGATGGAATGATAGAATTGGCATTGAGAGCATGAGAGGGAATGATAGAATTGGCATTGAGAGCATGAGATTGAAAGACATACTTGCATTGAGATCATGAGATGGAATGATAGAATTGGCATTGAGAGCATGAGAGGGAAAGATAGAATTGGCATTGAGAGCATGAGAGGGAAAGATAGAATTGGCATTGAGAGCATGAGAGGGAATGATAGAATTGGCATTGAGAGCATGAGATTGAAAGACATACTTGCATTGAGATCATGAGATGGAATGATAGAATTGGCATTGAGAGCATGAGATTGAAAGACATACTTGCATTGAGATCATGAGATGGAAAGACAGAATTGGCATTGAGAGCATGAGAGGGAAAGACATACTTGGCATTGAGAGCATGAGAGGGAATGATAGAATTGGCATTGAGAGCACAAGAGGGAAACGCAGAATTGGCATTGAGATCATGAGAGGGAAAGATAGAATTAGCATTGAGATCATGAGAGGGAATGACAGAATTGGCATTGAGATCATGAGAGGGAAAGATAGAATTAGCATTGAGAGCATGAGAGGGAATGACAGAATTAGCATTGAGAGCACAAGAGGGAAAGACATAATTAGCATTGAGAGCATGAGAGGGAATGACAGAATTGGCATTGAGAGCATGAGAGGGAATGACAGAATTAGCATTGAGAGCACAAGAGGGAAAGACATAATTAGCATTGAGAGCATGAGAGGGAATGACAGAATTGGCATTGAGAGCATGAGAGGGAATGACAGAATTGGCATTGGGAGCACAAGAAGGAAAGACAGAATTAGCATTGAGAGCACAAGAGGGAAAGACAGAATTAGCATTGAGAGCATTAGAGAGAATGACATAATTGACATAGAGAGCACAAGAGGGAAAGACAGAATTAGCATTGAGAGCACAAGAGGGAAAGACAGAATTGGCATTGAGAGCACAAGAGGGAAAGACAGAATTGGCAATGATAGCCTTAGAGGGAATAACAGAATTGACATTGAGAGCATGAGAGGGAAAGATAGTATTGTAATTGAGAGCGTGAGAGGGAAAGATAGGATTGGCACTAAGAACGTGACAGGGAAAGATAGAATTGGTACTGAGAGCATTATCGTGAAATACATAATTGGCACTGAGATAATGAGATGGAATGATAGAACTGGCTATGAGAACATGAGAGGGAAAGACATGATTGGCAATGAGAGCATGAGAGGGAAAGATATAATTGGCATTGAGAGCATGAAAGGTAAAGACATAATTGGCACTGAGAGCTTGAGAAGGAAAGACATAATTGGCACTGAGAACATGAGAAAGAAAGACATAATTGGCACTTAGAATATGAGAAGGAATAACACAATTGGCACTGAGAAAATGAGAAAGAAAGACATAATTGGCACTTAGAATATGAGAAGGAATAACACAATTGGCACTGAGAGCATGCATGAGAGGGAAAGACAATTGGCATATAGAGCATGAGAAGGCAAGACATAATTGGCACTGAGAGCATGATAAGGAAAGACAGAATTGTCATTGAATAGATAAACAAAACTTTTACACTCCTTAAGGCGTACTGGGCATATAGTGCTACAAGCCTATGTTAATAGATCAATCCTCACTCAGCTGTCAACGTGGTCGAAAGGACAATAACGCTCATTTTTAAAGTACCGATGCGCTAATGGTTAGGTGAGGGGTTCACTCCTTATACCAGCATTAAGTTGGTTCAATGCCGACCTCTCTTTTCAGAAAGCAATGGAAAACTACTTTTAACGTAAAATTGCATAGAAAATCAGTTATCAGTTATCAGTTATCAGTTGGGGTATCTTCATTGCACTCCGAACATGTCCATAGGTGCTCAGATCCTCCCCCCAGCATCAATCTGGGTCCTGCAAAGGACGTTACGCATTGTTTAAATGGCTCTGTGGCGAAGGAGTAACGAGCATTTCGTAATCCCGCATACCGCGTCCGAGGTCAGCTGCAGGCGATGAAGAAGCAGACCGCCACGTTTGAGTTTTAGCAATGATACGGACGCCTGTCGTCCAGAAAGCATTGGCAAACTACTGAACGTAAACTGTAAGTAATAAACTGGGGTTGATTGCGACTTCTTGTAAAGGATATGCCACTAACTTGATCGTCACTTGGTGGGTATGGGGTCTGTTTCAAGACTGCGGACTGTATTGCGACAGATAACAGGGCCGTTCCGTGCTATGATACAAATAGATGGTTGCACCAGGCTGCACCGTAAGGGGGCGGCATAAGCAACGAAATCAAAATACAGTTTGAATCATTCAATAATTACAAAATCTTTATGCAGCGCTTTAAGGGGCGGAATTTCAAAGACTTTCATCATACAGAGAAAATCTACCTGGCGGTCCCGACCGATAACGTTGTCCTCTAAATATAGCCACGTCATGATTACAAAGATTAGGACATATCTGGTCGATTTTTCAAGCACCGATGACGTCACCATCACGTGACACAACATCTAATTTCCCTAGCTGTGCATATATTTGATCTACTTAACACAAGCCTTGGTTAGTTAGGCTTTATACCAACCGTAGTGTCTTCCAATTACAATGGACACAAGTGAACGGGCGATCTAGTGATAGGGCTAGAGTAGATGGCTACAAAAATCATTACATGTTGAAGTAATATACATATGAATACAGGCTACACTGAACTGACAGTTTTGCGCAAAAAGAGCATTTCTTCACAGTTGACATCGCGATAATCGGTCAACTTGTTAAGTTATAGATATTCATGTCATTTTCATTCTTATTGACACGCCTGTAGTAAGTTGTTTGAAAGTATGGGGCGACGGATGAGAAGATTGTCGCATGGATTGTTGGTGTTCGTGTTTGTGTTATTGTTACTATTATTGTGTTGTTGCTGCTACTTTTACTGAATTGTTTGTGTTTTTTTTTTTTTACAATCAAGATTATTGTGTTGTTTTTTATGTTTCTGTTGTTGTGTTGTTATTCATACTTTTACTGTGTTGTTGCTTTTGATGTTACTATTTTTGTGTTGTTGTTGTTGTTACTGCTACTTCTACCGTATTGTTGTTTTTGATGTTACTATTATTGTGTTGTTGTTGCTGTTGCTACATTTACTGTGTTGTGGTTTTAGATGTTACTGTTTTGTGTTGTTGTTGCTACTTCTACTGTGTTGTTTGTGTTGTTTTTGATATTAAGATTATTGTGTTGTTTTTGATATTAAGATTATTGTGTTGGTTTTGATGTTATTATTATTGAGTTGTTGTTGCTACTTTTACTGTGTTGTTGTTTTTGATTTTACTATTACTATCTTGTTCTTGCTACTTTAACTGTGTTGTTGTTTTTGACGTTACTATTATTGTGTTGTTGTTGTTGTTGTTGTTGGTGCTACTTTTGCTCTGTTGTTGTTTATGATGTTACTGTTGTGTTGTTGCTGCTATTTTAACTGTGTTGTGGTTTCTGATGTTACTGTTTGTGTTGTTGTTGCTACTTTTACTGTGTTGTTTGTGTTGTTTTTGATATTAAGATTATTGTGTTGATTTTGATGTTGTTATTATTGCGTTCTTGTTGGTACTTTTACTGTATTGTTGTTTTTGATGTTACTATTATTGTGTTGTTGTTGGTACTTTTACTGTATTGTTGTTTTTGATGTTACTATTATTGTGTTGTTGTTGGTACTTTTAATGTATTGTTGTTTCTGATGTTTCTATTAGTGTCTTGTTATTGTTGCTACTTTTACTGTGTTGTTGTTTTTGATATTACTATTATTATGTTGCTGTTGTTGCTACTTTTACTGTGTTGTTGTTTTTGATGTTACTATTATTGTGTTGTTGTTGCTACTTTTACTGTGTTGTTATTTTTGATGTTAATATTATTTTGTTG
>OY992892.1:71182035-71187035 GCA_963921405.1 Cepaea hortensis | reverse complement strand
TCACGTTAAGCGAAATAATGAGGATAATCTTTAAATGTTTATTGCTCAGAATTGTATATACAATGAAAAATATTCTATATAAAATTCACAAGAACAATAAACATAAATATTACCCTAATATACGAGGGACGGTCAATAAGTAATGCCTCCTATTTTCTATCTATGTAAATACTTCATTGCGTGCAATTTATCAGTTTAGCGGGACTCCCCATTCACTCTTCTGCAATGTGTATCACTTCAAATTCAGTCACTAGTTGCACAACAGTAACGGTCTAAAAATGGCGACCAAAGAAGTTCGGTTAAAGCAACTTAATGTCATAGAATTCCTCAATGCTGAAGGCGAGGCCCCGATTCGCATCCACGAATGTTTGAGTATTGTTTACGGGGATTCAACAGTGGATGGTAGCACTGTTCGACGTAAGGTACGTCGTTGTGATGAAGCTGAATTAGGTCAATCCTCATTGGCTGACGCAAAGTGGACTGGCCGTCCACCAACCGCATGGACTCCACACTACATTCATCGAGTTGATGGCATCATTCGTGGTGACCGCCGGGTAAAACTGTGTGAAACGTATCCATGTTGTCCATTAGTAAAGTCAGTGCCCAGACCATCATTAAAGACCTGGGTTATTCAAAGGTTTGTGCACGGTGGGTACCCAGAATGTTGACAGACAGATATAAAGAAGCAAGGAAAACCACAGCCATTAACATCCTGCAACTTACGAAACTGAAGGAGACGGGTTTTTATCGAATATTGTGACAGGTAATGAGACTTGGGTTCATATCTTGAAACAGAAACCAAAAGGCAGTCAATGGAATGGCATCACATAACATCCCCGACAAGAAAGAAAATCAAGATGCCACCATCTGTAGGGAAAGTTATGGCCTCCGTGTTTTGGGATGAGAAAAGTGTGATTCTTCTCGACTTCTTGGAACAAGGAAACACGGTGTATTCTGATCGTTACATTGAAATTTTAAGAAGCTTAGACGGCGTCTTTGGCTAGAACAGTTTGAAATCAGACACTAGGCTGGCTAGAAAAATGAGGGTCCATCATGATCTTAGCTGTCATGGTTCCTGTCAAGGAATAGAAACGTGACATACAGTAGTAACATAGCAAAAAGAGCCACAACAAATTCCCCACATGGAGAAGTGAACTAATTATAGGGACAAATAGTATGGGGATGATAAGGTGCGAGAACAAGGGGACTGAGCACGTATGGGAATGTCTTGAGTGCAGAGTTGTCTGTTCTTAACTCAACTCAACTCAAGGTGCGAGATGCGAGCTTCGCTTTTATTTGTCGACGGCCTATTCCTCCGTAGCTGATAATGCGGATAAAAATAAATTCTCCATGATGATGACATGAAATCCGTAACCTCACAGTGCCCACACTGCATGGATAGTTAAGGAGCTGGCTGGCAACAGAGAGAAAGCTGAACCATCACCAGTGTCCTATTTCTACAAGACGTACCAGAGAACCGAAACGGCTGTGGTTTTTGCAAAACTAATGGTAAAGTATTGGAGAGTAGTTTTGGTAATAACAATACTGTACAACCGGGCGGTTTAGTATCCTCGATCATGGACAGGAGAAGGTTTAACAACAACGATCAAGAACTATGGGTTTTTATTTGATATTACCTCGCTTTGAACTCAAACGGAGTCCATACATGTACAACTGCATGCGCGCGTCGTGAATGTTCAAATCCAGGGTGTCAATGAAATACCCCCCCCCCCCCCACCACCACCCCCACCCCAAGCCACTACAATGTCGTCACTTTGAAAATATGAACTCCCGTCACACTACATCAACACAGGTGTGTTTGCATTGGATTACATAAACCGCTATAAATAAATCGCCCTTCTAGTTCGGGCAACAACCTCCCCTTCTCCACGATGCATGGGCTTTAAATATTACAGTTCTCTGGCAAAGCGGATGAATTCTTAAAATATGATAGCTTGTGTTTGTTTTAAAATGTTATATTTAATTTAGCAACCAAACGCACATTTGATCCCCATGCAGATGTACCAAATCGAATGTTAGCTGGTTCATCTAACAACAGAACATTTTGAAAGTCTATCAACAGAAGATTGTGAAAGTCTACCAACAGAAGCGGGAAACAACGGACTGAAATGTTCTCGTTCGTGAACGACAATATCTGGCATTCATATTGTAGCAGAGATGTCATTGGATTGTGTGAGTAAATACTGGTACCTGTATAGAACAAGTATTCAAAATAGAACAAGAATACAACATAGAACAAGTACACAACTAGAACATGCTGGTGTGGTGGAAACAGAGGACAGATTGGCTGGGTCTGCACCACTTGGTCTGGTCCTGGTGCATGCTAAGGCTGAAGCAGTTAGGCCGTTTGGAATTGGGTGTATAGTGCAGAAGAATAGATAGATCATCAAGATTGGAGAGAATAATGCTTCATACAGTGACCAGAGGATCTGGCCAACATTCAAAACCCGGAGGGTAGACAGACCAGACGGACACAATCCGACTGCTGCTGTTACCATTAGTAGGTGGACTATCCGCTGTCTGTTGAAGATGAGAACGGAGCACTATGTGAATATCCCGAATGATGTGATGTCAGTTCGTAACTTAACTTAACCAAACCCAACTCAGAACAAAGTGTATTCAAATAATCTCGCTGTGACCACGCATGTGAGCTAAATCTCCAGATTTGAACTGATTAACACAGTAGATGTTAAATCAAATGTATCTGAGGCTTTCCGATAAAACAATAAATGCATAAATTAATGAAATATGGTAATTTGTTTTACTATCAGCGAAACCATAACAATAATCTTCATGTATACCATCAAAAGTCATGCGCTTAAATATCCGGTGCGCTGATGACGGGGCACGAGGATAAACTAGTCTGCTCGGTTGGACTACAACGTTTATTTCTCCTGTTTTAGTTTAGTTTAGTCGACGGATCCACATCACGACACACGGGTGTAACCCATAAGTGCTCCGTTCTACTCCTAACTCAAGCCTGGGTTCGGAGAATCTCAGCTTAATGCACGAACTCCGTAGTAGAAGCGAGGATGCTGACATACTTTGGGTAGTTTTTTTACTCGAAATTCTGGCCGGGCAGCGCCGTTAGGCTACTCTTTTTCGATATCCAACTGCCAAGGGATATTTACGTGCGCATCAATACACATGGTCGTCCGATCTCACTACCCAGAGACCAGGGAACATGTTTGTTACTAGAAGTCCACGTAAAAAAAAATCCCAACCCTCACAGGGGTTTGAACCCGGGACCTCCAGAACTCGAGGTGGACACCATACCTAGAGCCCACTCAGTCCCCTAATTTCACCTTCAGAAAGCAAAGGCAAACTGATGAACGTAAAATTGCTTAGAAAATCAACCTGAGATTGGTGAGGACGCCAACGTCCTGTAAAGGACACACGATTATTTTTAATACCATCACTATACTATCACGATTACCATTTTCGTCATTATAATTATCAACCATACAGATTAATGTTCTCGATCACATTTCACAAATTTTGTGAATCTGTTATGTCAAGGATTGCTTCCACAGACGCAAGCCTTGACAGAACAGATTCAGAAAATTTAGAACTCTTTACTTCAGATGAAACAACTGATCTACAGGAAATACATGAACTTCTATTTGCAGACGACCAGTGCCTGTTTTATAGCGACGAGGTAAGACTGCAAAATCATATGATGCTATCTGAGTTCAACATGCAGCAAATACAATATGAGCTTAAATACAGCCAAAACCTAAGTAATGCAAGTTAGCAGATCTCCTAGTCCACTAAGTATACAGATGAATAACACAACTCTGAAACAAGTTAAAGAATTCAAATATCTTGGAAGTATGATCACAGAAGATGGCAGATTGGACAGAGAAATCGAAATCAGATGTCGAAAACTATCACCCATACTGAAACATCCAAATATACCCATGTCGTCATAAACGACAGATAATAAACAGCGTATTCACACCAAACCTATGCTACCAGTCTCAAACTTGGACATTATCCAAATCACACTTTCGCAAAATCAACACATCTGAGATGAGATGCCCGAGGAGCGCTGCCAACTTAAATATCTGAGACGAGTAAGAATGATGTTATAAAACAGACAGTTGGATCAACACCTTGTGCCACAATTATTGAAAGACAGAAGATCAAGTGGTTTGGCCATGTCGTTAGAATGCAACATCAGCAACTACCATCACTGGCCTTACATCAAAGATCATCTGCAAAGAGACCAAGAGGACGTCCAAAAAGAAAATGGCTTGACGACATCAAAGACATTGTACAATCATAAGGAATGACACTATCCAATGCCACCTATCGGGCGCTGGAGCGCAAATCATTCCTTCCCGCTACGCTTGAGGCAAAAGTGGAAGGAAGATGATGATGATGATTATAATGATCACATTTCACTCTCACCTGATCGCCAGTTTTGACAATTTTCTTTTTCGGATAACGTCATTTGGCTAAAGTTCATCGGATACTTATCTCTTTATCTTAATATTACTATGTTCCCATAACTTTTCCAGTTGTCACAAATGTTTCATACTTGTCTCTCTGCATGATAAAAGTAGTCCCATAGCAAGCAGTGTTAGGCTTTCACATATTCTAGCCCATGGCATGTGGTGGTCATCGCCCTTTCCCCGTCGCCTTTCCTACCGAGACAGCTCTCAGGTAATTCTGAAAATTGTCGGGCGCCAGTGTTTATGAGACTGGGTCGACCCGGAAGCCATCCCGCCCTCAGGTAGGAGAACTGTAAACCCGGTGTATCTGCCAACACTATCACTGCACTTATTCCAGTAGCAACTTTACTACAAGGCCTCCTGGTTCTCTCGCTGCGGTTTGAGCATCGCCCAACTACTGACTCCCTTCTGAGCTAGTTAAAAATGTTAGTTGAATATAATTTTACCGGACGTCGCTGTCAACCTCAGCATTGTTTTTGCTTTTTGGGATCTCTTAGCAAGTTTATGTTCAGTAGTTTGCCA
>OY992892.1:71129535-71177035 GCA_963921405.1 Cepaea hortensis | reverse complement strand
TGAACTTTGAAATGTTTACTCATTCAAGTTGGAGCAGCGGTAGGTCACTTACCATCCAGTACCCCACCTGGCCTCTTGGTCATATTGTCAAGGCATTCTGGGCGTGAAGATTTTGTTTTAATTGATTTGGATTTCCAGGTCGACCCAGAATAAACTAGATGCCAGGAAGTGTGAGTGGAGCGTAAAGATGGTTGATATTATCGTCAGGAACAAGGAAGAAGATCGAGCGCGCAAGAGAAACTGATAGCGAACCGAGCTCGTAATGTCACGAGCACGGCATGACGCGGGATATATTCCTGGGCTCGTCGCTTATGAAAGTGAAGGAGAGACCGGTCACGTATTACCCCAAGCGTTCAAGGCTCCAGAATGTGATGTCACTATCACAGCACAGATATATAGCTTCAAACTGCTTCAGGACATTTAGTAGTAGACAGTAAAGAATTGAACTGAGTCTAGAACCGACATCACAGCCCTCGCGACATTCCCATAATGCTCTGTCTTCATCTTCAACGGCTATCGTGGAGTCCCAGTACTAATGGTACCAGCAGCGCTCTGATTATATGTCTGGATGGCCTTTCCTCGGAATCCTGACTGTCAGATCCCCTGGATAACTAGTAAGAAGGGGAACATGTTTGAACGCAATGGGGCATTTTCTTTTCTAGTCAAGTTATTTGAATAAACCAGTCGGTATCCGAGGGCTGATGTGGTCAGTATCACGCCTTTACTTCCCAAGACATTAGCTGGTACCTGTTTCAGGCCTGATCGAAGTGGTAGCCCAGACCACGCTTTCACATCTCAATAGCACACCAACAGCTTATCTGAGTCAACATTGTATGGTATCTATTTGCTGAGGCTGTGTTGATACCGGGGTCGTCAAACGACATCCGGCTTGGTTGGAGGTGTTACAGTGTCAAAATCTTGCATTTAGCAATAACACAGGCTCGTACTCACTAACAAGTGTGATACAAACACGGTCACAGAATGACTTGACGTGAAACACACTGCACCTACAATTCAAACACTTTATTCACACATCTCACTCATCACAACCATTACATGCATCGCGCAATTACAATATCGATGCCATAATACAATCAACAGAAATATCACTGCAATAGATACAACTCACAATCCTACACAACAGGCGCACAGTCTCCTATTCTCACACAGGCTTTCTATCTCTTGTCCTTCATCCACACAAGGCATACGAGCACCATTCAGTCCGTCCGTCCTGTACAACAGTCTCCAGCCGTCTGGCGTTAACCACGGTGAGTTCTCGCCAGTCGGGGTTGCGTCCCTGCGTGGACTTCATGTCCCACGCATGCACCGACTGACCACTCCTGTCCCAGCGTGGTTAGTGTCGCTCACAGGTGGACATGGCCGTAATCGCCAGGCGTCATTGACGACGACGCGGCAGAACTGTTGGGGAGATTATGACATTCTCCCGCCCTCCTTTTCATGAAAGGAGAATCCTTTCGTGTAATTTCTATACATTAGGGTTTACTTCTTAAAACTGTCAGAATCGACCCATTGTTTGTCATCTGACGTGACACTTTGGTTTATATTGAAATATGTAGATAATTGCAAGTTATATACACACACTCTTCAATGATGTCAAGAAGCAACACTTCTCAAGTACAATCACCTAGATGGATTCTTACGTTAGCTGTAATCTGACACAGCCAGTCCGGTAGCTATCAGCGACTTATGCTATATTTCAAGCCACGCAACCACCTCTCGACAAGGAAACAAAAATGAAAAAAAAACGACATGTCAGGCCGCGAGCATCTCCCTATAAGATGACTCCAACATTTGACCCCAACCTCATTTGGTCGGAGAGTCTCATGTAGGTCTAAAGCTTCGGTAATTACTTCCATGCATAGTTGACGTCATCTTTTTGTGTTGCCAATCTGGCAACATGAAGATGGTTTCTATACCGGTTACAAATTACCACTAATTTCAATTGTTTCCCCTAGTTGTAATCAGTGAAACAATACAAATCTATGGGCCATAATTTCAACATGCTTTAAAAGAAAATAAATTACATTGGTAAATTAATTTCTAAGCGTCATAGTTTGATGCTTATTGACAATAGTGAACTAAATGTCACTATTTTGAACAAGTTAATCAACTTAAGGATTCTCAGATCACATCTATCAAAATCCTCACATACAATTTGTATATGTAAAATTTCAGCTCACAAAGTTTATATACATCGTCAATTATTTGTGAGAATTCCACTATAGTCTGCTAGTTTTTTGATAAATTTCACAAACACCGGAAGTACACAGCTGGTGTGTTTATGATGTAGCTAACACAATGTTATTCCGTTTGGATGTTATATAAAGGAACGGAATACACAGTTCATAAACACAGCTGCTGGATTAACTCTTTATTTCAAAATATGGATTAAAGTGTTCTGTGGAATTCAGATGTCACTGTTCCTCTCGCACAGGTTAAAATAAGTCGGAACACTCTGCTTAGCAGGCACTACGGATACTCGGATACTTCAAGTAAAGTAAGTCTTGAAATCACGTTACAATGTTCATATATATTTAAAATCATGTTCTCTTTCGATCACATACTACACACGTATTCACCACAAGTATTATTATAATTATAAACTATATATATATATATATATATATATATATATATATATATATATATATATATATATATATATATATATATATATATATATATATACATATATTATATTTACATTGGGACGTTGTCCCTATCACAATTCTTATACAGCGTTACTGAAATAATTTCACTCTTCGCCATATTGCTGAGCGCTATAATAATCTGCAGATTATTCATTGGTCTGCTGTGTGCGCTCAGGCGTAGTTAGGCTTTGGATGTGTCGTAAGGACCTCTGGACAGAAGGTCAAGAATCGTATTCTGTGTGCCCTGGATATGCCTGACTTCAAAAATGAAATGTTGTAGTAATAGTGACTATGTTGCAAACCTGTGGTTAGTAGGAGTTCCAGTTGTGATGGTTGTAAACGGACTTATCTGTTTAGACTATGAAGTGTTTCCGAGGAAGAAAAATCAAACAGCTGGAATATTTAGCAAGTAGACCTTTCAAAAAGATATCTGTTGATATAGTAGGTCCTCTAAACCATGTAACATCAAGAGGAAATAAGTTCATTCTAACGAGCATTGACCTCTGTAGCAGATTGTTTGAGGCGATTCCACTTAAGAACATAACTGCCAAGGATGTAATGGAAGTTTTCTTCCACATTTTGTCTAGAGTAGGGTTTCCTGACACCATTCTCTCAGATCGGGGAAGTCAGTTCATAGCTGCAGCCACTCAAGCCTTTACTAGAATGTTAGGGGTAAAGCAATGCTTTAATAGCCCGTACCACCCTCATTCTACGGGAATTGTAGAAAAGATGAACGGGGATCTCAAGCACATGCTATTTAAAGTTACCCAGGAACACCCTGAAGACTGGGATACTTATTTACCTGCCATATTATTTGCATATCGCGAAGTACCTCATTCCAGTACAGGTTTCTCACCATTTGAACTTGTATATGGTGCCAAACCACGCGGCCCATTATCTATGTACCATTCCATGTTAACTGAAAGTGTAACTGTACATAAAGCAGTACATGATATGAACATGTAACATCATTGCGTGATAGGATAATGAAATCTTGTGTGTTAGCTAAAGAAGCACTGAAACAATCTGGTGCTATTTACAGACAGTATGCCAACAGAGGAAATAGGACGATAACACTGACACCTGGACAAGACGTACTAATTCTTTTGCCAAGCGACAGACATTTACTGACAGACTCATGGCAAGGACCGTTTAAGGTACTGAGACAGATCTCGACAGTGGACTATGAGATCGCAATCAAAGACAAACATAAAATATTTCACATCAACAGTCTAAAACCGTACTACAACAGAGACGAAAACAAAGACGAGACAGCAGCAAGCACAACCATAGTTGACCACACAGACGATGACGATACCGACGAAAGATCGACCCCATCACTTGACACGACAAACAATCTGCATGACATCAAAATAAATCCTAATCTTACTCAGACAGAGACCGACAGTTGCAGACAAGTGTTACAAGACATTGGTACAGATGACAAGACAAGACAATTGCAGACAACTGTTACAAGACAGTTGTACAGATGACAAGACGTCTTCTGACAGACATCCCTAATATAATTGCCTACAAGGACAACATTTGCATACATACAAAGACGATGACAGACCATGTAACAACATTACATCAGACATTTCACTGCATCAGACATCACGGACTGACAGTCAAACCATCGAAAGTCTACATAGCCTATCCAGAAATCTCATTTTTAGGTTACAAAATTTGCAATGGCTTTGTTATGATTAACGACAACATCGTGTCAAGAATTCTTAAATTGTCCTAGGTCTGTTAAATTATTTCAGACAGTTGATATCAAATTTCGCCACATTGACCGAGTGTTTCAATAACCTACTTGTCGTGAAATACTGAGAGTTAATGATTCCCAGATAGACGACTGTATACACCGACCACCCAGGTAGAAGAAGGGTTAACAAACGAAGCAGTAAGGGTAACAAACAACGGGTTGACCAGACAGGTGTTTATAGGTCAAGACAGAAGGGGCCGCTAACCGCCCAAGTAAACTGTCGAGTGGAAAAATTGGTTTGCGACAAAGGCAGACAGTATTATTGGACAGCAGATTGCGGTATGGATGTGAAACGGTTCAGAGCTGTAATTTTCCACTAACGATGATAATGAAGTCTGGATGTGAGGTGTCCAGCAATGTCAAGGACTATGCGGCAAAGATGACCTATAAAAGAGTGGCTACGTCTTTGTGTCGAGAGAGTGTGTTTCTTAGGTTTCGGGAGAGAAGGATTATGTAAAGGGTTGTGCTGCGTTCGGATGAACGTTTGTGTATCTATTGTGCATTAGTACTCCCAATTCAGACTAGGATTATTATAAGGTATATTAGAGTATAGTTTAGCATAGGAATATAGATGTAAGTGAATAGCATTTACCATGGCTTTCTATTAGTGGATAGTTTAGACTTTGGTGAATTCATATGTCTTATGCGGGTGTTCACTTCGGAAGCCTTGTCATTATGGCTGGAGAAGGACACTTGCATAAGTAGTAGTAAGGGGCAGACGCTTATCACTGGATTTGTTATACTTCTCCAGGTTCCAATCTCCTAGTGAAAGCAGAGAAGAGATGAAGAGGAATACCCTTGAGTAAATAAAGTACTTACATGGGACCAAACAGAATATGAGCAGGTTTTAAGATGAAGAAATAAATAAGTTAAATCCAATACAGAACACTGTATGCTCAAACGAATATACAACTAAAACCCTTAAAAAGGAAAAGAGGTTAAACTGTGGCAAGCAGGGAGACTTACAACTACAAACGTAGTATAGGCATAAGGAAGAAATAATAGACAAGTAAAACAGTATTAGTAAGGAAAGACTATAAGAAGAACTGTGACGATGTGGTGGTTTTTCGATGTTGGATACTTGCCGTCATGAAACAGATTCAGGAGCATTCATAAACTTACGGGACTTTTATTACGGTACCTTGACTCAGTGGTGAACAGTTTTGTTTCCTTCAATAACGGATTTACCATCAGATTCAAGCATACGGATCATCCAGGGTGAGCTCTGTCCTGTTTGATGTGCTGTCCTGTGATCTTGAAGAATGAAAGGACGAGAAGCAACACAGCTGATAGACATTCAGAGTTCATATCTGGCCACCACACTAGAAGAACATACCAACAACATAGACAATATCCATACATACACCAGACATAGTTTTTATTAATAAATCTTTTATCTTATCGTTGAAAGGAACTGTTGTCGGAGTATGTGTTGAGGGAATAATAGAGAGAGAGAAAGAAATAGATATATGGAATGGAAGACAGAAGAGAGGAGTGTAGACCAAAGTCAGTCAATAATCCCAACAGATACTAAGTTTAAAGATGTGCTTGTTGATTCCAATCTCCTCTCGGGAATAACAGGACATAATTGGTGGAGCAGCGAGTAAGGAAAAATACCCATATGACCTGGGCATAACAGGGCATATGCATAGAGGGGTACCTGCATATTGGCACAGGCATGGGCGGAGTACCTGCATGTTGGGACATACTGATTGGAATAAAAGAAAAAGAAGTATATATTGATGACTTTTAATGGAAGGACGTCCATTGGATATATGGTGCCATTACATTTATGGTGGAAACATTTCATTAACGCTGGTGACTTTACAGTGAGAAAGTTCCAGACAGAGTGAATGTGGATAGGTGGTAAGACACATTACATACCTAGTCACACGGTCACACGTCTACATAAGTCTTTATCCTATATCTCCTCTTGTGGATGAGAGAGTGGTTGTGATGTACTGTGTAGATTAATAATATTTAATAGACATAGATAAATGATATAGGTTCTAGGTAGATTATCTGTTTATAGTGAGTACTCTTTACTGCCTTGAGGTGTCTTTACTCAACGTGCTGACTTACCTGCTTTAACTATGGCCACTCCCAAACTAACTACCGCCGAACTGAGGGCAAACGGAGAGGAAATTGGGTTGGCTGGTTCAGACTTAACTGATTACATACAGCAAAGAGAGCGAGAGATTCGTCAAGCGGAACGAGAAGATCGAAAGACAGAGTTGGAAGTGAGAAGAATAGAGGTGGAGACCAAGCGAATGGAAATGGAACAAGAGGCCACGAAAATGGACCAGGAGACCAAGCGAATGGACATTGAACAAGAGGCCAAGAAAATGGACCAGGAGACCAAGAAACTGGAAATGGAACAGACTGCCAGGAGACAAGAAATGGAACATGAATACCGCTTGAAAGAGTTAGAACTCAAGACACAAACTAAGGGTGAAATAGATGCAGCAGAAGGAAGTTCTTCGTCACTTGGTGCAACCCACATGAGTGGACATGGTTACCATGCCATGAAGTTTCCCTTAGCTGTCTACGATCAGTCTAAGGAACGCTTTGACCAGTACGCATCTCGTTTCGAAGCAATGTCAGTAGCTATGGGGCTGGATCGGAGCAGATGGGCTCTTAAATTATCCCAGGGATTAATAGGTTCGGGATTTGAGGTGTACACATGCTTACCATCAGGACAGGAAAATAATTACCAGGAATTAAAAGCCGCTTTGATGAAACATTTTGACATCACAGCACAAACGTATAGGAAGAAGTTTAGATCGTCTAGACGAGAGCCGGGAGAACTATTCGCCGCCTACAGTCTAAGGCTGAAATCCTATCTCCAGAAATGGATGGACTTGGCAGAATTCAAGAGGGATTATGAGAGTCTCGAAGAGATGATGGTGGTCGACCAGATGCGAAAGCAAATGTCGAAACCTCTCAGAACCTTCTTGGGAGAACAAGGGGCGGAACGGATTGATGTTGTGAATAAGCTGGCGGAACGATTCGTAGAGGTACATGGGGAGGCGACGGAACTAAGTACACAAACCAAAGGTCAGGAGAAACCAGAGAAAAAGAAACCTAAAAACTGGAAAGGAGAAAAAGTGGAACCTTATATAAAGCACACAGAGGAGAGTTCAGAGAAGGTGAAGGTAGGAAACCAGAGCACCTCGAATTCTCAAGCGAAACGACAGTGGTCTGAGAAGTGGTGTTCATTTTGCAAGGCGGCCTCTCACAACACCAAAGACTGCAGATCGAAACCTAAAAGTTCTTACTTCGCAGCATGCAAAGTGATTCCTACATCGGTGATCACAGACAAGGCTGAGGTCGGCGAAGGAGAAAGGAACAAAAAGGACACACGGAAACCTAGGAAGGGAACAGGGTACACACACTGCCAGTCGATAACACATAATACTGTGGACTGCAGATGCAAGGCAAACGACGCCAATTGCATAACCAACCTCGAGGAATTAAAAGAGGAAGGCAAGGAAACGGTCAAGGAGATGAAAGGCACTCAGGACCAAGAGAGACCACCTGTGGTTGAACTGATTGAAGTCAATGGCCAACAGGTTGCTTGTCTCTACGATACAGGTTTGGATGGGGAAGCGGTGGTGGACGCCAGCTTAGTAAGCCCAGACCAACTTACAGGGGAGACCATAGAAATACAGCCGGCAATGAGGAGTGCTGTTTCCATGACGCTGCCAATCGCCAAGGTGGAGATTAAATCCAGGTACGTCACGGGCATTATTCCAGCTGCTGTATTATCTGACTCCTTATTTCCAATGATCATTGGCACGAAATATGTCTTTTTGGGGATGCCCAAACAGCAAGCCCACAAGGGAACAGTAGTCAGTGGATCTCAAGGGAAGGAAAAAGAGGCAGAGACACTATGCGACAACTCAGAGATAGAAGAATTGCATACTGCCCAGAGGAAGGATACTACGTTGCATCCTTGCTACAGGAAGCTGCAAAGAAGTGCTGAGCCACCAGAACGGGGACAGTACTTTCTGAAGAATCAACTACTCTATCGGAGAGCTGGGAGGGGAGATAACCTGCACGAGCAGTGGGTGGTTCCAGAGACCCACCGTCCTCACATTCTTCAGAGTGGACACATCATAGGCGAGAATCGACATATGGGTGTCAGAGAGACCTTGCAGCAAATATCCGGCCATTATTGCTGGCCAGGAATGACCGGAGATGTACGCCGGTGGGTGAAATCTTGTTCGGAGTGCCAGAACGCACCACCCAACAAGCGAATTAAGAGGAAACTAGCTCTTAAAGTGGAAGACAAAGTGGAAGTGTGGAGTCCAGCAGAGACCAATATACTCCAAGTAGGATGGAAAGGACCTTATCCTGTGGAAAAGGTTGTGTCCAAGAACATCTACAAAATACGGATCGGGGAAGAGCAGAAAAATCTCCCTAGACATCTCATTAGGAAATATGAGGAGAGATCCGGGAGCAAAACTTCGCACTTTATGGTGATGGCAGCCATTGGGACAAAGGTTACCAGTCCAGACGAAGACCAGAGATCGCCAGTACAACATAGGAGGGCCTATGGGACAGTACGTGATAGGTCAGATTTACCCAACGACAGGAGGAGGGAAATCACAAGTCAGGGAAAGGACAAGAGTGAAAGTTTCACCGGTAACCAAGTTCAGAAGGGGTGGGTAACGTCGGGAAAGGCGAGAATTACCCAGGACTCTAACCGAAGATTGGCTGACCAGATACAATATCGCCCAAGATGGTCCTGGAAGCAAAAGCCCAGGAGGTTTGGGAAAGACGACTCGGTCCAACGAGGACGAGGCGAAACATCCCCAGAGGCAAAGCCGGGGGAAACCAAGAGGACATGGAAGCAGTGTTACAATCAGGATGGGACAATCCGTCTGTATTGTGAGCCGTCGCTGACGCAAGTCGAAAGTAGGTCGACCGGACGTACAGGAGCGAGGAGCCAACACTAGTTTCAGTCATTAGTAGTATAGTAGGGTGTCAATTAGAGCGCCTACGGGATAATGAGGTGAGCCATGTGAGGATCCAATCATATCATCAACACGTGATGTTAATAGCTACTTCGCAGAAGCTCAACGCACGGTGGATGTGATGGACGTTGTTGCTGCAACTGGACTTCACAATGGAATACATCCTTGGTAAGGAGAAGGTATGAGCAGATTTCTTATCCAGACATCCAGCTCCGGAGGAAGAAGACTAGGGTTGTGGATCATGGGAATCAAACCTACAGTGAGAAAGATTCGACGCGGTCTAATCTCTTAAGAGGGGGCCTATGTCGTGAAATACTGAGAGTTAATGATTCCCAGATAGACGACTGTATACACCGACCACCCAGGTAGAAGAAGGGTTAACAAACGAAGCAGTAAGGGTAACAAACAACGGGTTGACCAGACAGGTGTTTATAGGTCAAGACAGAAGGGGCCGATAACCGTCCAAGTAAACTGTCGAGTGGAAAAATTGGTTTGCGACAAAGGCAGACAGTATTATTGGACAGCAGATTGCGGTATGGATGTGAAACGGTTCAGAGCTGTAATTTTCCACTAACGATGATAATGAAGTCTGGATGTGAGGTGTCCAGCAATGTCAAGGACTATGCGGCAAAGATGACCTATAAAAGAGTGGCTACGTCTTTGTGTCGAGAGAGTGTGTTTCTTAGGTTTCGGGAGAGAAGGATTATGTAAAGGGTTGTGCTGCGTTCGGATGAACGTTTGTGTATCTATTGTGCATTAGTACTCCCAATTCAGACTAGGATTATTATAAGGTATATTAGAGTATAGTTTAGCATAGGAATATAGATGTAAGTGAATAGCATTTACCATGGCTTTCTATTAGTGGATAGTTTAGACTTTGGTGAATTCATATGTCTTATGCGGGTGTTCACTTCGGAAGCCTTGTCATTATGGCTGGAGAAGGACACTTGCATAAGTAGTAGTAAGGGGCAGACGCTTATCACTGGATTTGTTATACTTCTCCAGGTTCCAATCTCCTAGTGAAAGCAGAGAAGAGATGAAGAGGAATACCCTTGAGTAAATAAAGTACTTACATGGGACCAAACAGAATATGAGCAGGTTTTAAGATGAAGAAATAAATAAGTTAAATCCAATACAGAACACTGTATGCTCAAACGAATATACCACTAAAACCCTTAAAAAGGAAAAGAGGTTAAACTGTGGCAAGCAGGGAGACTTACAACTACAAACGTAGTATAGGCATAAGGAAGAAATAATAGACAAGTAAAACAGTATTAGTAAGGAAAGACTATAAGAAGAACTGTGACGATGTGGTGGTTTTTCGATGTTGGATACTTACCGTCATGAAACAGATTCAGGAGCATTCATAAACTTACGGGACTTTTATTACGGTACCTTGACTCAGTGGTGAACAGTTTTGTTTCCTTCAATAACGGATTTACCATCAGATTCAAGCATACGGATCATCCAGGGTGAGCTCTGTCCTGTTTGATGTGCTGTCCTGTGATCTTGAAGAATGAAAGGACGAAAAGCAACACAGCTGATAGACATTCAGAGTTCATATCTGGCCACCACACTAGAAGAACATACCAACAACATAGACAATATCCATACATACACCAGACATAGTTTTTATTAATAAATCTTTTATCTTATCGTTGAAAGGAACTGTTGTCGGAGTATGTGTTGAGGGAATAATAGAGAGAGAGAAAGAAATAGATATATGGAATGGAAGACAGAAGAGAGGAGTGTAGACCAAAGTCAGTCAATAATCCCAACAGATACTAAGTTTAAAGATGTGCTTGTTGATTCCAATCTCCTCTCGGGAATAACAGGACACTACTAACAAAATTGTAAACAGCGAATGCCTAAGACCTGCATTTACAAAAGTGTTATCTTACTTTTCTAGTAACACCATTCTTATATTACCAAATTTGGACACTATTTTCAGATTGAGAGCTGACACGAGCTCCGTAGCGATTGGGACATTACTTTCGCAGGAGCACGACCAGTGTTGAGCCTCAGTGTGGAGCCTCGGTGTGGTGCCCTGGTCTGGAGCCACGGTGTGCAGCCCTGGTGTGGAGACGTGGTTTTAAGCCCCAGTGTGGAGCCCCGGTTTGGAGCCCTGGTGTGAATAACTGGTGTTGGGCCCTGGTGTTTAGTCCTGATGTGGAACCCTTTTTTAAGCCCCACTGTGGAGCCTCGGTGTGGAGCCCTGGTGCGGAGACCTGGTTTTAAGCCCCAGTGTGGAGCCCCGGTTTGGAGCACCGGTGTGGAGCCCTGGTGTGAAGCCCTGGTGTGAAGCCCTGGTGTTGAGCCCCGACGTGGACCCTGGTGTGAAGCCCCGGTGTGGCGCCCTGGTGAGGAGCTCAGGTGTGTAGCCCTGGTGTGCAGCCCTGGTGTGCAGCCTTTGTGTGCAGAACTGGTGTGGAACCCTGTTGTGCACCCCTGGTGTGGAACCCTGTTGTGCAGCCCTGGTGTGAAACCCTGTTGTGAAGCCCTGGTGTGCATCCCTGGTGTGCATCCCTGGTGTGGAGCCCTCCTGTGCAACCCTGGTGTGGAGCCTAGTGTGCAGCCATGGTGTGGAGCCCTGGTATGGAGCCCGTTTATGGAGCCCTGGTGGGCAGCCCCGGTGAGCCCTGGTGTGGAGCCCCGGTGTGGAGCTTCGGTATTAACCCCTGGTGTGGAGCCCCGGTGTGGAGCTTCGGTATTAACCCCTGGTGTGGAGCCCCGGAGTGGAGCTCTGGTCTGGCGCCCTGGTGTGGAGCCCTGGTGTGGAACCTTGGTGTGGAACCCTGGTGTTGAGCCCAGATGTGGAACCCTGGTGTGGAGCTCCAGTCTGTCGCCCTGGTGTGTAGCCCCGTTATTTTTGTCGTGTCAATATTAAAGGAAGTAATGAAAAATACACAAAAATGGAAATACCCAGATTCAGATTGTGCTAAACAACCTGTTGAAAGAAAGAAAATTACTGACTGCTGAAACAAAGGATACATTTTATCGCAGCAGAGAGCAAGCTTTTCTTCCATTCTTTAGTAAAGAAAAATACCTTGTGTTTAGTACTTATGTAAGAGTTCTTGTAAATGAAATGGGAGTACGTTATACAGCAGATGAGTGGCGACGTTTCTTTGACAGCTCTAAAAGAAGTCTGAAAGGTGTTCTCTTACATAATGGTAACAAATATGGCTCAATTCCAGTTGCTCTTGTAATCCAATAGATGAGGGGTATGCTACAATAAACACAGTTGTAAACAAATGAATTATTTAGAACATAACAGGATGATGTATGTAGATCTTATAATGGTGAACTTCTTGCTTGGCCAGCACATGGGATTCACACAAAAGCCATGCTTTACATCGTTGTGGGATAGTAGGGAAAAGATATGCACTGGACAAAGAAACAGTGGTCGTTGATGGATGAATTTAAAGTTGGAGAAAAAATATTGCCAACAAGCCTCTCATTGATCGAGAAAGAGTTCTACTGCCACCATTACATATAAAGCATGCTTGATGAAGCATGTGTTAAGGCATTGAATAAAGATGATACCTGTTTTAATTACATACGCAGAAAGTTTTCGGAATTTTGCATAGACAAACTTAAAACTTGAGTTTCTGATAGACCTCAAATTAGAGTGTTAAAACGATCCAAATTGAACACATCCTGGTCATTATCTGTTTTAGCTGTGCAATACTTTCTGGGTAATTTTAAAGTAGAGAATTATTCTAAATTAGTTGAAAACATGCTTTCGAGTTTTTTGTACATTTGGAAGCATCAAATTGCACAACCTCCATAACCATTTACATTTCTTTCCCGAGAATCTTTTCGACTTTAGTGGGGAGCAAGGTGAAAGATTTCACCAAGATATAAAAACAACGGAAGAGAGATACCAGGGACTTTGGGATGCCCACATGATGGCAGATTACAGTTGGACTCTTCATGGTGCAGCCTGACTGTCCGGGCATATCACATTCCAGAAGTCCTCAAAAAGAAGCTTGTTGTGTGTTGACTACAGATTTTTAAAAAAATGCTAGCGATAAAGATTTAATACATTTTTTATGAAGGCGATAAATGCATAGTGATTACATATAACATGCATGCAGATTACAGTTAAAATGCCACTGATGGCACCTAACTATAGACTTGTACATAACAATTGCCCTACTAAGAATGTCATTCTTAGTTATCTCAAAATCTAGAGCTGATAGAAAAAAAAAGTCATATTACATTTTTGAAACCAGCAGCATAAAATTACCCAAGAACATCTATACCTTTTAAGGCACAAAAATGTGTGTAAACCAGTGAAATTATTGGCCAGAAATATTAGATTACTGCCTACAAATGTACAATTGATCTAACATTCTCCAGGCTAGCTCGATAGCCTGAACATAAGGAAAATTAAATTGTCGGTCATACTTTCCGTGGGATGACTGATATCCAAGACCTCTGTACCCCTGTAATTATCATGAATACCAGCAGCGAGCTAGCTACATAAATGAATATCATTATCGTCAACAAGGCTGAAGGACAAGAAAAATAGTGGAATTAAAAGAAATATAATATTGCCCGAGCATACCCCTATAGAAATGTTTTGGCCGTGACTTCTTAATTTAGACGCGTAAATTAAACAAATGATTGAAATTCTTGTAGATAATTTGCAATGGCTAAATTCTGTGTTTTTAATATATAATTAAAATACACGATTTTGCGGTTTTCTATAACCGGTTTCCTTTGTTTCAAACACTAAGTTCCGATATGTCCAAGAGATGGTGAATTACGAGGAAAACAGGTGCAGTTTAATAATACGCAGAAAACATAAGGTATTGTGGGAACTATATGACATACCGGTTTGACTATTTATTTAATTCTTCATTTTTGGTCATGAGCTCGCCACTGCTTGTATATTTTATTATTAACATCATCAGTTTTGTCAATTCTTCCTCTTCTTCTTCTGCTTCTTCTTCTTCTTCTTCTTCTTCTTCTTCTTCTTCTTCTTCTTCTTTGTCTTTATCTTCTTCCTCTGCTTCTTCTTTATTCATTCCTTTCTTTCAACCTGACTTCCCTCCTTCATTCCTCCTTTGATTGTTTCCTTCATACCCTACTATTTCTTTCTTTCTTTCTTTCTTTCTTTCTTTTCTTCTTTCTTTCTTTCTTTCTTTCTTTCATTCTTTCTTCCTGTCTACCTGACATTCTTTTTATTTCTTACTTCCAGGTCTTTTCCTGCTACCCAGTTCAGGCTGGATCAACCTAGTATCTCTGGTCAAGTTAAGAAAAGTTCCATGCGGATTCGAACTTGAACCAGCGAGTCGGCAGGCTAACCACCACAGGCTCTCAGGCAACCATTTATTCCAGGTTTACCTTTTCTAGACAGAGTCCACCCGAGACAATAATGTCTATGAGATAATGACGTAAGGGCTAGGCATTGTGTTAGGACGTCCACATGTGGTGGGATCTTAACGTGTGCAACCTGCACTCCTGACCTGTTTGTTGTTATTTTGTACTTATACGGGAAGGTTAGGTGTATGATCTTAATATCATTGAGGTCAAGAAAGATGTTTGGTATCATTGTGATCAAAGGGGAAGGAGGACGTGGGAAGATTCAGTGAACTCCAGGACATAGTTACAAATATCAGAGGTAGAAGGGGGAGGGGGGGGGGGGTTGGTATTGAGATCAAGATGGAAGTTTGGTATCATTGAGATCAATGGGGAAGTTTGGTATTGAGATCAAGATGGAAGTTTGGTATCATTGAGATCAATGGGGAAGTTTGGTATTGAGATCAAAACGGAAGTTTTGGTATCATTGAGATTAATGGGGAAGTTTGGTATTGAGATCAAGACGGAAGTTTGGTATCGAGATCAAGGGGGACGTTTGTGCCACATAGTATGCAGACATGATGATGATACATAGACAAGATCGGGAAAACCCGATAGGTAAACACACGCATAGGCACGAATGCGCACCAACGTAAACAAGAGAGTGGCGTTGTTTGACAACAAAGATGGGGAAAAGGACATGCAAGGAGAAGTCATGTTTTGAAGAACGTGGCATAAACTGGAGTGGCTTGGAGCTAGTAACTAATATGAATCCAGGGGTGGACCAATAAGAGGCTAGTATCCTATGTGTGAAGGAATCGAGGACACGACCTAGACGAGAGGAGAAACAACGAAAGGACAGAATGGTCATACTCAAGGTGATACTCTGTGTTATCTGAATCACGACAATGGCCTTTAGTTATACAGGTCAGTAACTTATCTCAGTATCCTATATTTCGGATGCTGACCGGGTAATAACAGGCACTCTGGAAGGAGCCACCGGCAGATATAGTAATTTGACTTTGTAAATATATGCTCATTAAACGGCATTGAACTTTGTCAGCCATTGGTCCGGATTCAGTATGTCACAGTTCACAGGTTTGATCATTATTCCTGTTGTTCAAATTGAGCCGACATTCGTTATTACCAACATGGTTTGTTGCATATTGTGTTACGTCATATTTGAGGAAGCAGCAGCATGCTGGCAGTTTGGTATCATTGAGATCAATGGGGAAGTTTGGTATTGAGATCAAGGAGGAAGTTTGATATCATTGAGATAAAGGGGGAAGTTTTGTTTCATTGAGATCAAGGGGGTAGTTTGGTATAATTGAGATCAATGAGGACCTTTGGTATCATTGAGATCAAGGGGGAAGTTTGGTGTCATTGGTATCAAGGGGGAAGTTTTGTATCATTGAGATCAAGGAGGAAATTTGGTATTGAGATAAAGTGGGAAATTTGGTTTTGAGATCTAGGGAGAAGTTTGGTATTGAGATTAAGATGTAAGTTTGGTATCATTGAGATCATGGAGGAAGTTTGGTATCATGGAGATCAAGGGGGAAGTTTGGTATCATTGAGATCAACGGGGAAGTTTGGTATCTGTGAGATCAAGGAGGACGTTTGGTACTGAATTCAAGTTGGGGGTGGGGCGGGGGGGGGGGGGGGTATTTGGTATAATTGAGATCTTCTTCTTCTTCGTTCATCCGGAGTTTTTTTTTCGGATGTGATTGCGTTGTGCCTGTTTACAGCAGAGCTGCGTTCTTGCGCCGTTAGGCCGACACATCCGACTTCTGCGGGCATTTGTTGACCGGGTTAACCTTCCCGGGGGTTTCTTAGGACGCTTGACTCTCACTGTTGTGGTGTTATCCCCCATCCCAGCTGGCCCATATAGAACAGCCAAAGACATCCTGGTCAGCCCTCAAGGGAAGGCAGGGGCAGACCATGGGCATTCCCCGCCATCCAAGGAGGCTTCCATAATTGCAGAGCCAACACACAGCGCTCTGGTACTGGGCTCACCCAAGGAATCGTCACGTCCTGCACATGGCTGCTTAGCCTCACTTCCGTATATTGGGCCTTCCGTTCACCATAGGCTGTTCTACCGGAAACCAGAAGAATGCAGTGTGCAGATGACATCCACACAGTGAGCTTTCGATTCGGACTTTCCGCACAATGGATTTGCTATCCGAGCAATATTCCATTTCGTGCCACTAGGACACTTTTTCCACCTTTTTTGAAAGCCCACACAGTGAGCTTTTGGTTCGGACTTTCCACGTAATGGATCTCCTATCCAGCAATATTCCATTTCATGCCTCTGGGAGGCTTTTGTAACCGACATACCTATGGTATGAAGTGTGGCAGTCTGAATACTTCTTCATACACCTTTAAATGTCAACCTGTATGTAGTTAAAGTAAGCTACGGTCAACTTGTGCTTGTTGATATCTCCATAGAGCTTGTCCTCAAATGAAGCAGGTGTGGGCCAAAATATCTTTCTCTGTTCTGCATATATTGGGCAATCCTGAAGCAAATGTTTTGCTGTCATTTTTCCAGTTCGACAATTACATTCATCGGTATCTCCTATCTTTAGTTTATTGAACAAGTGGTATTTCAGCCTGTTATGTCCAGTGCGGAGTCTGAAGATTGCTACTTGTTCTCTTCTGTCGAGTTTGTAATATGCATCATCCTTCTGGTGGCCTGGATGCTCTGATTCCCATTTGGTTCTATAGGTGCTTTTTATCAACCTCTTTGCCTCATTATAGGTTATGTCTATGTCAGGCTGTGGTAGTCGTCCGCCCTCTTTTGCCAGTCTGTCAGCCTCTTCATTTCCAGGTATACTGCAATGTGATGGGATCCACTGTATTACAACTTTTTTGGATTTCTGGCATAGACCATGGAGTGCTGCTCTCAGGTCAGCTATTTCTGTGCTGTTATTGCTCTTCAGTATTGAGACAACTGACTTTGCATCTGTGAAGATAGCTATTTGCTTCTCTTTATTTTCCTCCATCAAGAGCATTTCTGCTGCAGTTTTCAGAGCCTCTACCTCCGCTTTGAAGTTACTTGAAAACTTTCCAGTTGCCACTGAATGTGTTTTTTTCACTCCATTTTTTAAATTTAGGAGAATTCCTCCTCCTCCATTCTCTATTGAATTTTTGGCTGATCCATCTGTATATGCATGGGTCCAATTGCTGCTTGGGTAATGTTCTTTTATGTAGTTTAGGGTTATTTCTCTTCTTTCGGTTTCATGCTGAGTGTTCTTTTTCTCAATACCAGGAATGTTTTCTATCATCTCAGGCAGTTGCTGCTGTCTCCAAGCTGGGAACTTGTCTGCTTTGTAAATAGGTTTGACTGTTGATATGTTAAGTATGGGATCTGCCCTAATTTTTTGTTTTGCAGTTTCTACAAAGTTGCTACGCTTCAGTCGTCCCTTTCCAAGACCACTAAACCTTTTATACATAGGGTGGTCTGTCAATCTTCTAAATTTTTCTGCTTGTTGCTGGGCTCTGCTATCTCTTCTATCCCGCATTGGTTGTAAACAAGTGATCTTTTCAAGTTCATTAATAGGCGTTGTCTTCAGGCTTCCAGTTATGATTCGCATTCCTTGATTTTGGACTCTACTTATTTTGTTAAAGTTTGACTTAGCTGCTGTTGCCCAAGCTGCAATGCCATATTCCAGTACTGGCCTCACCCGTCCAGTATATAACTTCTTGAGAACTTTCTCATCTGCTCCCCACGTTGTACCAGCAAGCTTTTTCATGATTGCCATTCTTTGCCTTGCTCTTGTTCGATTTTTCTCAACCTGTGTTTTCCATGTCAGGCGACGATCAAAGGTGACTCCGAGATAGTTTGGATTTTCTTCATGGCGCAATATTTTTCCATTCAATACCAGCTTAGGTTGTTGAGTTTTATTTGAGAGGGAGAACACTGTGCATGTTATTTTCTCCTCACTTATCTTCACTAGCCATGATTTTGACCAGTCCTCTAGTGCTAATAAGGCTTGCTGTATTCTGCTGTTAGCTGTACTAATATATTCTTCAGATGTCCATATGGCTAGGAATAATGTTGGTGAAAGAACTCCTCCTTGGGGGATACCTTGCTCCAACAGCATCATTTTGCTGGTTTGTCCTTGTACTTTTGTCCTGGCAGTTCTGTTCTCAAGGTAGGGGCTGATCCATTTATACATTTTTCCACAAACATGCATGTTTTGCAGTTTTACTTTCAGTCCTTCCTTCCATACTTTATCAAATGCTTTTTCTAAATCTATCCAGACTGCTAGTGTGTGCTTTTTCTCTTGGAAGGCATCCTCTATTTCCTGAGCTATATAGGTTATTTGATCTTCAGTGGATCTGTACTTTCTGAATCCTGCTTGGTGTGGTGTTAAGAGTTTGTTTTCTTCCAGATGCCATGTTAGCCTGCCATTGATAATGCGTTCCATTAATTTTCCTACACAGCTAAGTAGACTGATAGGTCGATAGCCATTTGGTTCTTCCAGGTCTTTTCCTTTCTTTGGGATTGGTATTAGTATAGCTTCTTTCCATGCCTGTGGGACTATTCCCCTCTTCCAGCAGTAATTTAGGACTGCTAGTAGTTTCTTTTTTGCCTTAGTGCCTAGTCCTATTAGCATTTCATTTGTGATTCCATCCTTTCCTGGTGATTTCTTCTTTTTTAGGGTATTCATTGCCTGTTCCATTTCTTCCATTGTTAGATTTGCCATCATATATTCTGCTGCTGTCTCTGTATTTGTATGATGTATCTGTTTATCTTTGATTGCTTTCTTCTGTTCGGTTGTAATATCAATGTGGTTTGCATTTGCATAGTGTTCCATTAGTGCATTTGCAGCCTTTTTTCCTGTAAGCAAGGCATTTCCTTGTTTAATTGTTATTTGTTTGTTGCTAGGTCCTTCATTGTTCATGGCTTTCACTAGTTTCCATAGTTTGTTTCCATCCCTTTCAAAATTCAGGTTTTCTGTTTTTTCCCTCCAACAATCTCTTGTTGTTTGATTTACTGTTCTTTTATATTTTGCTGAGATGGCTTTGAGAGAGATGTTCGCTTCAATTGTTTGTTCTCTCTCTGCTGTCTTCCTGGCATCTTCAACTTTGTCCTCCAAACTTTGTAGTTCTTCAGTCCAGTATGGTTTGTAATTTTTCCTCGCTCCTCTTGGAATGGACTCCGTGGCTGCCTGTATTATCGCTCTGTTTAGACTTTCCACCATTTGCTTTATGTTGCCATATCGTGTATTTATGTTTTCACAATATGTGTCTGTTAGTATGGCAAATCTGTCCCAATCTGCTCGTTTGTAATTCCAGCGGGGCAAGGGCTTTTGCTCCTGTGGAACATACTCCATATTCATTACAAGCTTGATTGGTCTGTGGTCACTACCTGCTAATTGGTCCAGCACATGGCGATCAATTTTGTGGAGGATATCTCCTGTGCAGAAAGCTAAGTCTGGAGTAGAAGTGGTAAGCCATCTTCTGGAGTAGAAGCTCGGTGTGTCATCCACTTTGTTGAGTAGATGGAGATTTGAGTCTATTTCCCAGTCCTCCAATTCTTCTCCTCTTTTGTCAGTATCTGGGTATCCCCATCTTTCTGAACGGCTATTAAAGTCTCCGACAATAATGCAGTTTGTGTCAGTTATTTTCATGTTTGAGAGTGTAAGGTCCTTATCTGCTGGGCTATACAGATTGTAGATTCTTATTTTCACGTCCTTTATCATTATATCAACACCTATAATTTCCGTTTGGTTGTCAGAGATCACAGATACTTCGCTGCAAGGTATTGTATTTCGTGTAAGTATTAGAACTCCTCCTTTGTGTCCTTCGCGGTCGAAACGTGTGGCCTGATATCCTCTGACTGAGAATTTGTGATTGGCGTTGAGGTGTGTCTCTTGAATGCATGCCACATCTATTCTATCTTTATGAAGACGCTGTGTTAGGGAGTCTTTCTTCTTGTAAACTCCTTCGGCATTCCACTGTAGTATGTTGAGTGTCCGGGGTATTTGGTCAATAGCTCTTAACCTACTCCTCTGTGCCTTGACTCCACAGCACAGGGGAAGGTGACCACCAGTAGTCATGGGTGGACCCCCTCGAGGCAGGGGGCCCGGCACTATCGCCGCCTGATGGGACTTCACGGGATTAGCACCATAACGATTAATTTTGATTTGTGACATCATGAATTAAGTTACGTTGCACTGCTTTGTCAAGCCTGTGGCTCAGTACATCCGATTTCGACAAGCATTTATTCGGGATGCTTTCCCTAGCCTTTGACTGTCCCCAGTCTACCTACAAGGCAGCAGGTTTTACGTTGCACTGCTTCGTCAAGCCTGTGGCTCAGTACATCCGATTTCGACAAGCATTTATTCGGGATGCTTTCCCTAGCCTTTGACTGTCCCCAGTCTACCTACAAGGCAGCAGGTTTGTGTGTCTCTTCGTCTGGTCCCTCTCCCTTGACCTGTCCGACATGGGTGGCCCTACCAGTAGCTGTGCTACTGTCGGCATAGCTCTTGGGGTCATTGGGACGCACAAGCCCCTCTACCTCGTCACGGTGGACACACAGCAGAGGGGTAATTGAGATCAAGGAGTAAGTTTGGTATAATCGAATTGAGTCAATCTGAGTTTAGTTGAATTGAGTCGAGTCGAGATGAGTGAATTGAGTCAAACCAGGCATCACAGCTCTTGGGGCATTCCCATACGCGCTCCATCCTCATCTTCAACAGTCAGCGAAGAGTTTCAATACTAATGATAGCAATAGCAGCTTTATTTTGTGTACGTCTGGCCCTTCCACGGAGTTTGGTGCTGTTACACACCAGTATTTCTCGTAAAAAAAAATCATCCACAGCGTGTGAAGCAGGTGGACACCAAAGCCTCGTACCTTTATCGTCTTATCAACTGGCACCTTGCCGTCTTGGCAAACGATAGTTTGTAACATTGTGCTTATAACAAGGTATAACATCTTCAACACATGGGAGTAGCGAATGTTATACCTCTCCTTACCACAAAGTCTGGACTGAATTGTAGAGACCATGTGTTTCCCATGCAGCATGATGCCTCTCTCTAGACCTGCCTAGTTTACTCCAGAGGAAAGGTAACACCAATACGTCTGGAACAAGACAAATCGCAGAAACTGCCAGATCAGAAAAACAATGCTCTCACGGTCCGCTGTTGAAGCTTCGACCCTAGACCAGTTGCCGACAAAGGTTTAAGGCCTGGCCTGTCCTGCCATGACATTTAGTCTTTAGGCTGCATTTCCTCGCTCTAGAGTAAAGCTTGTACCCTCCCAATTGCACTCCTCCACCCGAAGCCGTTGGCACAATATCGGGTGTCAGGTTTGGTAAGCACCGCCCAACATTCGGCGCTAAAAGAAAGTAGGTATAGTATGTCCCGATTTGAATGCCTTCATTCACGATCAATTATTTTGAAAACTGTCTGTTACATCGTTATGCAATTTTTCCAGCCGTCTTATATTTACCCCCACCCAAGGAATATGTCTTTGATAGGTCCAAAAACAACTTAAATCATCGAAAGCGGCGACATTCCTTTGATGTTTTGCTGAACAACTAATGATTTCTCGCTAACTAATTTATGTTTACAGTAAAGGGAGACCCGCGAATTCAGATGATACACAAAGGCGTATCCGGATTCGTATGGGAGTGGGTGCAATGAAAGAAGTAGCTTAAAATCGACAGTGTCGGCTGCATTGCACTGGGTTTTTATCCCATATGGCTCAATTTCTTTCCGCAGCGCGGAAAGCGTCGCACAAAGCACGAACTCCGTAACTCCAGCGACGACCCTCGGGAGTCTCCGAAAAAATGCACTCGTGAAATGAAGGGCGCGGCCCGGAATCGAACATACAACATTCGGAGCCCCAGTCAGACGGCTTGACCACTTCACTACGGAGAATCCCGAGAGGGGTGCAATGTGTAATATTAGTAAAGACAGAGAATTTACAGAGGCATGGGGTAAATAATTTATAAATTAACAGGAAAGTAGATGGAATGAACAAGTTCTTCAAGAAACAAATGAAGATCGTAAACTAATTAAAGACATTAGACGTAGACAGTCACAATTTTTTGGGCATGTTATGAGAAGAAATGATCTGGAGAACTTGGTGACAACTGGTAAGATCGAGGGGAACAGACCAAGGGGAAGACCTAGAAGCAAGTACCTGGATGGCTTGCCTTGTGGCATGGTCGAGACAGAAACACGGAGCTGATCCACGACTCTGGTGATCGAGTGAGATAGCAGAACATGACCACCCACGCTTACCGGCATGGCACATGATGGATGGATGGAGAAGGAATATATTTCTTACCTTATTTTTCATTTCCTTCTTGTTTCTTCAGCTGCTGGTTAATAAAGTGTACACACGTATTCATGTTAGCTTTTTATATTGAGTTCGTGAAAGCTTCCAAATAGCTGTGCGTTAATGTGCGTATGGAGTGACCAGAAATGATACCGCAATTTAGTCATCATGTTTCCATTTTTAAGGATCTGTTCAGCTGTCTGTGTAGTTTGTTCACACGTACACATGGGTGACAGACCCGCTTTGAGTCTTCGTGAAAGACTGTCTACTCTGCTGTTTACCGTTCAGAGACGGAACATGATTACCTGTTTTGCACTATGAAAATAGTTGTCAGTGTCTCTGTAGTGGGCTTTCTTCTTGACGACCAAGATGTTGGTCCCTCTTTTAATTGAAGTTTATAGATTGATTCGTATGCACATGTGTTGTCCCCTAATTTGACAACGTGTTTGCTCTCACGTTTCTTGTTATGCCACAATATGTCAGTTTCCACCACAGTATTACTCTTCTGTTGGTATTCAATGCATTTAGTGTGTGTGTGTGTGTGTGTGTGTGTGTGTGTGTGTGTGTGTGTGTGTGTGTGTGTGTGTGTGTGTGTGTGTGTGTGTTTTCAATTCAGTTGTTTGTCACCGCTGAGGGCTTGCGGAATTGAAAATTCATCACTGTGGAATACAAACTGTTGCCATTGACATTATGCTGATGCTGTAATGTTTAGGGCCCGCAATTCGCCTGAATAGTTGGAGCAAAATATCCCAGTAAGTGTGTACGTAGATTAAGGTCTGCGATCTGCTCAGACATTAATCTGTGTCGGGCGATTCCAGTAGGTTGATGATTGCTCTCGGTTGCATAAAATTAAATCCATCCTTTCTCTAATAGTCCTCTTCCTCTTTCAACACATGGTCCTCACATTTTTTCCAGTAACTTTTATCAATATTTAATAGCGTGGACTGGATTAGTATCTTGATGTCAGACAATTTGAATGTAGTATTGGCAGCTGCCACTTGTCCTTTAATTTTAGCCCACACAAGTTCTATAGGGTTTAAATGAGAATGATACAGCGGGAGAATGATACGGCGGAAGTCTCAAGCACCTATGGCCATGTTCTTCTATCAACTTGTCGATTTGAAATTTCTTACTTTTTCTAATGTCCTTATAATTTTCCACAAAGTTGTTTTGGATAGCTCTATGTTATTGTCCTTTCTCAACAAAACCCTCAGTTTTCTTACAGTCACTGTTTCTTTGGCATCCATCATTTTTATAATAACTCGCCTGATGACATCCTTATCAAAGCTGTCTACAATTGCCTTTCTACCTACCGTTTGCTTATCGCGTGTTGGTTTCATTCCAGATTCTTGCACCCATCGACGAAACGATCATTTACTCAAACCTAATGCATGCACTGTTCTTTTTTCGGGATTTGTAACAGTATGAAACAGTTTCCTGCGATCAGCTTCTTGACAAAAATATGTGTACGACTTCATAGCGATGTTTTGAAGTGTACACAATTTCACTTTTAATCCCATTGAATAGTATTAACACATTCAAATATTAGCTATTAATATTATATTAATGGTAAGACTTATTTATATAATCATGATAGATAGATAGACAGACAGACACACAGACAGACAGACAGACAGACAGACAGACAGACAGACAGACAAACAGACACAGACAGACAGACAGACAGACAGACAGACAGACAGACAGATAGATAGATAGATAGATAGATAGACAGACAGACAGACAGACAGACAGACAGACAGACAGACAGACAGACAGACAGACAGACAGACAGACAGATAGATAGATAGATAGATAGATAGATAGATAGATAGATAGATAGATAGATAGATAGATCCCCGCCAGAAGCCGGGCCTTGTCAGCTAGTTTATTTATATAATCACGTTTCATGAAAGAACCCCCATTTGGAGACACCTCTGAACAATCCCATTTAACTTCGCGCTGTTTGTTTCAAAACGAAAATCACGAGAAAATTTTAAAAAATGCGGGGATGTGTCTTGGTGAAGCTGTAATACTGTTAAAATGATGGACGTAATCTCTAAGTCGTAAATTATATACCGCATATAAACAAACTTTGAAATCTGCTGTAAAATCTCCAGAACAAAAGTTTTTTTGTTGGGTGGACATAATGATAAGGTTATATACTAAATCTCATAATTTTCCCTCAGTTGGTTACTTAGATATGGATGTTTATATTGCGGCAAACAAATGTGGACATACTATAGTACCGGATACTGTTATATGTGCGGGCTGTTGGTTTGCCGAGACTTTTGTCTTTTCCACTTTTCACAGTGAGCAGTGAGGGGCATTTTGTGTGATATTCACTGGCACAGGAACGGAACATAATGGGGACGACCCGTTGCAGTGAAGGTGGAACCGCGACTAACTAACTAACTGTTATATGGTAGCTCAGTCATATCTAAGACATGAACCAACCGCTTTATCATAACTAGATTACAAATCTAATCATACATAGTCAAGCACAAAAATACACCATCCTTACACAAAGCAATATTTACGAAAGAATTAAGACTTCTAGAAAGAAATTATAAGGATTGTTCCGGGCTCTTACGTCTATTTTGCCTAAAATGTGTACCAGAAAGTTTCCTGAGAAATGAAAGCTGCCGTCTTAATATTTACAAAATCACTAATCGAGTGCCTATCGTTCTAAGAAAATAAATATGACACGGCACCTTATACACAATACGTAACAGTAGACACGAAGTTTTACTTTCTTCTTATTTACTTACAGGCTATCAGGCGGTCACAGGACTAGAGATCGAGGGGTATGAATCTCTGAAGTTTCATGAATGTTGCCGTTCTTTCATTTAAATTGTATAAATGAAATGTTTAAGTCATTAGAAGCCTTTTTCATTTATAGGAAATATAATGCATGAATATAGCATCCTAGACGAATATAAATGGATACATTTCGACTTAATTAATTTCATAAGTTTACATTATAGGTCAAGTTAGACGAGCTGCTCACTCTATCAAAGTTGTTGATAAATTAAGAACAGTTAATGAATTAAAAATAAGATTACAAAAGGCAAGTAAACTTTTATGGCATCAAGATCAAAGGCAACTACAACTGACACAATAATAGTGAAAATTTCAATTTATATCTTAACATAGTAAAAACAAAGATAATGCATACGGATAAAAGTAATAAGGAGAAAGAAATATATGTTAATGAGAAACGAAATAGAGGTGGCTGAAAATTTCTATTATCTTGGTTCATTAATACTATCAATGGTGAAACAATGAAAGAAATTAAAAGACGAATATCTTTTACCCTTCAGAACTAACGTGTAGAATAAGGAGAGAACTAGACAGACTCAAACGAATCAAGAGTGGAGGAAAAAGACGCTTTCTCTGGATATGACAGAGTGAGAAAACATGATTAGAGTTTAACACGAAAGTCTCTACCTGGAACCCATTTAGTAAACTAAACACAGGGAAATCTAAAACCAGATGAAGGAGAGAATTAGAGACCGGGATGGTTAATACGGGGAGAACATGGAGCTAGATTCAAGAGATAGCAACAGATAGAACAGGTTAGCATGTGTTGGATTATGAAATTCTTTCCAATAGAAGAATAGTGGGGATAAGTTAAAGAAGAAGAAATTACAGTCTTCACAAAGCAACAGCTCAGATTTTGAAAGATGTTATGAAAGCTCTCTTTGCTGTGCTTACATATGGAATGTATTATTTATCTACAATAACATGTTATCAACATCTTTCATTTTGTAGATTTTCACGAACAAACACATGTTCAACGCCTTAAGAAATTTGTCAACGACTATTAAAAGCAACCCGTTACAGTCTTCTGACTATGATCACGAGATGAACATCACGAGACATTCACTAGACATGGACTTGATCACTGCTGAAGAGAGCAACATTTTCCGACTGGTCAATTACTCTGTGTTAAGTTCTTTAATTGCTCTGTTCGGCATCTACAGCAACATCATAAACATGATGGTGTTTCACAAACAAGGATTCACAACTGCAAACATTAGTTTTTTTGCGCTGGCCCTGTCCGACTTTTTATGTCTATTAACCTTAGAATGGTGTAATATTTGCTTGAATCCTTATATGGAGACAGATGCGGTTCCTTTTGTGTCGTTAGATCTTCCTTATCTGACAGGAGGCTGGTTTCATGTCTGTTTTGGTAGAGTTACTAGCTGGATCACTGTTTACATCACGGCGGAGAGATGCCTGAGCGTGGCTCTACCTTTGAAAGTCAAACAGATCGTATCTCTCAGAAAGACCACGTTCTTCATGTGCGCCATTTTTTCTATAAACTTGATGACACTTGTCCCTAACTACTGTATTGCATACTTAGACTGGAAATTTGTTCCCGAAAGAAACAATACCTTATATGGGCTTGTGTTCAGAAATGTTAATACGGAGTATGCAGGCTTGGTTTATACACTGACCTCAATATCAGGAATGTTGTCGTTTGTAGCGGTCATAATGCTAACCACATTCCTTGCCATTAAACTCGTGCAAAAATCAAACTGGCAAAGCATCGCAACAGCGAAAAACGCAAATTCAGAAGCTAGGTCTCTGCGGGACAAGAAGACAATAAAGATGATTGTTGTGATAGCGGCTATTCTTATAGCATGTTACACCCCAGGAGCTATTCTGTCCTTGGCAACGTTATTAGAACCCGAATTTATTATTATAGGGAAGTATAAGAATTCTTTCTTTGCCGTCTGGTCGTTTGCATTTGTCTGCAACGCCATCAACTCGAGCGTGAACATGTTGCTGTACTACACTATGAGTACCAAGTACAGGGAGACGTTCCATCTGCTCTTCGCAAGCTGCAGAAACACTAGCTCAAGTATATGAGAACACAACACGGCTTCTGTATAATTATGTGGATTATTATTATAATCATTCTACACTTTCTTACTTGTTGTTGTTGTTGCTGTTGTTTGGCGAGAGGACTAAACGTCACCGTCAAATCGGTTGGACTGGAGCTATGGTTGGAGCTGGAACTAGTTCTTTCGTTCCAGTAGAATGGCCAAATACTGAGCCTCTACATTGTTAGTTAGATGTATAGTTATTGTGTAGACAATAAGCATGGTGAAGAGTGACAGACATGTTATGAAACTGATAATGTGAATTGTCTAATGCTTGGAGTCAATATAGAGTGAAAACTGAACTGCGTTCCGTTATTCGAGATACGTTTAGTTTGTTCTAAGTAGGTAGCAGTTGTGAAATGTGCAGAGTGAAAGAGTTTAAACAGCATATAAGGTATCAATCGAAACCAGCCACGGTGAGAAGATTATAGCATCGCCAGGCAGAAGTGTGATCACAGAAGCAACAGATATAGAATAGGCATACACCATCATCGCCGTCGGAAACAGGTCAGAGATTCTGCATTCAGCGCTCATAGAAGATTCAAGATATCTCAGAATAGTTATATGTATGAGCGCTGTAATCAAAGACCCATCAACACCTAGATGAGAAGAAGCAACAGTCATGCGATCCCTGGCAGCTGAATTCTCTGCAGCGAAGTGATTACACATCCTTAAACATGTCGCTTACAAGTGTCGACTTGGTCGACAGGTCGACTTCATTGCACCGGTTTTTTTTTTTTTTTATCCCATATGGCTGTCGGATAACATTGGGACAATCCCCAATGAGATAGTGGATACTAAAGTTCCTCTTTTTAAATGTGATCCTGCCAGTTCTAATTATCTTAACTTTCAATGGCTCAAATGCTTGAGTCCATAACTAGAGTCTCTGGGATCCAAGGAACTCCTCCAGGAAAATAAGGAAAAGTTTCCCTGAATAACAATATCTTTTTGATGGTTCCTTGCCTCTCCTCTCTCAGCTAATTAATTAATATCTAGGGTGTGTTTAATTAAACAACTTAACAACGACAAGAAAACAACCACTTAAGAGAGGAAATGACCTCCTTTTCATAATTTAATAATCATAAATTGGGCTATTGATAATTAAGTTCATAAAACAACAATCCAATTCAAAAAAGGCCATCTCTCTCTCTCTCTCTCTCTCTCTCTCTCTCTCTCTATATATATATATATATATATATATATATATATATATATATATATATATATATATATATATATATATATATATATATATATATATATATATATAACATTGATGTCTCAAACATACATTTCACTAACATCAAGCTATATTCCAGTTCCTCATTGATAGTTACTTTACATCTTCCATTGGAGTAGGTTAAGTCTGAAACTGGGTATACATTCAGGTTTATTTATTTCAGGGTTCTTGGTTCCTTGTGGCAAACAGTTCAATGAAATTATGAATATTAAATGTCCCTATAGTGTTGATATGTTCCAGGTTCTAATAGGATTGTTTCGTTAGTTCTCCACCCTCAGGTACAAGATTAAGTTCTCTATGTTACCTGTCCTAAATGTTTAGTGGAACTCCTTGCAGGTAGTTGCTTTTGGAATAGTTTTCTGCATCAATCTATCCAGGTGCTTCAATCAAAAGTCAGGTCTGGATCTAGATGGATCTAGCCATTACCTGAAATTTCAGCATCAAACACATATCTACTGATATCATCAATATGAACATTATAAATGGAAGACTGTAAAACTTCCAAGAAAAAAAAAAGGAAAATAAATACAGGGGATTTTGATCATAGGAAAAATAACAAGGGAGGAAGAGGGTCTTGGTGTTTTCTAATAGTTATCAACCCCACGACTGGGAAATCTCCATCCAATCCTTAATTATAGGGCGCTAAAGGTTTAGACTACCAGATAAGCAGTGTCATCTTCACCCATGCCTGTCACCCATGGTCTCCAGGTTGAGTAACACCTTGATTGATTCAGAATTTGATAACTCTGTTCACCATTCCTCTTTGTACATAATTATTTTCTCTAGATATCCTTCCACTTAAAAGAAAGGGGCTAACACATTAAGGGTTTTAATTCATTCCCAAATGCAATTATTATTTGCTTATAAACAATATAAGTACATTATAGTATCATCACATGTATAATATTCAGGAGAATTCTTCCTAATCAAATGCTTCGAGGGGGAGTATCTTCCCTCCTCTTCAACATGTATGTAATATACCTTTACCTCATCATCATCATCATCATCATCATCATCATCATCATCATCATCATCATCATCATCATCATCATCATCATCATCATCATCATCATCATCATCATCATCATCATCATCATTATCATTATCATCATCATCATCATCATCATCATCATCATCATCATCATCATTATCATCAACACAATTCAGGACACAAAACCATATAATTGTAACATGAGTGATATGGAATACAGAGTGGTGTCATGCTTAGAAGTGCACTGAATTAGTCATTAGTTTATGAGTTATCACTAACATTTTCTCCTCTGATAGACAGGACATTATAATCAAATTTCCTGCTATCAGGAGACTGATTGATTTCTCATACTCTTTTTCAGTATGTCACTTCTCCTCACTCAATCCACAATCATTCATCAGAAATCATAACCATACTTGTATGGATGATAATTAGGCATGCATATTAGACTCATAAATGATAAATTCACATATTTAATACCAATGAAATCATAACTGAATGACCACATGAATGCTTCTACCGAATACATAAGATTATATGATACACATAGAAAACTATTTAACATCCCATGTGCTCGTGTACTATTTCTATTACAAATTACACTAATTCCTCGTACTAATGATTGCACATTTAAAATAGTTCCTTATTATTGAACTAAGTATTCTAGCCTTCTAAATCCTAAGTTAATCACAAACTCCTAAATCACTGCTGATTTAGCTTAACTGCTTAAGGGGTAAAATGTACAACCTAGGTCCAATGCTTATGAATTCACAGAAGCTGTCTAACTAGATGAAAAAGCCTACCTATGGTTTAACCTAGTGCACAGTTTATCTATGAACTACAACATCTGAATATAGTACTTAGTCACTCCGGAATTAAGTTCTTAAAGTATAACCACATTGTTACAACACATCAACTTACAATTTTCTAGGAACGGAGCATGACTAACATATGTATTACAATGTGCTTACCATCAATATAATTAAATGTCTTCTTCAAACATAACGTCAGCAGATTTCAGGCTTCAGACTCGGTTTTGGGTTTCCAAGTTCGCTGGCTGCTTATAGGCCGTACCTCTCTCTTCCTCTGCTCGATTCTACTCAATTCGATACTAATCTTAAGATGGGCGGTTTAGTAGAAGATACCATGCCGCCAGTGGACCGTCTTCTGTTTTCACGCTTCTTGAAGGTTTTTCCACACACTAGCCTTCCGCCGATCTCCACGCCATATTTAAAGCCTCTCCTTCCTCGCTTGTGGCTATGACGTCATGACCAATGGCGATGCTCAGTTTAGACTATATTTAGAATATTGCTGTCCCCTTTAGGAATCAGCGCTCTTTCCAACTTGGGGTGATGCACATTTCATCCTTTGTCAGCTATCGGCGCTAATTCCTTCCTTCTTCAAATTTGAATGTGAGTATGATGGTGGTGGTAGTTGGCGATGTTGCAAACTGGCGGGGTAGTGCGGGGAATTTTAAGCAGCGATGTGGCGGTTGCAAGATGTCTGTATACTACAATGGCTTAGTCTCTGTCCGCAGCGAACTGCCGAAGGCGTAGCAGAAAGCACAAACTCCGTAGCTCCAGCGACGACTCCAAGGAGTCTCCGAAAAATTCACTTGTGAACCAAAGGACGTGGCCCGGAATTGAACCCACAACCTTCGGAGCCCGAGTCAGACGGCTTGACACTTTGCCACGGAGACCTTGATATACGGAGATTACGCAGTCGTTCTCGCGCCAAGATGGGTAATAGATCTCGGGATCTGCCTCTACTACGACACGAAGGCGTGTGTAAGCGAGACATGATTGATACAGGCATTGATATTGCACCTTGGGAGCAAATCGCAGCTGATCGTGTTGAATGGAAGGCAAAGATCATAAATGGAATAAAGACAAAGGAGTAAATGATTGCGTATAGGTCATACACCAAGCGTGTGAGACGCAAGATGGTGTGTGATGGTGAAAATTACCATAAGTTCACAAGCAATCATTGTGGAGGAACATTTACAGAGCGAATTGGTCTGATCAGTCACATTCGCTACCGCCATGAGTTTATCTGTTATGCCTTATAGCGCATATATAGTGGAACTTCTTGCAGGTAGTTGCTTTTGGAACCATCAAGGTGCTTCCGATTTCCAGGTCACTGCCATCCAGTCCTGCTCCTCTGGCGCTCAACATCGCAAAAATATAGAAAACCGGCTCATATTCACTATTAGGTGCCTAACACCCACCACACGGCCTCAACACCCAACATAGTTTCATCTAATCGTAGTCATTTCCCCTCCCCTCTCTCCTCTGTTGCTTCCACACCCTCCTAGGTGTCACCCTCTTTCGGTCTCTAACCAGTCATTTTCTCTACTAAAATTATCCTCTACCCTGTCTCCATCGGCCCGATTCCGAGTGACCGAACCAGCAGTTACCTGGGCATTTCATATTATCACTCTTGGCACTCCTCTCATACGCAATATATTGTGCACCCGTAATGAATTCACTACTCCCCCCAGACCCAATAATATCCCCACCAGTTAGCAACTACACTGTATATGCGGTCGTGTATGCATGCGCATAAACACAAGTACATATATGTATGTGTGTGTGTATGTGCACAGATATATATGTCTCTCTCCCCCTCTCTCTCTCTCACATAATAATCTTACACCAACCATCTCTCTCTGCCTCTCTCTCTCTGCCTCTCTCTCTCTCGCTCTCTCTCGCTCTCTCAACAATCTTGCTTCTCTGTGTCTACCCATGCCATATGTATCGCTTGTGGTCAGACCTTATACAGCCCCAATAACACAAGCACTGGGTGATTTGATCCTCAAATACGTTGTATAACAATCAACCTTACTGACTCTATTTCATATGGAACAGTACGAGTGAAGCCTCGTATTTGTAGACCGACCTACTCCGCAAACTTCATGTGGTATGTCGCAGGCACTATTCCCCCCCTCCCTCTCTCTCTCTCTCTCTCTCTCTCTCTCTCTCTCTCTCTCTCTCTCTCTCTCGCTCTCGCTCTCTCAACAATCTTGCTTCTCTGTGTCTACCCATGCCATATGTATCGCTTGTGGTCAGATCTTATACAGCCCCAATAACACAAGCACTGGGTGATTTGTTCCTCAAATGCGGTGTATAACAATCAACCTTATTGACTCTATTTCATAAGGAACAGTATGGGTGTAGCCTCGTATTTGTAGACCGACCTACTCCGCATACCTCATGTGGTATGTCGCAGGCACTTTTCCAACCTACCTCTCTCTCTCTCTCTCTCTCTCTCTCTCTCTCTCTCTCTCTCTCTCTCTCTCTCTCTCTTTACAGGCTGGTGCACCAAAAAAGAGTCTTTATAAGGATCAAATACATTTGTCTACATTGGGCACCAGTTTTGTCGCCAAGAATATCAAATATCCTGAACGGACATACCATACATCCAATACGGGATCGCGCCGGACACTTTTAGCTACTCCTGAAACTCAAGCCAGACGACATACTCCCGTCACATCAAGTACCAATAGGACAGAAGTTTGCAGACCACTCATAACCACTGCACCTGAAATCCAAGCCATACGGGACACTACCACTACACCAAGTCCGTTAAATACTTTCACACAGGAGGGTAATAATTACGAAGATATTTTTCCTATTCTCCCCAGAAAGGAACCAACTCTCAGCAACAACGATGTGCCACCACAACCTCCTGTTAGCCACCAACCAGAGGCTCTAGTTGGTAGTCATTACATACCCATGAGACACCATCAGTACCCAGTTCATTGTAACCCAGAATGGTTGCACCTCACACGGTATAGCCCAGCTACACTTCGTCAAGCACTTATAATGTCGCTATACCAACAACCAACACAACCTGGTATTTACTAGCAACTTAGCACAAAGCTACACCGGATCTCGGTACAAGAAAGAGCCTCTCCTTGAACGTTTATCTGCATATTTGGTTACTACTTGGTCTAGTAACGTATTAGGTTATAAGCAACTACAAACATTGACTTGTTTTGACTTTATATTAATGGATAGTACTTAGCTGTATAGCTTTTATAATACTTTTCATTGTGTTTTTACTGTGAGTGTGGGGGTCTTCACTGTTCTTCCTTCTGCTTACTGTTTAACGTTTTATTTCCCGGGTGGAATACTCCGCTTTAAACAGAGACATTGACTTGTATGGTCATTTATTAATTCTTTTGGATAACAGTTGGTTACTTAGCTTGTGAAGTAGTTTTTTTTTTCAGGTTAATTATTTGTTGTATGTTCTTTAATTCGTTTTGTTCCGTGTTTGCATTATATTCGTTGGTCTAATTAGTTATATCGTTATAATATTGTCATTTACATATCTATTTGTATTACTGATATTTTGTAAGTTAATGTAATTGTGATTTTTTTTTTTTAATGATCTTGTATTTTTGCTTAACTTTGACTAATTTACACTTTCTTCATGGATGAAATGTCTGAGAAGTGGCAGCACTGGCTCAATAAGTCAGGAATACGCCTTGGACACTTAAACATTTGCAGCTTATTTAACAAGCTACCAGAGTTATCTGCTATTCTTAATCAAAATTTTCATTTATTCGGCCTTAGTGAAAGTAGACTTAATGATAACATTTCAGATGAGGACATATCTATTAAAGGATACAAAGTTTTTAGAAGGGATCCCTGTAGGAAACAAGAGACAGGCATAGTAACTTATGTTTCTAATTTACTAACTGCTCACCGTAGGCTAGACTTTGAAACTTGCGAAATAGAATGTATGTGGTTAGAGCTAAAACTTCAAAACCGCACACCCCTGATAATTGGCTACCTCTATCGAAATCCCAGTGCTGGACACGTCTGGTACGAACACTTCACTACCATGATGGATGTGGTTTTCGCTTCCGGGAAGGAAATTATACTACTCGGAGACTTTAACATTGACACCAACAAATCCAACATAATATGGGGAAATATAATTACATCATACAATTTCCAACAAATAGTACAACAGGCTACTAGAGTAACAAAGTCATCTTCAACAGTCATAGATCACATTTATGTAACTTGCTCAGACAACATCATAGAATGCGCTGTACCCAATTGTGCAATGAGCGATCACTACCCAATATGCTGCACGTGGTCTAAACAAGGAATTAAAACTCCTAAACATAAACACATAAGTGTAAAATATAGAAGTTACAAACATTTCAACCAAAACGCATTTTTACAGGACTTGCTCAGTTCACCTCTAGACAATGTTTGTCAGCTTCCTGACCCGGATGATGCTCTGGAATTCTAGATGAAAACATTTATTGATGTTTTTGATAGACATGTGCCAATCAAGGAAGTTCGAGTAAAACACCACGTCAAGCCACCTTGGATCACCCAGGAAACACTTCAAATTATGAGAGACAGGGATAAAGCACATAAAAAGCGGGATCTCAGCGCATACCGTACTCTTAGAAACAAAGTTCAATATACCATACGACGGGAAAAGAAAAATTACTTTAAGAACTTAGTAATGGATAAAACAAATAGTAAGGATATATGGAAGGCAATTAACACCTTGACAAACAAGTGTAACTTCCGAAATTCTTTACCATCAAATCATATTACATGCGACCAATTCAGTAATTTTTTTCAAACTGACATAGACCAGTTGAAGGCTTCAATACCTAATTCTCCTTGCAACTTATCTTTACTGTCATCGTTTTGCGAGAATAGATGCTCCGGCGATATTCTTTCCGACATACCGCTAATGACAATCACTGAGGTATTCACTTACCTCAGTAACCTAAAAAACACAACCTCATCTGGGTTAGATGGAATCAGCAACCGGATTCTCCGCTGTGCTGCGCCAGTGATCTGTATATCACTAACCTATGTATATAATCAGTGTCTCACCAAAGGTCACTTTCCATCAGCTCTCAAAATCGCTAAAGTGTACCCTCTTCTTAAATCTGGTTCATTGGACAATGATCTCCCGAACAATTACAGACCCATTTCCTTACTATCATCACTATCTAAGCCACTAGAAAAACACATCCATAAAGTAACATTACAGTATTTAGTTCGCAACAAGCTTATTGTTGACAACCAATCAGGATTTCGACCAAAATATTCTTGCCATACGGCCCTAACAAACATGATAGAAAATTGGCACCAGAATATAAACAACAACAGTCTATGTGGAACTGTGTTTATTGATTTCAAGAAAGCATTTGATATGATTTTGTTGCGTATCCCTTACGGGACGTTGCAGTCAACACCAGCATTTTCAGCTGCTGTTGATGTACTAGGCAAGTGTTACGTTCAGTAGTTTGCCATTGCTTTCTGAACGACCGGTCTCTATACCTTTTTCGAAAATACGAGCACCGCCGTGTTTCGAACCCGGGTATACGGGCTCACAAACCGCGTTCGCAAGCCCTTCAGCCACAGAGACCATGTTATTTTAATTAAAAAACTTCAGACAATTAAAATTGGCCCTAATGTAGTCACTCTAATATCATCTTTTCTATCAAACAGAAAGAAAGTAGTATCACATAATAAATGTCTGTCTCATACCACTACCTTCAATATTGGAGTACCGCAAGGCTCTATTCTTGGCCCTCTATTGTTTGCCATATATATTAACGATCTACCTTTACATCTTTCGTCGTCCTGCGATCTATTTGCAGACGACTGTACAGTGTACACAAATGCTGAAAACTGTATTTTATTGGAGTCGTCTTTACAACAAGAATTAAATAATGTAGTTAGGTGGAGCTATTCAAACCGTATGCAAATTAACATCACTAAAACAAAATCAATGTTACTAACAACCAGACAAAGACTTCAAACTCTAAGCTCACACACATCACTTCAACTTCACATCGATAACATGCCAGTAGAAAGTGTAATTGAGCACAAAACATTAGGCATAATCATTGATAGAAACCTAACCTTTAATTCCCACGTTCAAGCGCTTATTAAACAAACAGCGAAAAAAGTCTACCAACTCGCCAAAATTAAAAACTTCCTTGATGAGGACACAAGGAAACTATTCTATACTTCTCATATACAGACACACTTTGACTACTGCTCTACAATCTGGGACGATTGTTCTAATTCAAACACCAAGCGACTTTACTCACTCCAGAAACGGGCCATGAGTCTAATTTATAACAAACATTTATCTGACAATCCTAGCCTGTATAAACGCCTTCAGTTACTACCACTCCGCAAACGCCTGCTTTTCAATAAAGCTAAACTAATTCACAAAATCCTGCATCGGAATGCCCCAAATTACCTTTGGCCATTGTTTAAATATAATGCTAGACACAGTAAACGTTTAAATATATTACACATTCCAAAGCCTAGGATTGACTTATACAAAACAAGCTTAACGTACTCTGCAGCTCAGCTGTGGAACAATCTTCCACAAGAAATCAAAGACATCACCAATCCCTATTCATATAATCGCAAATTACTCGAACACTATCTCAGTACGGATTATCTTCCCCCTTAATAATAGAGATAATAATATAATAACAAAACCCTAGTATAACAGCCAGTCCCCTTTTGGTAGGCCAGTATATTCCACATGGCTAATAACAAGTGTCAGACCATTATCTAATTTTACTGTGTCGTGTAGTTTTGATGTTCGCATTTTGCCCATGCCTTTATAATGCATATCTGTTTTATTGTTGCTGTTCTCTGTTAGCCTTGAATGATGTGTGAATGAAATAATGTATGAAAGAGAGTGATAGAAGGGCAGAATGTTAGACGGGCCTGCGTGCCCAATTCTTAACCCTTTGAAAATAAAGTTTGTTCGTTCGTTCGTTCGTTCTCTCTCTCTCTCTCTCTCTCTCTCTCTCTCTCTCTCTCTCTCTCTGTCTCTCTCTCTCTCTCTCTCCAAACAATCTTGATTCTCTGTGCAGACCCACATCATGTGTATTACCAGTGGTTTTATCTAATACAGCCCCAATAACACAAGTACTGGGTGATTTGATCCTTAAATGAGTTGAATAACAATCAACCTTACTGACTCTATTTCATAGGGAACAGTATGAGTGAAGCCTCGTATTTGTAGACCGACCAACTCCGCATTCCCCATGTGGTATGTCGCAGGCACTTTTCCTCTCTCTCTCTCTCTCTCTCTCTCTCTCTCTCTCTCTCTCTCTCTCTCTCTCTCTCTCTCTCTCTCTCTCCAAACAATCTTGTTAATCTGTGCCTACCCACATCATGTGTATTACCAGTGGTTGGATCTTATACAACCCCAATAACACAAGCATTGGGCGATGTCATCTTATAATACGTGGTGTAACAATCAACCTTACTTACCTTATTTCACATGGAGCAGTTTGAATGAAGCCTCGTATTTGTAGACCGACCTACTCCGCATACCCCATAAGGCACATAACAGGAACAATACTCACCTCTCTCTCTCTCTTTCTTTCCCTCCATCTCTCTCTCTCTCTCTCTCTCTCTCTCTCTCTCTCTCTCTCTTCTTATATATATATACCTTGCACATGCCCATACATACTAGCATTATGTCTGTTGAGCGGTGTATATGTATGTATGTGCGTTCACCCATATCAGTCCACCCAGACTTTAGGACTCGCCTCGTAATAACATATGTGAGTGTATAATGGGGTTTTGGTTAGTACCACCATCATGCTTACGCCACCTTATGCTTCGTTAGTACATCCACTGAGATTGCTCAGATACCCCTACCAGACTAGTTACCGTCCAGCCCTAATGCCTCCGCCTCCCCCTTCTTTCAATGTGCTCACTGAACCGTAACACCTATCACCGAGTATTAAAAAAATACATCGGAGATTTTCTGAGTTGCTTACAGATCGGAACTGTGAGGCGAGTATGAACATATGAACATTGTTTTTTTTTTTTTCAGTTCTCATTGTTTCTTTATTGCTTTCATTTTTTCTTCCTTTTGTTCTTCTCGTCCTGTCGTCACCTTCTGATGTAGTCACAGGAGATCTCCTTGACTGTATGTTGTGTTTGTGAATGTGTTTGTTTGCTGATGAAGGCTAATCGCCGCAACGTCTTGTATGTGTCTTAATTCTGTTATGTAAAGCTGCACTACTTTGTGTCATTTTATATTGTTTACACTTTCACAGCTTTACCGCAGTTCCACCAAATTTTATTCATATTTTTCTATGCCTTATAGAAGCACAATGTAACAAACTATCGTTTCGCAAGACCTTCAGTTGCCAGTGTGTTTACATGGCTTGCTAAAGAGTTGCATGATTCCATCACTAGAAGGGATCTTTTACCAAAGAAGATAGGATTACCATTTGTTTATTTATTTTCGTCTCTTTCCTTATAGACCTAATTTGTATGACCTTCCATTATGTATGTGGAATATAAAAAGTTTAATATCCTGTCTCTACTATTGTATGTGACGTAGATGTACAGTATATGTCTATTCTCTTGTATGTGTCGTTCACATAGAATCAGATGCAGATTAGCCTTAGCACTACCGAGATTAAACAGTATTAATAAGCTATGGCACACCACAAGCAAACAAGTTAAAATGATATTATTGTAACAGGTATCTTTCTTGTGGCAACATCAGTATGTGAGTTATGGACAATTTCGCAAGCACTAGTTAAAACCGACATCATTGCACACTATTGCTTGCTTGTGTTCGTTGGCTTGAGCTCCAACGCGAAGTCCTGTATGTCGGATGAAGGCATCCTGTTGACCAACATCAGTGTGATGTCATACAGGACCTGAGGTTTGCGTGAGTATCCGTTGTCCCATTTCTGGCTTTTTGGTGTGACTATGATAGTCGTTCTGTTCTTCTGCATTATTCACGTGCTACCAGGGGGCCTTCATTTCATCTGTCTTATCATTCATCAAATCGCCCCTCAATAATGCGGCACCAGCCAATCTGTCTGCTTATAAATTGCCAACCACACCAGAGTGTCCTCAAGAAAAGATCCAAAGAATGCTCACAAGCCGCAACCTCTGAATTAATTCATGCCCATCAGCACGAAGAATACCAGTCTTCGCCTTTGACAACATGCTCTGTGTCACGGAAAATAAACTTGCTAGTTTCGATCGATGACAAAAGGAGACATTCGTCTGCAAAAAAACAGGCAACCCTTTGATGTTGTATAGACTGAGAAAAATAAGTCGCGTCAAGATGTCTACACACGGTCGGCATTTTGTTATGGTGTGGGTTGTTCGAGAAACGAAGAATAACGCCAGACGGCTGCCAGGGCGGTTGTTAGCCTTTGAAGTGGTAGACGGAATGTCTGGCCAGACGTCGGATGGAGTCTTGTGATGTGGAGGAGGTCTCTAGATCACAGACAGGAGACAATTTCCCAGATGAAAGAGGACACCAGTCAGATTTTCACATTGAGTTGGGAAAAATAAAGAGAAAAACAACTTCTCGACGCCGATGCGTCTAGATTTTTGGTGACGTCACTCAAGCTCGATATAAAACCCGTTGCGGTAAACAAGTGGAGTTAGTCGACCAAGATTTCTGAAGTTTGAAGGATCGGTGCAGTTTCCGAGTTGTGTTCAATGAAAGAAACTATAGTGTCAAATTGTTAATATTTATCGGCGAACATAGATCCAGTCTGTGATTACATAGTTTCAATCAGCAACCGGAATAGGCATATGGTATTCTATTAATCATATCTAACTTAGAGTATGATTAGGAATAGAGTACAGTACTGTGCGGTGATATAGTGTATTATAGGTGTGGTGATAGAATGTTCTATAAGTGCAGTGCTAGAAAGTATCATAGGAGCGTCGGCACTAGTATCCTATTGTGTGGCTTTAATTAGCTTGTGTGATATATCATTTTACTCAGGGAGTTGAGGAAAATGTAGTGGGATAACAATTAGAGAGATTGAGGATGGTTGGGAGGGAGGAGGGGAATGTGAAATGGTAGGATCTTCCAGTAGGGCATCTGCTGGGTTTCTACCCGTTGCTTTATTCTTTCCTGGTGTTGCCATGTCTCAGACCATGTGATGAGTTATTTGGCCGTATGACAGAGATCGGATCTCTGTTGTAGATCTGAGTGCTGCTATTGGCCTACACTCACCTAATTCCGGCCAGGATTGAGTTTCTCTCACCATAGTATGCTCTACTCAACAGGTTCCATGTAGGTGTGCTATGATATTCAACAGTGAACCTAGAACACAGTTTAGAAGATGATGGCTCAGGATTTGAAGATAGAAGTTGCTGAGAGGCCTCTACATTGGGCTTATACCCAAGTTGGTCTGCGGGAACCTGGCTTCTGCTGAGCAGGACATGCTGATGATACTTATGTTTAGCAAGTGATAGTTGTATCACGGAATAGTCAGAACATTATATATATATATATATATATATATATATATATATATATATATATATATATATATATATATATATATATATATATATATATATATATAACACTGATACCAGGATCATTTATATAAAGTTATAGAAATACCTGGAACATTCAGATTATGGTGTTAATATGGGGAATCTTTACAACCAGTGACACTAGATCAATTAAGATTTCCCAAGTAACAGTGACAATAGTGTTAGAAATCTCTGAGTAACAAACAGTTAATAACAGAGGAAATTCATAGTGTGAATTAGATTGAAGACTCTCATTAGACAGTGTTTGTCATGGATGTCCAAACATCTGGATGCATCGAGAGATAGCGGAGAAACTCTTCACGTGACCGGAGAAGCATCGCCTCGGTGAGGTTGTTTGTCTGGAATACATGGTGCTAGTGTGTTCTCGGCACAGTGATGAGAATGACTATACTCCTGAACACTGATCTGAGTCTATATACACCTTAGAATATATGTCACACATTCTACATACTATGCACACACACACACACACACACACACACACACACACACACACACACACACACACACACACACACGTCTCCTACATATACTCTTTGCTTTAATAAATTTCTTGTTTTTATTTGTTGAAGCTAGAGTTGTCAAGTATGTTATGTTGGGGAAGAATGAGAGGGGCATGATCCAGTGGTGAGTAAGAGTGAGAAGAATGTGTCTTCAGATTGAGGGAGTGTTGTGGACAGAGCTTGCTGGATATCTCCAGGATAGTGATATTGAATTAAAATAAATGTGGGTGTTGATTCCCCTCACTCTAGGGACGACACTAAAATAGTAAAGAAGAACAAATAACTACTACGACATTCTTTACTTACGACATTATTGAGGGCTCGTAAACGTGATCTTTGGATAGCGGGATCTCTTGTAAGCGGGATCTTCTGACAGCGGGATCTTCTGACAGCGGGGTCTTTTAATACTGGATCTTTTTACACGGGATCTTTAGTTAGAGGATGGAGATATCCTATTAGTGAGAATCCAGCTAGAGTGAATGTGGATAGGGGTTAAAACACTTATCTTACCTGTTCACACCTCACACGTCTGCATAGGTCTGTGGTCCGGATTCTTCTCTTGTCACTGAGTGATTGTGTTGTGTTGTGTGTTGTGTTATTAAATATATAGATTAATTGTACTTAGTCATTATCTATATATTTGTTTAGAGATAATTAATATTCTACCCGCTGACTGACCTCTCTAAACCAAGGCCACGCCTAATCTAACCACGACAGAACTAAGAGCAAAGGGGGAAGAAATGGGCTTGTCGGGTTCTGCACTAACATATTACATACAGGAGGTGGAGAGGGAGTTTCGTCAAGCAGAAAGGGAAGATCGAAAGGCCGAGTTGGAATTAAGAAGGATGGAGTTAGAACAAGCAGCTAAGAAATTGGAAGCAGAACAAGCTGTTAGGCAATTGGAAGCAAAACAAGCTGCTAAGATATTGGAAGCAGAGCAAGCCATGAGAAGGCTGAAAATTGAAGCTGAGCAGGCAGCTAAGAAACTGGAAGCCGAACAAGCGGCTAAGAAACTTGAGATTGAGCAAGCTGCTAAGCAACGGGAAGTTGAACAAGAAGCTCAGAAAAGGGAGCACGAGTACCGGGTGCGGGAACTCGAGCTTAAGAGGCAATCTAGTGGGGAAACTGAGGGAGCAGTGGGAGGTTCCTCTCTCCCTGGCTCAACACCAGTAGGAGGACATAGTTATCATGCTATGAAGTTCCCTCTAGCGATCTACGAAGAGGACAAGGAGAAGATTGACCAGTACCTTCAACGCTTCGAGGCTATGTCGGTTGCAATGGGTCTGGAGCGTGACAAATGGAATCTCAAGCTATCCCAGGGATTACGCGGGACCGGTTACGAGGTTCATTCTCGCCTGCCACCGGGACATGAGAACAATTATGACGAGTTGAAGACAGCTCTGCTGAAACGACTCGAAGTTACGTCACATACCTACCGGAAAAAATTTCGAGGAGCGAAACGAGAACCGGGGGAGTTGTTCGCCGCCTATAGTCTGCGTCTGAAAGTCTATCTCCATAAGTGGATGGATTTGGCTGGGTTCGCACATGACTATGAGAGTCTGAAAGAGCTCATGGTAGTCGACCAGATGCGAAAGCAAATGTCGAAACCTCTCAGGACATTCTTGGGAAAAAAAGGGCGGAACGAATAAACTTGGTGGCGAAATTGGCAGAACGGTTCGTCGAGGTACATGGGGAGGCAGCAGAAAACCTTTCTACAAACACCAAAAGTCAGGAAAAACATAACCTGAAGAAAGTAAAAACCACAGGAACTAAGAAGGTGGAACCATATGTCAAAACTTCAGAGGAGAGTTTGGAGAAGACGAAGGAGGGAAGCAAGAGCACTTCGAGCTCTACTCAAAAACGACCGTGGTCGGAGAAGTGGTGTTCGATTTGTAAGTCACCTTCTTACAATACGAAGTATTGCAAATCGAAGGCTAAGAACCCTCACTTCGCGGCATGTCAAGTGACTTCAAAGCAGGTGGTCACTGAAATTGCCAAGGTCGACAAGGAAGCTCGCCACCAGGAGAGCTCACTAAAGTCTGGCACTAGAAACTCTAGGAAAGGGAAATGGTGCAAACACTGCAGGTCGAATACGCACAATGCTATTGACTGCAGGGGAAAGTCAGGAGACTCTCAATTCGTCGTGTGTCCCTGGAAACCTGGGGCCCACCGAACAGTTCGAGGCCCAGGAAGAGACTCCAGATCAGGATAAACCACCTGTAGTGGAATTGGTAGAAGTTAACGGTCGTCAAGTGGAGTGTTTGTACGACACAGGACTGGACGGGGAGGTCGTGATTTCTGCGGATCTGGTATATCCAGAACAATTCACAGGTGAAACCATGGAGATACAGCCTGCACAGAAGAGTGCTGTAGCCATGAAATTGCCCATTGCCAGAGTAAAGATTCGGTCAAGATATGTCACCGGCACCATCAAGGCCGCGGTGTTGACCGATCCCATTTTTCCCGTAATCCTCGGTTGCCGGTATGTCTTTCTGGGAATGCCCAGGGAGCCAATCCATATGGGAGCAATACAGACTCGCTCTCAGACGAGAACGGGTGAGGCAGAAGCAAATGTGACTAACCCACTGCCAGGGGAGATGCGAACTGCCCAGAGTGAGGATGCTACGTTACGTCCTTGCTACAAAAAGCTGCAGAAAAGTACTGATCCACCCAAACGGGGGCAGTACTATATGAAGAATAGGATACTCTACAGGAGAGCCGGAAGGGGAGACAACCTACATGGTCAGTTGGGGGTCCCGAAGGCCCACCGCTCCCATATTCTTCATATGGGGCATACCATCTAATTCAGTGGGCATATGGGTATTGCCGCCACGATGCAGCGAATTTCCTGCCACTACTATTGGCCGGGAATGACAGGTGATGTGTGTCGGTATGTGAAGTCATGCCCTGAGTGCCAGAGGGTGGCACCGAAACACTGGACAGCGCCGGTGGTCTTGGGGGAAATGCGCATCATGAACTATCCTTTCAAGAGGGTAGCCATCGATATTGTGCGTCTACTTTCTAGGACTAGGAAGAGGAAAATGTACATACTCACCATGGTGGGTTGCTGTACAATGTGGGGTGAAGCCATACCGTTGACCACAATTGACTCGAAAAGAGTGGCGGACGCACTGATGGAGGCCTTTACAAGATTAGGCTTTCCTGATGAATTACTGACGGACAATGGGTCCCAATTTTGTGGAAAACTTATGGAGGAGGTATTTAGGGTGTTTCACTCTAACCATATCCATACCAGCCCTTACCACCCTGAAGCCAATGGACAAGTAGAGCGTTTCAACGGCACGTTGATGACAATGCTCAGGAAACTGGCACAGGAAAAACCTGATAGGTGGGATGAATATATCCCAGCAGCACTCTTTGCCTATCTGGAAGTTCCTCATGGCTCAACAGGACTACCACCCGCTACGTTGCTGTTTGGTCGTCCAATCAAAGGACCGTTGGAAGCCATGTTGAGGAGTTGGACTGAAGAGGGGACGTCAGAAGAAGTGATCTCTTCTTATAAATATGTGGAGGAACTGAAAGAAAAACTTCACAAGGGATGGACTCTGGCAAATCAAAACTTGAAAAAGGCCAGAAAAAGACATGCGGCTTACTACAACCGTAGGTCTAAAGACAGATCTCTAGATTTGGGAGACAAAGTATTGTTGCTACTCCCAACGGGAAATAACAAACTGGAGATAGGTTGGCAAGGACCATTTCCCGTGGAAAGGGTAATATCCAGAACCAACTATCAGATCCGGATCCGGGGAAAGTCGAAGATTTTCCATATCAATCTCTTGCGGAAATACGAAGAGAGATCCGGAGACAAAGCAGCTCACCTCATGGCAATGGCAGTTGCAGTGGAGTCTGAAAAGGGAACTAACGAGGGCAGGGAATATCCCCTGGTACACCAGGAAACCTACAAGGATGTGCAGGTAAACCCTGATCTGACTTCCCAGGAGAGGGAAAAGATAACCCAGGTTCTCGAGTCTCATAAAGAGATGCTGACTGATAAACCAGGACGAACGAGATTGGTGGAGTTCGAGATGACTTTGACCACTCAAGAGCCTGTTCGCCAAAAGGTTTACCCAGTGCCATTCTCAAAAGAAAAGGCCCTGGAGGAGGAAAATGTTGGAGCTGATTTCCTGTCTAGACATCCAGCTCCTGAAGAAGAGGAATAGATCATCTCGATCGAACCTTCAAGAAGAAAGAGTTGTTGCGGACTGTTCTCTTAGGAGAGTCTCTATGTCACGGAAAATAAACTTGCTAGTTTCGATCGATGACAAAAGGAGACATTCGTCTGCAAAAACAGGCAACCCTTTGATGTTGTATAGACAGAAAAATAAGTCGCGTCAAGATGTCTACACACGGTCGGTATTTTGTTATGATGTGGGTTGTTCGAGAAACGAAGAATAACGCCAGACGGCTGCCAGGGCGGCTGTTAGCCTTTGAAGTGGCAGACGGAATGTCTGGCCAGACGTCGGATGGAGTCTTGTGATGTGGAGGAGGTCTCTAGATCACAGACAGGAGACAATTTCCCAGATAAAAGGGGACACCAGTCAGATGTTCACATTGAGTTGGGAAAAATAAAGAGAAAAACAACTTCTCGACGCCGATGCGTCTAGACATTTTGGTGACGTCACTCAAGCTCGATATAAAACCCGCTGCGGTAAACAAGTGGAGTTAGTCGACCAAGATTTCTGAAGCTTGAAGGATCGGTGCAGTTTCCGAGTTGTGTTCAATGAAAGAAACTATAGTGTCAAATTGTTGATATTTATCGGCGGACATAGATCCAGTCTGTGATTGCATAGTTTCAATCAGCAACCGGAATAGGCATATGGTATTCTATTAATCATATCTAACTTAGAGTATGATTAGGAATAGAGTACAGTACTGTGCGGTGATATAGTGTATTATAGGTGTGGTGATAGAATGTTCTATAAGTGCAGTGCTAGAAAGTATCATAGGAGCGTCGGCACTAGTATCCTATTGTGTGGCTTTAACTAGCTTGTGTGATATATCATTTTACTCAGGGAGTTGAGGAAAATGTAGTGGGATAATAATTAGAGAGATTGAGGATGGTTGGGAGGGAGGAGGGGAATGTGAAATGGTAGGATCTTCCAGTAGGGCATCTGCTGGGTTTCTACCCGTTCCTTTATTCTTTCCTGGTGTTGCCATGTCTCAGACCATGTGATGAGTTATTAGGCCGTATGACAGAAATCGGATCTTTGTTGTAGATCTGAGTGCTGCTATTGGCCTACACTCACCTAATTCCGGCCAGGATTGAGTTTCTCTCACCATAGTATGCTCTACTCAACAGGTTCCATGTAGGTGTGCTATGATATTCAACAGTGAAGCTAGAACACAGTTTAGAAGATGATGGCTCAGGTTTTGAAGATAGAAGTTGCTGAGAGGCCTCTACATTGGGCTTATACCCAAGTTGGTCTGCGGGAACCTGGCTTCTGCTGAGAAGGACATGCTGATGATACTTATGTTTAGCA
>OY992892.1:70962035-71122035 GCA_963921405.1 Cepaea hortensis | reverse complement strand
TTCAGGATTTTGAACCGCATTTAGTGTGGATAAACCTCCTAGAGTACTACTAACAGTCTCTCTTAACCTTTCGGCAACTCAAACCTCAAAAGACTTGTGATTTTATGCGATGGGGAGCCATGACCGTCCACAGTTATCCCTGCTTAGTTGACTGGGGGTTTCACCAAATAAGAATATTGCTCAACAGCAGTGAAGTAACTGAGAGCAAAACGAAGAAACATCTGACGCCACAAAATGACGCCATTGCCGAGCACGTCAATTTTCACGCGACGGTTACAAAACGTCTGCGCAACTTTCAATAAAGAATCAAGTTTTTCGGTAATATGATATTAGAAGTTACAAATACGTATTGTTAGACGTGTCAGTTCCGCTATTTAAACTCGGCTAACAAGAATTAGACACCTTTAGAGAACGAAGTAGACAGAACAAATTGGGATGAGGATATGAAATGTTGCATGTAGAAGAGAGCACCAAACCAACATGACAGGTTCATACGAGGTCACACGGTCCACCTGGCACCCGTAGTTTCTTGTTTGCCCTTTCTGCTTTCAAATATATAAACTACACATAACGTTCCCACACGTTCTACCCCGGATGTCAGAGTATTCTAATATAAATAGTAAGTGGGTTTATATGTTTCAACATATTCTGTCCAAGCAAAGGGATATCTATATGGGGTGAAATACCTGAGTCCTGCCTATACGAACACAACTCCCTCTTCTCCTCCAGCTTATTTAATTTATGGCGTCTTTGTTTCAATTAACAAAAGGAATACATTGTCTGAGACACTAGCCAGGCTAGACCAGTGGGAATCAGACACTAGTCTGTCTAGAAAAATGGGAATCAGACACTAGTCTGTCTATAAAAATGGGAATCAGACACTAGTCTGGCTATAAAAGTGGGAATCAGACACTAGTATGTCTAGAAAAGTGTGAATCAGACACTAGTCTGTCTAGACAAGCGGGATTCAGACACTAGTCTGGCCAGAAAAATGGGATTCAGACACTAGTCTGGCCAGAAAAATGGGATTCAGACACTAGACTGGCTAGACAAGTGGAAATCAGACACTAGTCTTTCTACAACAGTGAGAATAAATAATAATCTGGCAAGAAAAGTGGGAATCAGACACTAGTCTGGCTAGAAAAAGTGGGATTAATACACTATTCTGGCTAGAAAAGTGGGAATCAGACACTAGTCTGGCTAGAAAAAGTGGCATTAATACACTATTCTGGCTAGAAAAGTGGGAATCAGACACTAGTCTGGCTAGAAAAAGTGGGATTAATACACTATTCTGGCTAGAAAAGTGGGAATCAGACACTAGTCTGGCTAGAAACGTGGAATAGACACTAGTCTTGCTAGAAAAAATGAGAAGCAGAGACTGGTCTGGCTATAAAAGTGAGGGTCGGTCATGATCTTTGCTGCAATGGTTCCTGCCTAGGAATAGAAACATGACATTCAGTAACATGACAAAAAGAGCCACAGTAAATTCCCAAACACAGAGAAGTTGATTAGAAACAGGAATTAATAATATGAGATGATGAGGTGCGAGATGCAAGCTTCGCTTGAATTTATTGATGGCCTATGCCTCAGTAGATGATGATGGCAGATAAAGAAATGCTCCATGATGATGATGGGTAACCGGTGCCCACATTGTGCTTGCATTGAGGGATAGGCTCGCAAAGTCTGTTGCTTGCCGACTGAGACACAGCCATTTCATCACTGGTTTACCATTTCTACAAGACTTAATACACGCTACAAGCTCCCTGGCGAAATGGATACGGACGAAGTTCGTAATCCCTATACCCGCGTTCGGAACACAGCTTCGGGTGATTAGGCAGCAGATCGCCTTGCATTGGTTTTTTACGAAATGGTATGGGTGCCTGTCGTTCAGAAAGTAATGACAGACTACTGAAAGTAAACTTGGCAAAAGATCACAACTGCACAAAATGCTGGTGTTGACCGCGACGTCCTGTAAAGAATATGCAACTAACTTTTTAAACTGTACTACACAACTGGAATGGACATGGTTTTTTGCTAAGTAATGATAAAATATTGGATAGGAGTTTTGGTAATAACCTGACGGTACAACAGGGGATGGGGGGGGGGGGGGTGTGGTTAGTATAATTTATCGATGACAGCTGATGGTTTAGTAACAAAGATCTAGAACAATCGGCTTTTCTTGCATTCGGTCGCATTGAACTCAAACGTAGTCCATATATGTCCTACTGCATACCTGTCCCATGAGTGTTCAAATCCAGGGTGTCGATGAAATACCCCGTCACCCAGCCACAACAATGTCGTGACTTTGAAAACATGAACTACCATCATACCACACCAGCACAGGTGTGTTTGCATTGGATTACATATACCGCTATAAATACATCGTCCTTCTAGTTCGGGCAACAACCTCCCCTTCTCCACAATGCATGGGATTGAACTCTTACATGTATCAGGCAAAGCCGTTGAATTTTAAAATATGATAGGTGTTTGTCTTAATATGTTATATTTAACTTAACAACCAAACGCAAACCATAAAGTAGCTCCCCACCCAGACGGGCAACTACAGCCAAACTAGCAGCATGTTCATTGCCCCGCCCATCTACAAGCTCTTGGTAAAAATAAAATTGCATGGTATAATCGCAATCTCCTTTATGTCAACCGATGCCGCCAACTACACCCGGAACATTTAAATTTTCAGTTTCGGAAGCAAACTCTGTTGTGAGTCCATTACAGACACATGTCTGGTTGTACTCCCCTCCAACCATCGGAAGTCTGCCGTCACAGCCTCAACTTCCATTCTCATGCTAGATGTTGTAATTGTATATGCCAAACTACCCCCTTTTTAACAGTGTCTAATCGTCTTTGGAGTAAAACCCCCACAAATTCTGTTTTACCACTTAAGACAGAAATCTGTGTATATAATTACATCGTTAGTTATCGCTATAAAACTTCTCGACTCATCTTAAATAACAAAAGATATATTGAAGGCTCTCAGAAATTACCTCCGTGGCTGGCACACCTGTCTGCCCGTCCCGTGGTCACGTTTTTGAATCTCCACTGAGGCGAATTGTAAAAATGTACCGGGTTTCCCAGGACGACCAAGCCTAAAATTGACACCAGGAAATCTCCATAGAAATAAACTCCACAGGGGTAATATTGACAAAATCAAGCAACAAGTGCGGTGTGGTCTAAAAAAAATATGGAGATAGCGTTGTAAACCCAATCAGTTTCAAGTTGTGTGCAAGGCTCCTGAACTTTGCAATGTTTACTCATACAAGTGGGAGCAGCGGTAGCTCACTTACTATCCAGCTCTCCACCTGGCCTCGTGGTCATGTTGTCAAATCCTTCTCGACGAGGAGAATTTTTAAACACTCATCTGGATTTGTGGTGGCTCCGTTGCGACGGAGTTACGGACGCGTTCGAAACACAGCTTCGCGCGATTTGGCAGCAGACTGCTTTGCGTTGGTTTTTTTACGAAAATACATGGGTGCCGGGTGTTCAGAGAGCAATGGCAAACTACTGAATGTAAACATCCCAAGAGATCACAACAGAAAAAAACAATGCTGGGGTTGACTGCAACGTCCTGTAAAGGATATGCAACTCACTTTAAAATCTGGATTTGCCAGGTCGACCCAGAATAAACTAGGAGTCAGGAAGTGGGAGTGGAGCGTAAAGATGGCTGATATTATCGTCAAAAGCAAGGAAGATGATCGAGCGGGCAAGAGAAACTGATAGCGAACTGAGCTGTTATTGTCACGGCATGAGCATGGCATGACGCAGGTTCTATTTCTGGACTCGTCGGTTATGAAAGTGAGGGAGAGACTGGTCACGTATTTCTCCATTCGTCCAAGGCCGCAACATGTGCCCTATCACATCACAGAAAGATAGCAGGAAAGTGCTTAGCGAAATTTAGTAGTCGATGGTAAAGAGTTAAGTTGAGTCTAGAACCGACATCACAGCCCTCGCGACATTCCCATACAGGCTCTGTCCGTATCTTCAACAGCCATCGAAGAGTCCCAGTACTAATGGTACCAGCAGCGCTCTGATTATGTGTCTGGATGGCCTTTCCTCGGAATCCTGACTGTCGGTGAGATCCCCTGGTTAACTAGTAAGAAGGGAATCATGTGTGAACCCTTGGGGCATTTTATTTTCTAGCCAAATATTTGAATACACCAATCTGCACTTGCCAGTCTCTCTGGCTGAGGGGTTACACGACTGTCTCCGTAATCCCGTTTATCCACGCAGGGTAACTCAGCGCGCGAGAATTGGAAGCGGTTCTACTCGCGCTGATGACTTGAGGGATAATGAGCCGGCCGCTCAGAAAGCAATGACAAACTACTGAGCGTAACGTTGCCAAGAAATCAACAATCAGCTGAAATATGCTGATGTTGACAGTGATGTCCTGTAAAGGATATGTGAATTTAAAAAAAAAAAAAAATCGGCACTTGAGGGTTGATGTGGTGAGTCGGGTTTGGCTAAAGTACTTTGACGTCAGTGAATCCACATCGTTGTCCAGGATGAAAGACTTGGGAGTAAGGATTGGCACGGCCAGACATCAGAGGTAGGTACATCGGGAAAACGAGGTGCCTCGTTATCCAACTCAGAACTGGCACTACTATTAGCCACCGAACGCTGATACATATGCTGGGGGGGGGGGGGGCGGGGGATCTGTCCGGGGTGCAGTGAAGATACCCCGACTGATAACTGATAACTGTGGTCAGTATCAGGCCTTCACTTCCCAAAACAGTTCTTGGTACCCGTGTATGGCCTGATCGGGTTGGGAGCCCGGATAACGTTTACACATCTCAATAGCACACTAACCGCTTATCTGAGTCAACATTGTATGTAATCTATTTGATGAGGCTGTGTCAATCCCGGGGTCGACACAGGCATTATCAATGGACTGGGCTGAGAGTGCATTGCTAATTACCTTTAATACCTGTGGCTGTGGTATCATAGTTGGAGCCCTGGTGTGGAGCCCTGATATGTAGCCCTGATATGTAGCCCTGATATTGAGCCCTGATATGTAGCCCTGATATGGAGCCCCGGTGGCATAATGGTTAGAATGCTTGCCTGCCAAGACAGTGAGTGGTCAGGGCTCAATCCGCAACATGAACAGCAATATTTAGTACCACCAAGTAATTTTCTGTGGTAGGCCCGGCATCATAAAATGGGAATAAGGTTGTTACCTTAATTTTATGGAAATTACCTGGTTAAAGAAAGGCGACTAGGAAAGGAAATGACCATCTCACCTCATATGTTGCGATCTATGACATTTAAAGACCTAACATTTCACACCCTAACGGCAGTATCTACCAGGCGACTATCTTTACCTGTTCAGCTGTGAAATATATTCTACCACCCATGGACCTAGACCTGTACTTCAGAAGTGTTATGTTAGCTAAATCAAATATAACGGGGTGAACTAAAATTAGAGTAACGTGACACTGAGCGGAAATAACAGACAAGATGGTGTCTCATCGCTGAGATGGCAACGTGAAAACTAGTCTCGGAACACCCAGCGAACAAATTAGTTTAGTAATTCGAGTGTTTATTTCTCCAAACCACAACCAGGCCCAAATGTTAGACTGTGGTGATTGCTCAAAGCTGCCAAGCACGCCACGTGGTTGACAAGTTACGAGAGTAAGTTAATAAGTAAGTCACAAATGGCTGTAGAAAAATAATTAAATATGATAACAACTTGAAACGAGTTTATTTCTATACATACATTGTCCTTTTATTTCCCAACATAATTTCTAAACCACGTTTTCACTTCACATTCAACTTCGGCCTCACTCGCGAAATGTCTCCCGCCAAGGTGGTGTTTCAATGGACTTAGCCCCTAGCGATTTCCCGTAAAGCGATGCATAGCTGGCTAGAAAAAGTTACGAGGGCGAGTCAATAAGTAAGTCACACATTTCTGTGGGATGGCAGGTAAATGAAAACATGGCACTCATTTCTATGCAGCCGGTTTGGAAGGACTGATAAAACGATGGGATAAGTGTATCAATGTTGGTGGAAATTATGTTGAGAAATAAATGGGCAATGTATGTACAAAAATAAACTGGTTTCAAATTGTTATCATATTTAGTTATTTTTCTACAGCAATTTGTGACATACTTATTGACTTACTCTCGTAGTTAAACGTCATTTGCAGGAAGTGGCAGTCATCCCAGGCATTGTTTTGGCTGTTTGTGATTTACTGATAAGAGCGACGTTCTACAAAGGGCTGGCTACTACATTACTTGTGATGTCTTACATTTCACTGACTTACTACTACATTACTTGCGGTGTGTCAACTTTATTTGACTTTTCTACTACATTACGTAATATCTGCGTCTTCGCTTCTTTCAAAACAATTAAATTATTCATAATGATGGCTGATGGTATTGTCAATATTCATCTGTCAAAAATTGATCCTCTAATCACATCATCATCATCATCATCATCATCATCATCATCATCATCATCATCATCATCATCATCATCATCATCATCATCATCATCATCATCATCAGCATCATCATCCACATTACCATCATTATCGTTATCACCATCACCACATATAAGCATCATCATCATTACCATCATCATCATCATCACCAGCTTACAGTGGCGTATCCTCTGACAGCACTTCGCCCTCATAACAATCTGTCGAAATGCCTCTCTATCTTAAGCCAAATACCCCGTCTTGTTTGCTGGCATACGAAAATTACCAATCTTGAAGCTGTCAACTTGTTGGCCCCCCTCTTCTTCGCCTCCCTGGTACAGTTCGTTCTGTAATTATCTTTTCAATAATTTCTGTCTTAATAACCAATATTCTTCAACGCTTACTTCTTGCTGGATACACCTATTTTGTTCTACGTTTGTCCAACTATTTTAAATACATTTATGTAACGTTTATTTTTAAAGGCGGAAGAGTGATTATTTTAAGCTGTTTTGTTAAATCCAAAAATTACGCATTCCTTTTTGATGTCACAGGAAATAAGTATGCCCCTAGCATCTCGACTTGTTGTTTTTATTGTTATTGTGTTTTTTTTTCGCTGGCTTTAAACTCAAGCGTAATTGACCAAGAAGGCGGTGGAGAGATAATACATGTACAGACCTACAAGCACTTGGAATCAACGACTGGCAAGAGAAGGTCCACCAGAGAGACGAATGGAGACGGATTGTATTTGCAGCAAAGAACCTCAATGGCTCGGAACGCTGAAGAAGAAGAAGAAGTAATTCCTACACTTGCTACTACTTCTAGTGAACTAAACTGATGTTTGTGTGTTTGCTTTGCCTTTTAATTGTGTCCCTCGCCGTCAGGTGAACCCACTGAGGTACTTGAAATGTATGTCCCCAAGTCAAGGACGAGAAGTCAACATTTGAATCCAGCCGACGGGTGTAGGGATTGAACCCATGATCTCGGCATAAGCACACCGGATGTTTAAGAGCAAGAACTCTTATCCAGTCGGCCATGCTGACCTTAGAATAACGCTGTTATTTCAGTGATCTCAAGCTAATGCTGTTTCTGTGTTTTAAGAATACAATTAGAAAACACATGCCCGGAAGCAAGAACCTACAGTGGGTATAAGAAGGGCCTGGACCTTCACATTCTTAGGTTAACTACACTGAAGAATAAGTGGCTACGTCTGTCCCTCCTGTAGCGAACGGCGAGTGCAAGCATCGATATCTAGACAGACAGCGCTAATGTCGTTCACAGCGTAAAGTACTAGTCATCACATCAACGCGCCCATTGATGAATACAATTAGTGGATAGACATTTTAAAAAAAAATAATTAAAACAGTGAAGAAGCAGACGGAATTCAATAATAAATGGAGGTATTTCATGCAGACAGACGACATTTTAAAGGCGCGACATGAGTGAAAACTTAGGGACAAATTGCATAGTTAAGAAAATGAAACAGAGCAAAAGGAAGACAAAGAGATAAGTACATGAATATGTGTAGTCACGTGGCACTGTCGGGGAAACATACAACTGTTCCACACTGGTTATTGTATGTGACCACGAACAGCGATGAACAACAGTTATCTGCATGACTGACGATAATGAAGATGAAAATCAAGAAGAAGAGATAAATGAATGACGACGATGATGAAAACATGACATACGCTTTATTATTATTCATTTGTGTGTGTGCGTGTGTGTGTGTGTGTGTGTGTGTGTGTGTGTGTGTGTGTTTGTGTGTGTTAAAATCTCTTGGGAGGAGCGGCTGACCGAGTGGCTAGAATGCCGGGCTTTCATTCGGGAGACCCGGGTTCGAATCCTCGGTAAGGCGTGGATTTTTTTCTGTCCTGGGCAAAAATAAAACTCTAACCTGCACTGTTTGCGGTGACTGCACTAGCCATGCAGCCTTGATTCCCCAGGCTCAAGACCCCCCCCCCCCCCCCCCGCCTTTTTGCCATACACCGTAAGGTACTATAGGCAGTAAATGACCGTTTGCTTTTTTGTTTTTTAAATCTCATGATCCTGGATGCATGCGTGAGCCAGTAGAATATTTGAACACACTTGTACTGGCTGTGTTTAGTTCATATATTGATACCTGCAGTTACCGAACACTCCCCTATCCCTTCCCTGCTACCATGGGTATGCCAACTATTAAAACAGTTCAATGTTTTGCTTTCCGTTTCCACGAGCAGACTATAAATATCTTCTCTGTTTAGGCAACCCGCCCAACATTCTTTTTGATGCAACTGTATTGAGCAGTGGATAAAATCTATCTTGGGTTATTAAGTTAAATACAACATTGTAAAACAAACACAGACGATCATATTTTAGGAATTAATCCGTAATACATGAGAAAGCTGGCTATGTGGCAAAAGGGTTGCGGAGGCAATTCATTATCCAGCGGGCAATTTGGCAGCAGAATGCTTTGCGTTGGTTTTTATAAAATGGTATGAGTGTGCTAGCTCAGAAAGTAATGGCAAAATACTGAACGTAAACTTGGCAAGAAATCACAAACAGCCAAAACATGCTGGGGTTGACTGCGATGGATATACAACTAACTTTTTGTTTCTTTCTAATGAGAAATATAATAGTTCAATCCTGTCCCGTGTGTGTGGGACTGAGGGAACTGGTATCCACACTGGACAGGCGTGTTATTTATACTGAGGGAACTGGTATCCACACTGGACAGGCGTGTTATTTATACTGAGGGAACTGGTATCCACACTGGACAGGCGTGTTATTTATACTGAGGGAACTGGTATCCACACTGGACAGGCGTGTTATTTATACTGAGGGAACTGGTATCCACACTGGACAGGCGTGTTATTTATACTGAGGGAACTGGTATCCACACTGGACAGGCGTGTTATTTATACTGAGGGAACTGGTATCCACACTGGACAGGCGTGTTATTTATACTGAGGGAACTGGTATCCACACTGGACAGGCGTGTTATTTATACTGAGGGAACTGGTATCCACACTGGACAGGCGTGTTATTTATACTGAGGGAACTGGTATCCACACTGGACAGGCGTGTTATTTATACTGAGGGAACTGGTATCCACACTGGACAGGCGTGTTATTTATACTGAGGGAACTGGTATCCACACTGGACAGGCGTGTTATTTATACTGAGGGAACTGGTATCCACACTGGACAGGCGTGTTATTTATACTGAGGGAACTGGTATCCACACTGGACAGGCGTGTTATTTATACTGAGGGAACTGGTATCCACACTGGACAGGCGTGTTATTTATACTGAGGGAACTGGTATCCACACTGGACAGGCGTGTTATTTATACTGAGGGAACTGGTATCCACACTGGACAAGCGTGTTATTTATACTGAGGGAACTGGTATCCACACTGGACAGGCGTGTTATTTATACTGAGGGAACTGGTATCCACACTGGACAGGCGTGTTATTTATACTGATTTTTTTTTTTTTTGCGTTGGCTTTGTCGCTTTGAAATCAAGCGCAGTCCATGCAAGTACTCATACTTAGTGAACTAGACTGATTTGTGCCTGTGGATTATCTTTCCCTATTACCAGTGTCCCTCGCCATTAAGCGAACCCACTCCGACTTCTGAGATACTGGTAATTTACGTCCCCAAGTCAAGAACGAGAAGTCAACAATTTAGTCTGACTGACCCATGTAGGGGTTGAACCCGCTAACTCGGAATCACCACACCGGAAGTTTAAGAGCGAGGGTTGTATCCATTCAGCCATGCTGACCTCCGTAGGGTTACTAGTAACCCTAAAGCAAATACACCTGAGCTGGTGCGGTTTGGTCAAACAAATATTGCAGAAAATTAGGATCAACCCTAAGTTGATTTTCTAGGTAATTTCATGTTCAATAGTTTGCCATTGTTTTCTGAAAGAGACTTCAACGTGTGGGTCCATCTGATCGTGAAGGGAGTGAACGTACATCCCGGCCATCAGCGCATAGGAAGTTTAAGGACGAGTGTTCGTAACCTTTCTGCCGCGCTGAAATACTGTTATTTGATCAGTAATTTTACGTTCAGAGTTTGCCATTGCTTTCTGAACTAGAGGTCTACGTTTACGTCCAGCTGGCCGGTGTAGGAAATGAATGCACTTCGCAGTCATCAGCGCACAGGAAATTTATGAGCGAACTCTCTTAACCTTTCGTCCACTCTGACCTTATATGGGTTTGAACATTCAAAGTTAGCCGGCGATGTGGTTAAGGCGTTACGTACGCAACTCGCAATCTCTCATACCGCGTTTGACGCACATCTGCGGGGGATTTGGAAGCAGACCGCAATGCGCTAGTTTTCATACAATGGTATTAGTCCTAATCGTCTGTGTCACAGATGCCCCAGCTGTGAAGTAGATTGAGTCTTGTTCCAATAAGCATGGCTTTGGTACGTTAGCACTTCTGCATAACCTATTGCTAGTATAGAAAAAGTAAAAATATATAAGTACACTTCATATTTATATTAGAAGACTCTAAATCGTGGCAGAACGTGTGGGAACGTTATGTGTGGTTTCTATATGTGAAAGTATACAGAGAGGACAAACAAGAAACTATTCGTGCCAGGTGGACCGAGTGACTTCGTATGAACCTGTCATGTTAGTTTGGTGCCCTCTTCTACTTGCAACATTTTATATCCTCATCCCAATTTGTTCTGTCTACTTCTTTCTCTAAAGGTGTTTAATTCTTGTTAGCCGAGTTTAAATAGCGGACCTGACACGTCTAACAATACGTATTTGTAACTTCTAATATCATATTACCGAAAAACTGGTTTGTTTGTAGAAAGTTTAGCAAACGTTTTGTAACGTCGCGTGAAATTATCCAGTGCAAAGATGGCGCCATTCAGTGGCGACACATTTCTTTTATGTTTAAACCGTTTTGTTCTCGATAACTGCATTACGATGGAGTTCAATCAATCAATCAAGTGCCGTCTCTGCAATAAAGGTTGGCTGCAATGGATCTCCACCACTGTCTGTCTCTCCGCCTGGCTGTACATTATGTCAGATTGTTGTTCGTCAATCTCTTAATGGTATCTTCCCACATGCATAGTTGTCTACCTCTTGCTCACTTGCCTTCAACCTTACCCTCTAGTATGGTTTTTATACATGTGTTACGTCTTTGAAAGTGGCCGAAGTATTTCTCTTGCCTCGGTCTAATTTCTTTCTCCAACTCTCTTTTCATTCCTAGTATTTCCAGAATCTCTGTATTTGATTTTTTTTGGGTGTGTCCTTGAAGTAAGACATAGTTTTCTGCATATCCACATATCCTGGGCTTCTATTCGATTTTCTAACTGCTTATTCATTGTCCTGGCTTCCGCCCAATATAGTAGTGTTGAATATACATTTAACAATTCTCATTTTAATGTGTCGTTAATCTCTCTGACTGTGGAGTTATACTATGTAAATTGTTGAGAACATCCTGAGGCAATTGACAAAGCATAAGAAAACAGTTCATCGAAGACTAACACTCACAGAAGTGGAGGGGAGAAGAATAGATCGATGTGCGTTATGTCCATGGTTAATCATTGTTGGCTCATGTTGGTGACAGACTTTGCTTATGACGAGTTGTTTCCAGGGGTGTCTAGTTTGCTGTATATCGAAGCATACTTGTTCCTTCAGCCAGGCGCTGTTGTTATTTTGAGGCGGCATATTCATATCCCTGCGCAGCCACTAGCTTTGCATTTTTTAATCTGGTTGGACCGTTTCATCTCTATTGCTTTCCTATACGTCCATGAGTGAAGATTAATACAAGTAACGATCATTTCCCGTCCTCACCGATTTTCCTTCACATAAAATTATGAAAAGTATAGGTTCCATTTTTGTGTAGTTGGGTCGACCCCGGAATCATACTTTTCGTGAAAATGAAAAGAATCCTTTGAAATATGAGGACTGAACTCTGATAAATCTTTTGATCAGCAAACGCACTAATTTCTAGGCCATAAAAGCTCCTTCTCAAAGCATGTACAATTTACTGAAAGACGATGGCAGTCAATCAAGATGAAGGAAATACTCAAAGAACGATGAATGTAAATGCGTTGACAATTACACACCGCATGTGCTAATCCTATTGAGGTATCTCAGAGGCGGACTGGCCGTAATGTCAACTTTCCCGGTGGTAATTGGGCCTTTGGACCTCTGAAGAAGTGGACCCTTAAACATGAGACAGTATGTTTAAAATGTTAATGACTTTTACGTAGCTTTGTCTCCTGGCAATCCACATTTTTGGACCCAGTCCATCACTGTTGTATTTAAAAATATACTTGAATTGTAAACGAAACAAAGTAAGCCTAGATTAAGATGGCACCAGGCGGTTGGAAAAGTACATCCCGCACTTCAAAAAAGAAGAAATACCATCAGGTTTAGTAGTCATTATTTGGTTTAGGGCCGCCTAACACCCCAATTATGACTGTCAAATGTGAACAGCGCACTTAACATTGCTAGAACTTTGTATGAGACTGGATCAAGATAGGATCGGAATGGAATGTATTTCTACGAGTGTCAGTGTCGACTCTACCGTACAACACATCAAAGTGCGTGTGACTCCGCTCCGGAGAAATAATCCGTTAAACGACAGCTATATTTAGCCAACTTGGTTCATGCATATTCATGTTGACATGAAAACTCAGCAAACGTGTACGGCAACTGTTTAAACATTTCACTCATTACAACCTATTACGGTTATATCAACAGAGGCTTTCATGTCTTGTCATTCGCCAGGGGGAGGGAGGAATTCCCGCGGCCGGTCCCTTGCCTCTCCAACTGGTTTCCTGTGATGTCACAATGGGAGGAGATCCGTTTAGTCCGTTCAACAGGAGAAATACATCCCTAATTATCCACAACTAATCAACAGACAACAAAATAAATCGTTAGATGTCTTTTTTTTTTTTTTAGCATATCCTTTACAGGACTTAGCTGTCAACACCAGCATCTTTCAGCTGTATGTTGATCTCTTGGCAAGATTACGCTCAGTAGTTTGCCATTGCTTTCTGAGCGGCCGGCTCAGTATCCCGCAAGTCACGAGCGGGGGTCGAACCGCCACAGCTCTCGCTCCGCTACGAGACTCTGCGTGATAAACGGGATTACAGAGAGAAAGTGTTGTAGCCCCACAGCCAGAGAGACCGGCCTTAGATGTCTAGTGAAAAAAAAATAAGCAAACCTATAGACAGTTTATTCTTGTAGTGCATGCCGTGTGGCGTTGGTGATATATATGTCTACAGTGTTGTATATTATCAATCATCCTGTTACTGATGTTCCTCCATTCCATGATATCAAACTGCACAGTATCATCTCTTTGGGTCTACCTCTGCAACTCCTCCCCTCCAACTTTCTCGTCGTAACAACATACTCCATCTATCCTCCCCTATAACCCAAAGAATGTGATATGTCTTCTTTTGACGTGAGTAACCATTTCTCTTTGTAAGTGAACATCATTCAAGATATATTCATTATTCTTTCTACTCGCCCACAATGTTTTCATCAATCTCGTATAAAACTACATTTCCGCAACTGCCACATAATTCCTCACTTGCAAGCTAATTATGCATGTTTTGCTGTCGTACATCACGATTGGCTCAATGCAGCACTTAAGAACTCTTTTCTTCACCTCGACTAACAAAGATAAATAAACGAGAATGGACATAGGAAATTCTTGAAATGTTTACTTGCTTCAAAGCCAAATGACTGAAACCTTTACTATATTTCTTTCATAATCATATAGCAGACTCTTTGTTCACCCTTTGTCCAAACTTTGTCCACCCTATGTCTACCCTTTGTCCACCCTATGTCCACTCCTTGCTGTACTCAGCACTCAATTAATACGAAAAGATATCCATTGTATTTCTAAACACTCTACTAGAAGAACAATGAACTGCAATAACTGAGATACAACTTAATTAAAGACAACGATATGTAAGAAAGCTACACGTGCAGGTAACGGACTCAGGGAGCATGCTGGGAAGGGAGAAGACAGGCATACTTCATTCAGACTGGCATGCTTCATGTTTTAAAAATCAAATATAGGGAGCATCTGTTGGATCTTTTCGTCAGGACAAGATGGTGTGGTTGGAAACGAGCAGGCAGACAGATTGGCTGGATCTGCAGTGTTGGGTAGAGATTTAGTTCATGGATTGGCTGGATCTGCAGTGTTGGGTAGAGATTTAGTTCATGGATTGGCTGGATCTGCAGTGTTGGGTAGAGATTTAGTTCATGGATTGGCTGGATCTGCAGTGTTGGGTAGAGATTTAGTTCATGGATTGGCTGGATCTGCAGTGTTGGGTAGAGTATTAGTTCATGATAAGGCAAACGCGGTCAGTCATTTGGGATTGTGTGTATAGTTTAGTCGGCTTTGTGGCGAAGGAGTTACAGCGCAGCTCGTAACCCTGTATAACAGCATTCGAAACACAGTAATGTCGGTTTTTATGAAATGGTATGGGTGCCGGCCGTTCAGAAAGCAATGGTAAATGTTTTTTTCTGCATATTTTTTACAGGACATCGCTGTCAACATCAGCATCATTCAGCTGATTGATTGATATCTTGACAAGATTACTCTCAGTAGTTTGCCATTGATTTCTAAGCGGCGGGCTCACTTATCACTCAAGTCACCAACGCGGGGAGAACCGCTTCCAGGTCTCGCGCGCTGCGAGACCCTGCGCGGATATATGCTATTACGGATAAAGTCGTGTAACCCCTCGGCCAGAGAGACTGGCAATGGCACATTACTGAACATAACAAAAAAATGTGTAAAGGAATCACGAAAAGCCAAAAAATGCTGGGGTTGACTGCTACGTCCTGTAAAGGACATGCAATTAACTTGTGTTTAGTGTAGTGTGGTGGAACAGGTAAATGATCACGGCCTGGAGAGAATGGTTCGGCAGGAAGTGACCAGATGATCTGACCGACACTTAGTTCTCCGAGGAAAGACTAGGCGGACAATAAGTCAGGCGGCAATTGGTGTTATTAGTATTGGGGCTCTTCGATGGCTGTTGAAGATGAGGACCGAGCACGTATGGAAATGTTATGAATGCTGTGTTGTTGGCTCTTGAATTAACTCAACTTTCAGGTAACGAAACAGATACCCTTTTCATCACCCCTTTCTGGTTCCATGTACCCGTTTACCGCTCCGTGTTTTGTTGATCGGATCACATGTGAAGTGTCCAGAAAAGAATGTCCCTGTGCTGTCTGTATCTTAGTGTTGTTTTTTTAGTTATTTCCGCTGATGAAGACTTTGGCTGAACCGTTCGCCTGTATAAATGAGTCATTGTGTCCATTCGTCAATCTTATTAGTCATATTTCGATGCATGATGGAATGAATTAGAACGCTTCTCTTAAACTTCCGATGTGCTGATGAAGAGATAGCGAGTTCAACCCATACAGCGCTCGGTTGGACTAAAATGTTTACTTCTCGTCCATGACTTAAGGAGGTGAATTATAAGAATATAGGGTGTATTTTTAATGACTGTGTGGTTTTTGAAAATATTGTCGTTCCAAGTTTTGTATTCACCCTCTGTGTAGTTCATGCAACATAAAAGGTAAATACAAAACTTGGAACGGCAATACTTTCAAAAACCCCACAGTTATTAAAAATACACCCTATCCACACGCAATAATCAGTCCAGTGTACTAGAAGTAGCAGCAGGTGTATTTACTACGTTTGAGTTCAAAGCTAGTGAACGCACAAAGACATATTTTGTGTTGTTATTATGACATTGAAAGGTGTGGCTACATGACGTCATAGCTGACACCAGCGGGTATGCCAGATAGGCACCCACATAATTCTGGTGCTGATTTCACTGCAGAAATTGGCGCGTCGTAGGACTTGAGCAAGGAATGTGCGCCGTTCTCGTGTGACGTTACACAAGCGGGTGAAGTGGGTGCCGGCTGAGTACACAGTATGTCCGCCCAAGCTAATATCTTCACTTGGAGTGGCTCGCTGTGCAAAGATGACAGACAAACTTCAGGTAAGCTGTCATCATCTCATTTGCATTTTGGCAGAACAAACGGCTCGAATGTTGACTTTCCCTCACTTGGGTTGACCTACGAGGGCGTGAGTTCTATAGTCCGCGAGCCGGATGTCTTCATACCGTGAGCTTAGCGTCGAGTTTTAGAACGTTGCTGAGAAAGGCGGGGGACGCACATTTTCAAATCAGCGGATCAGACTTGGACATATATAAACTGCTGCTTCAAAAGCTAACATTTAGAAGAAACCAGATGAAGACTTATGCTGAGAACAAGGAGCATACTAACTAACAAAAAAAAAGAGAGAGAGAACAGAAATAAACATTTCTACTAGAAACATTTAAAGCAAGAATCCAGATCCTATTTGTGATAAAGAAGAAGAAAAACGGCACAAAAAGATATTTCGTATGAAAAAAAAAGTTAATTTAAACGTGACATTTCAATTAAGGATACCGAAGCAATTTCACATATCCAGCATGTAAGTTCTTGTTTATTGCATTCTTATCTATTGAGTGTTACTATTCTTCATGCCTTTACTGTTTGTAATTTATTATGATTTAGCTTAAATGCAACATATCCAAAAGGGTTGTAATAAAATCGATCCCCTCATATTTCACCATACCTGAAAATGAAGAGGCTTATTATATTTACATGTAGTTGTGGTGACTTCACCAGTCTTCAGTAGCATATCCTTTGCAGAACTTCCTCATATTGATATGGATTTAACCTATGATAATTTATGTGAAGCAATTATAATATCAAATGAGCATCAACCTACATCGCTCAGATTGACTAAAATGTTCACGCCTGTTCATTGACTTGTTGACGTAAATTACAAGTACTTCGGAAGTCTGAGTGGGTTCGCCAGATAGCGAGGGACATTGGTAATAGAGAAAGCTAATCCGCACGCAAAAATCAGTTCACCGTGAACTGCGCTGGAGTTGAAAGCGAGCGGAAAACAGAGCATCCAAGCCACCAGACAGATAATGCAGATTACAAACATATTGAAGAGAACAGATAACAATGTACATATTCCGTACAGAGCACAACAGACTGAAGCACAACGTTTTCTAATAAACTAAAGATTAGAGACACTGATTAATCAGTCAGTTAGTCAGTCAGTTAGTCGCAGTTCCAACTTCACAGCAACGGGTTGTCCCCATTATGCTCCGTTCCTGTGCCAGTGAATATCACTCAAAACGCTCCCCACTGCCCAAGGTGAAAAGTGGAAAAGACAGGAGTCTCGACAAACAACAGTCCGCACAGATACACGCTGCATAATGCCGCCGCCAGAATGTCAACACAATAGTCCTGATTAATGTAACGTGGAACTAGTGAAATGACACGAAATATATGTCACATGGGTGTCCCCCATATACACAACAGAGGAAGCTATTTTTAGCCTGTACCAGCTGCATTTGAAGTCAAACTCCCACAAGGTTAACTGATTAAGACTTAATCATCAAGTGCCATAGGCAGTACTTTCCCCTATGGAATTCCCTTTAATTTGATATATAATACATGCCTGCTACCCTATTAACAACTTTTAAGTCATTTCTGTGACACACCCCTACTTCCCATTGTCCGCCATCAGTTTTTGTTAGGCTTAAACCTACTATTTTGTTTTGGCAATGAATCTGTTAAAGTGACTGCTTCGTTCGCTGGATATATTTGTGTTGACGCTTGAAGCTGGAGCTACGGAGTTCGTGCTTTGTGCGAAGCTCTCAGCAAGCGGCTGGCCGTTCTGCCGAGAGTGACCGAGATAGACAGGATAAAACCCTGTGCAATGAATGAAGTCGACCATCTTGCTTTTACATTTTTAAAAGTTTCACTCTGATAAATCTATGCTTCACATGTGTGGGTAGTCACATTCCAGAACACTGGTCTCCTTGGCATAACTACACACTGTGATATAGCTGTGGGTGCTGCGAGAGCGTAGTAGCTAGACGTTGAACTGCCGTACACTGGTCTTGAGTTCTATCAGAATTGGGGCGTTTTCGAATTTTTTTAAATTGGCCTGAGCTCCAGGGTCGATCCAGCCTAAAATGGGTATCAGGAATTGTGTTGGGAAGTAAAGGCGGGCGGTGTGACACCAAGCACATGACCCACTGAGCGCTGTTTGTTCTATACAAATATGGGTCTGCTTCCATGCTTAATGGGCCTTAGGTGTGTACATGGGATCTTTACATTTTGTATGATATTAGTTCACTCAGTAGCATATCCTTTGCAGAACCTCGCTCCCATAACAACTTTCCAGAAAACTTCTCGATCATGACCAAGATGTCCCGCTTCCGATACACCCATCTGGAGATCATCCGCTACATCTTATCTTTGGCATTCCTCTTCCTCTCTTCCGAGGCATATATCTCTCCATTATTGTTCTCTCCAAACTTTCATGACGTTCCAAGTGACAAAAGTATTTAAATTGTGTTTGTTTTATTGTCTTTAATAGCCAACATTCTTCAATATTCAGCTCTTAAAGTATGGGTGCATTTGTTCTTTTCTTTATCCAAGATATTCTTAGAACCCGTCTATAACATTTATATTCAAAGGCATTTATGCGCTGTTCAGCTTGTTTAGTAAGTGCCCAGGTCTTACAGGCGTTTGTTGCAATGAGAAAAATGCCTGCTCTTAAAAATATAAATATTTGTGGTTCTATCTGCAGGCTTAGCCATGGGAATGTTTTTATCATGGGAATCCCATGAAAAAGGTCCCATTGGATGGGATGGGATGGGATGGGACAAGCATAAATTACCATGGGACGGGATGGGATAGGACAGAAAATATGGTCATACCATAGACAAGCCTGTCTATCTGTCTCACGCCCCAATTTATTCAGTTGTTTCAGCCTTTGAAGAGCAATAGATATTCGTCTTTTAATGTCTTTCATTTTATGATATAGCTAGTTAGTTAGTTAGTTAGTCGACAGATCATCCTCATTGCATATCGAATCATTCAGTCCATAAGTGCTCGGATCCCCTCCTCAGCAAATCCCGCAGCGTGTAGCGGCTAACGACGCCAGTTCTGTGTTGGTTTATCAATCTTCTTTGGCTTCCTGCGTAGTGTTCTTGTTTGGCCACCCCTCTTTTAATTTGCTGTTCTCGCAGTCTGGCCATGATTGTAGATTCACAGTCATCAATTGGTTCACGCAATAGTCTTACTTCTCGTAGAGCATTCAGAATGTCAGCCTGGTCCATGGCGCGTCCGCCCTCCACAGTAGCCTCACCTGCGAGATTGTCAGCCCGCTCATTTCCCTGTACTCCTGCATGCCCCGGCACGAAGATGAAACTAATCTTTGTCAGCCGAGACCGCTCCAGAGGCAGCAACCATTCTCTTCGGATCGACCCTCCTCTATCCTCTTGATCATGTTCATTGAGTCGCTAAGGAAACGTGCCCTAGTGGATGTCTGTGTCTCGAGCCATGTTATTGCTTTACTTACTGCCATGACTTCCATAGTCAGGCTACTTTTGGTTTCAGTGAAAGCACCAGAGTCCTCCTTCACAATTCTACCTCCAGCACGAGCTGTAAAGGCCCATGAGCTTCTCACATGTCGGACGACCGACCCATCTGTGTAAATGACCGCATCACCGTCTAGAGAATTCTCGAAAATCAACGATTGTACTTCAGCCTCCACAGCAGCCGGATTTTCTTGTCTGCATTTTCTATCTAGTTGGATGAAAACTGAAAAGGATGTGCAGAAATCTGTTGGCACTTGCACCCACTCCTCGCAAGGTTCTAAGTCCTCAAGTGAACACACCTGTTGAAGAATGTCTTCGGTTTGACCCATCCACAACCGTCCTATTTTTAACCTGCTGCCCGTCACCTTCATAATTTCACTATGCAGTGGATGTTGTGTGTTTGCGTTAACTCTGAGGTAGGCGCGTGCTCTGCAAACTTGTATTCTGTCTTCAATGGTTGGAAAATCAAGAAGGTAGCGCATCGCCCTGCATGCTGTATCTCTTGTATATCCAAGAATAATGCGCATAGCTTCATTCTGTATCCTTTCCATCCTTTCTATCTGCTTTCGGCTGAGAGTCAGGATTGCTATTGCATACTCCAAAACAGACATGACCAACCCCTCGTCGCAGCCAAACCCCGCTTGGCCTTTGTTATCACCTGGTCTATGTGTTCATTATTAGCAAGGCTTCGATCAAACCGTATCCCCAGGTAATTCATTGCCTGCGTTCTTTCCACCGACTCTGAACACAGCATTACAGTTGGTGTTGGAGTGTTGACGATATGATTATTCAACGAGAACCTAGTCACTGTTGCCTTTGTTGGGTTCACCATTGCCCCAGCTTCATCACAATAAGTACTTATGCGTTTGAGTTCGGTTTGTAGTTCCACAGCAACCTGCTCTCTATCCTTACCCTGACGATACACTAAAACATTATCGGCATATGACAATGTCCTGCCAGGTCCAGTGATCTGCTCACTGGTGATTCTCACTGTGTAGGCGTTGAACAGTACCGGAGATAATGGCGATCCCTGTGGTAGGCCAGGCTATATTGATGTTGGTTCCGAAGTCCAACTGTCACATCTAAAAACTACTTTCCGTTGGAAGAGGGCTGCAGCGATCCCACTAAGGAGGAATGGACTTACTTTTAGTTCAAGTAGCTGAAGCATTAAAAAATCAAATGGTACTCTTTTGTATGCGTCCTCAAGATCAATCGCTGCAGCAAAGGTTTCAATGCCTGAGTGGAACCCTTCATAGACACGGGCAAAGACTGCTGCATTGGTCCAGGTTTCTCTTTTTGGACGGTACCCACCCAGGGTAGGTGGGAAAACACCTTGCCTCTCTAGCTGGCTTGATATTTTCCTGGCAATTACCTTCTCCAGCAGCTTGCCTATTGTATTCTGCATGGTTATAATTCGATATCCCTGAATTTTTGTGTGGTCTTTGTCAGGCTTCAGCAAGGGAATCAGATAGCTGTGTAACCACTCCTCCTTGATGCTAGCACTCTCTATACTGTTGTTGTACATGTCTGCTAGTTTCGCTAGCTCATTGTCGGTACACCTATTGATGTCGTCGTATCTTATGCCATCACGCCCTGGAGCGCTGTTTTTTGATCGTCGAAGTACAGCCTTGATTTCTTTCACTGTCACTGGGTCTTCATCCGAAGTGTTCTTGGCCTTGCACCTGTCTGAGGTGACCTCCTTGGCCAGATTTCGGCCTCCCATGTCTGTCTGGTTGCTCTGCTCTAGATAGCTTTCAAAGAGGGCTTTGCCCTTGTCCTCGTCAGTCCTCTGCCAGATGAGGTCAGCGCCTTGGAAGTCAGAAATGCTCTTATTCTTGACTACACCACCCATGCTTTTATGTAGTCGCCAGAACAATTTAAGTGACTTGTCTGTGCTTACTCTTTGACACATCTCTGCCCATTTTTAGCTTTCAACCACCTTGACCAGTTTTTTTAAATGGCTTACTTTTGTGTGCATCTCTCTTTCTAAGTGCATGCAGGGACTAGGATGACCAGCTCTGTTCTTCTTGGCATATTGCCATCTCCTTACAGCACTACGCTTATCCACCCAAGCCTTCTCCACCTCGAAATTCCACCAAGGTGGCTGCTCCCAGCTTTTTTTCCTGCCCTGAAGCTTTCTGCTCTTGTCACGTCTTATTTTACTCACCACATCTTGCCCTGTACTGTCATACTGGAAAGTCTTGACCTTTAGCTTGTGCTGCCTGGTTCTGCCTTTCTCCACCAATATGCTGCAAGGGTGGTGGTCGCTGCCGTGGTGTCCTAGGATACCCCATCTACACACTGTAGTGAGTGAAGGTGAAACCAGCGCCAGATCAATAGCACTGTCCTCATCGCCTGGACGGCTTGCTGTCCTGGTGACACAGCCACTGTTGATACAAACCAGGTCAATGGTTTCAAGTGCAGTCTCGAGCTCCTCCCCCTGTATATTGGAGGAAATGTTTCCCCATGATCTGCCTTTAGCGTTGAAGTCGCCACAGAAAATAACATTTCTCTCGTGACCTAATATGCCACTTAAGCACTGCCACTTCTGGGCGTCCATACTCGCATTGCGGGCATAAACATTAACCAACACGAATGGTATAGTGGAATGAACTCTCAACGCCTGTATTTGTATATCGTCACTGTCCCAACTGGACATGTCTAGCTCTGACGCCACCATGCTGTCGCGAACGAGAATCGCCATTCCCAGATGTCGTCTGTTGTAGAAACATTTGAAGCCGGTAATTCGGAGTAGCTGATCGCCCAGTCTCGTCTCCTGGAGTGCTACAATATCGTTCCTGTAAACCAGGGTTTCTAAAATAGAGCCCCGTTGTTTTACGCTGGCGCAGTTCCAATACAGAATACGGATATTCCTGAGTCCTAGACGGTGACACTTGAGTCTAAAACGTCTTAAACCACCACGCTTACCTTGCTTCTTTATGCCTGCGCGGCAACCACGCCGCCTCGTTATGTTGACTGCTGACCGCTCTGAGAACACACGTTGTTCCGCCATGTTGAAAAACCAATACACAGAAGCCACACATGCTTCGCTCGATGCACGAACTCCGTAGCATCCGCGCAGATCTTGAGGCTACTAAAGACAATAAAACAAAGAAAATTTGAAAGGATATTGTGTCACTTAAAACGTCGATGATATAGCTGTAGAAAGTTAAAGCATAATACTTATATCGTGAAGGTGTGGAGTTTTGCTTGTCGTGGTCAGTCGAAGCCAGATATTATGCAGACAGGTACACTTTGTTTACATTTGTGTATTTTTTAGTACACCATAAAAACCCTTTCATTACGGTATATTGTGAGTATGACGTCAAAACTATTCCATTTCGGCATAATATATGACGTCAACACCGCTCCACCTCGATATATTGTGAGTTTGATGTCAACTGAGTTTTCATTGCGATAGATTGTAAGTGCCGGTCTCCGCGGCTAAGGGCTTACGTGAGCCCGCTTACCTGAGTTCGGAACGCTTCGACCGACTTGGCAGCAGACCACGTCGCGCTCGTTTTTAACGTATTGGTATGGGAGCCGGTAGTTCAGAAATCAATAGCAAACTACGGAACGTAAAAATGTCAAGACATCAACAAAAGCAGTAAAATGCTGGTGTTGACAGCGATGTAATGTAAATAGGAAAATGAAAAGATTGTCAGTACGACTTTAAAACGGTTCACTTACGGTATACTCTGAGTATGGCATCAAACGACACACTAGATGAATAAAATTACTATTGCTGCGGCAGGTTGCGGGCACCTTTTTATTGAGGTTGAGTTGATCTCAGAGACTTAAAAAGCATTCCTTTCATTAATGGGATTTGAACTCATGAACAGTGTATTGCTAAGCGACTTCTCTGATCACGCACCACTTCGATTCCCGTTAAAATTATGATAAAATTTAAATAATAGATACTTTATCATGGCATCAGCTACGGTATTTTTGAGAATTGAAAATTGTCGTATCACCTAGATGTCAATACGTTGATGGCATCACAGATAATCTACAGGCGATATTAATAGCCTGAGCAACATACCTGGTATAAGCGAAAAAAAACTCCAAAATCCAAACCACTCTTAACGGCAGGCAAAGACCAGATGATAATCTGTTCATCTGTCTTCAGTAAGTCTTCGTCATCTTTACAATGTGCCTTACCGGCTAACGTGGGCATTCATCCATTTCCACAGACCTCCTGGTGTTCTGGATCAGCTCTGTTGATGATATCATTCCGCGCTCCATCTCAGTCCACATAGCATCATTTCACTCTGTCTGCCGCTGACTCTTTTACCGTGATTCTTTCCAGTCATCAGGGTGTTTTTGTTTCCACTTCATGACCACAACAATAAAAACAAACACACTTATCTCTTACGTTGTATTGAATGTTCCAATTTCATTAATCGCTTCCGAGCCATGGTTGCTAGTTACTCTGGCTGTCCAAGGTTTACATAACTGTAGTCTCAGGAACCATATCTCCTTTTCCTCTCGGCTCTCCTAATTTATTCTGTCACATTCTGCGATTCACTATTTATTCCCTTTCTTCTTTCGCCCTCTATGCCCATTAGGACATATGTCCTCAACCAACTCACTCCCTACCGCTCTATCCTTTGCTATCTTATGTAGCTCAGTCCAAGTCTTCACCATACTATTCATTTCTGTCTCTGATTCTCTTGTCCGTGTGCTTTAGGCTTTCCTCTAATTTATTTGCCATGTAGATTCCAGACAAATGACTTTCTAGTAATTTCTAGTCTCAAATTTTCTCAATGCATGTCCTAACGTATCTTTCCCATTGCAACATACGCCTGTGAGACCTGGACACTTACTAAACAAGTTGAACAGCGCATAAATACCATTGAATATAAATGTTATAGACGGGTTCTAAGAAAATCGTGGATACAGAAAACAACTAATGCATCCATACGACAAGAACTGAATATTGAAGAAGGTTGGCTATTAAAGACGATAAAACAAAGACAATTGAAAAAGATGTTGTGTCACTTGAAACGTCATAAATGTTTGGAGAAAACAATCATGGAGGGGTATATACCCGAGAAGAGAGGAATAGGAAGGCCAAAGAGAAGATGGGTGCAGGATGTAGCAGATGATCTACATATGTGTGTATCGGACGCGGACATCTTGCTAATGACCGAGAAGTTTTCCGGAAAGTTGTTATGGGAGCGAGGTTCTGCAAAGGACATGATACTGAATGAATGAATGAATGAATAAATGAGTGAATGAATAAATGAATGAATGAATGAATGAATGAATGAATGAATGTTCTAACCAGTGCTAGCGTCATTTTCTCATGGTTTAATGCACTAGTGTGTGTCTAGTTCTCTCCAGGCGCTCCACTTTGGTAATTCTGTTACATCGTTTTAGTAATATTCTGTACAGGCGCCAATTACAGAATGTTTCAATCAATCAATCAGGTGCCGCTCCACAATGAAGGTTGGCTGCAATATGGTTTAAATATAACGCAAAACATAGCGAACGACTAAATATACTTCATGTCCCTAAACCTAGGATAGACTTATATAAAACAAGCTTAGCATACGCTGCCACTCAGTTGTGGAACAATCTTCCACAAGAAATCAAAGACACCACTAATCATTATATATACAGCCACAACCTGTTTGAACACTACCTCTGTACAGACTACATGCCCCCCCCCCCCCCTTAAAAATAATAATGGTAAATTATCTCAAACGACAACTAGTTAACAAACATTCCCATATGTATGGCACGTTACACCTTCCTTAGGTATTTATAATGCCCATGGTAAACATTGCCTCAGTGAATCATGTATTATTGATTATTTTTCATGCGTATTAATAATTAATGTTCTTTTTTTGTCTAAGATTAACTTTATAAGTGATGTTGAATGAAATAATGTTTGAGAGGAATTAGAGAAGGGCAGAATGTCAGAATGGCCTGGGTGCCCAATTCTTAACCCTTTGAAAATAAAGATTGTTGGTTCGTTTCGTTCGTTCTGTCTCTCGCCCTGACTGTACATTCTGTCAGATTGATGTTCGTTCATCTCTTGATGTTATCTTCCCACTTGTATCGTTGTCTACCTATTGCTCGCCTGCCTTCCAGTATCGTTAATTAATGATCATTTATGTCGTTCTGCATTTTTCTGTTTCATACACAAATACTTATTTAACAAAATAATTACATATTCCAAGTTTGATGCTGAGTTTATTTTCTTTCCACTTCAATAATATTTATAGCGAATCTCTTTGGAAATGTATAAGGCATTGAGGGATTCCATATTAAATAATTAAATTAATAATGGCAGTAAATACACATACGGTGTTCATAGTTCTTTATGAGGACAAACTACCAGAGGCATTAGAAATAAACAGAAGGGCACAGATGCCTTTAGTCACCTATATTATTCCTACAAGATTCGCTGAGATAGAGCACAATAAGTTAAGTATAACATTGTTATACAATCTTATGAGATTATATTACAGTCATTTTATTGTACAAATATATGGCACGTTTCACTTTCTGTAACACGCACAAACGTTTGCGATGAGAAGTATTATTTTCTTAATGTATATGAGAGAGAATGGAGAGAGGGGGAGAAACAATGGAAACAGAGGGAGAATGCAGAAAACTGGAATGGAGACAGAGAGAATGAGAAGAGTGATGCAATGGAGAGAGAAAGAATGGAGAGAGGAAAAATAGGGAATGGAGAGAATGTATGGGTAAATATAGGGAGAGAATGGATGGAGGATGACATAATAGACAGAGGAGGAGAGAGAATGAAGACAGGGAAAGATAATGGAAAGAGAGAATGGAGACAGAGAGGGCATTGAGACAGAGAGAGAATGGAGACAGAGTGGCAATGGAGTGAGAAATAATGAAGAGGAAGAACGAAGAGTAGGAGCGAGAGAATAGAGAGAGAGAGAGAGAGAGAGAGAGAGAGAGAGAGAGAGAGAGAGAGAGAGAGAGAGAGAGACAGACAGACAGACAGACAGGCAGGCAGCCAGGCAGGCAGGCAGGCAGACAGACAGGCAGGCAGGCAAGCAGGCAGGCAGGCAGGCAGGCAGAAACTGAAGCGCACATAAGTGCCTTTTTCCTGAAACGTTGCTATAGTTACGCCCTTCATTATGACTGGGACACGGCCAGTGTCACCCAGGATTCAGCTCTCAACTGTTGCAGAAATGGACGTCTTTCTTGACACGTAAAGCTCTGGTTCAACCAAAGAAAATATTATTCATAGATTTGTTGGGAATGAGAGCTGAGAACACAGGAATCAATTACCCTTTCTAATAAAGCGTGATCTAGTATATGTGGAGGCCTACTACTTGACATGCCTACTCCAGTACTCGCTATTACTATTACTTCTAATTTTATCTAGTCACTGTGCCACAAGCCATTTCAAATAGTTAAGAGCGCAAATTCTCAGTTTATAAAAATATTCTAAATTATTATGTGTTTAAACTCACTAATTCATCATCATCATGTGCCATGCCGATAAGCGTGGGCGGTCACGTCTTGCCATCTCACTCGATCACCAGAGTTGTGGACCAGCTCAGTGTTGTTGTCTCTACCATGCCACTTGGTCAAGTCATCCAGGTATGTACTTGTCTGCCTTCCTCTTGTTCTTTTCCCCTCAATCTTGCCAGTTGTCACCAAGTTCTCCAATTTATTTCTAACGTGACCAAACAATTTAGACTGTCCACGTTTAATTATTCTAATCAGTGTACGATATTCATTTGTTTCTTGTAGAACTTGGTCATTCGTTTTTCTGTCTGTCCATGGTATTCTTTGCATTTTCCCCAGAAACCACATTTCCACAGCCATCAAATATTTTTCAAGGTCTAAGGTCTTCCCCATCAATTTTTAGATCTGCAAGCATCTCTATCATGTTAACATGTCTTACTTTATCGAAAGCCCTTGTGTAGTCAATAAAGCAAAGGTGTTGGTCTTTGTTTACTTCTACAGAACGTTCAATTAATGTTCTCAGCATATATACTACATTTACTGTACCCTTGCCTTATACAAACCCACATTGTTCTTCCCATAATTTGGGTTGTATTTTCTTCTTAACTGCATGATAATTCTTTGCAAATTCTTCGTGATGTGGCTCATTATACTAATTGTTAGATGTTGATCACATTCCAAGGTTCCTGATTTCTTCGGGATTGCAATAAATATAGAATTACATAATTCAAGAGGTATTTCTCCAGTAGCATATATTGCTTTCTTTGTCGCATAAAAAAAATCTGTCTGCACATCAATCAAACAATCAGTAAAATATTGATTCCGCTAGGAAACTTGATTATACCATTATATGTCTCTTGATCTTGGGATACACCCATACAGAATGCCGACATTTTATCTCTGAGTGTTATGTTCTCACTTGTATCGTTTCATACTTCTTGCTGTCGACTGTTTCCACCATTTTGGCTTCATAAGATCGATATGTCTTTTAACGCCGTTAATATGCAAGACTGAATGGTTTAGAAGTTACAAGGTTCGAGTCATAATGTTACACAACATTTTACGTTAAAACACTATTTTCTAATCTTCCCATTTTCCCCATTGATCTTATTGGTAGTGAAATAGGGTACCTTCGCGTCGTGGATAAGGATTAAAAACCAGAGATTGCTAAGAGTATGAGTGGCCTACTTCCTGGTTAAATTGTTACAAAGAAAACCTACCCACAGAACTTGATGATGATTTCCGGCTTTTGGGACAAGTGAGTTTTCTTGGCTGCCTGGATGGAGATTCCCCTGGTTAACGTGGATACTTGGTGAATTTAGTTGCGTTTGTCACAGTCAAGTTCTTTGTCAGTCCACGATCATTAGCAGGTTCCGTTTGCAATTGCCTTTAATCCAGCTGAGATAATGATGGCATTTCTCAGTCCCCAGTACATTAGAAGTACTTTGTGGTGGTTAGGGGATACTCGAGTCATCAAACAAATCTAGTGTCTGGTTCTTTTCCGTATTGCGCAGAGCGCAGATAGATGTGGCATCAGTCGTGCCAGGTAATGACACTTTTCTCCTATAAAGACTTACATGGATTTACTGTCCAATCCATGCTGGACTGCAAGGTAACCAGAGAGCAGATATGTTGGCTTCAGGAGTTTCAGTAGGTGGAGCACTATTGAAGAACAAGATACCTTTCCTAAGACAATCTATGAGTGACTGCTAGCTCATTCATCATGTAACATGCCAATAAACGTAGGCGGTCATGTTTCGCCGTCTCACTCGATCATTCGCCGTCTCACTCGATCACCAGAGTCGGGGATCGGCTCAGTGTTCTTGTCTCGACCATACTTCATGGCCAAGCCATCCAGGTATTTACTTCTCTGCCTTCCCCTTGTCCTCTTGCTCTCGATCTTGCCAGCTGTGACCAAGTTCTTCAATTTATTTCTTCTCATAACATGACTAAATATTATGAGTGTCTTCGTCTAATTTCTCTACTCAATTTACGATTTTCATTTGTTTCTTGTAGGACTTGGTCATTGGTTTTCCTGTCTGTCCTTGATATCCTTTGCATTTTCCTCAGAAACCACACTTCCACAGCCATCAGATGTTGTTCAGCTTGATTGCTCATTGTCCACGCATCACATGACCGCTAACTAAAGGTAAAATTACAGATTAAGCATATGGATCCGATCCGACATGTCCAAAAAACAACACACATTTCCATCTCGTTCAACCTGCTTTTTCAGCCTTGGTTATAATTATGATGGTTCATAGTGCGCTCTAGTTTCTATTTTCTTCTGTGTCAGTTTGTTGGCTTTTCTGTGTAGCAGATTTCATGTCTAAGAATAAGGATGCTGAGAGCTGGATTTAAGTGTGGCTCCATCAAGGAAGGTAGTTTGATAAGACGAATCCGAGCTGATTACAACGAATGATTGGCTGGAACGATCAACACCAACACCTGACGACATTTACCGCAGGAGACGAAGTATTTGCCCGGAGTGCTTTGATATCTATTCTTAGAGACCAAGTCGCAGAATATAGAACTTGTAGAACATATTATAATATTTTTGTTTGTGTTTCCAATGCAGAATATACCAGCCATGAAGCTCCTAGGAATTTTGACCTTGACCTGCACAGTTCTCATCTCTTCTGCCCAAGGTTGGTATTATACTTCTATTCATATTTTCCCAACTGGCAAGATTGAAGGGAAAAGAATAACATGACGGCAGAGAAGTAAATATCTAGATGGGTTGGCAACATGGCACGTTCTGAGACAAGAACACAGATTTAATCCACGACTATGGTGATCGTGCCAGATGGCGAAAAATGACCGTCAACGCTTATCAGCATGACGCATGATGATGATGAAGTCCAGATGTATTGGTTATTCCGCGGAAACATGAACTTTCATTGAAAGCATAGAGCATCAAACTGGAACTTTCAAAGTATGACTCTCCAGAAAATACAGAAAGCTTCTTGGAGGAAACAAAAAGTCAAATAAATAAAGTTCCAGAACAACACACAATAAAAAGACGCCGCTGAGAGAAAACGAAATTAGAGGGGCTAAATAGGTATGGTCACTTACACTGACACACACATCTGCTGAAAATCATCAGCTAAGAAAAAATATAGGACAAGAGTTGAAGGTCGTCATCGATATAAATGGGCAAAGCAGCATAAGGGTATATAATCTTAACAGCACAATGAATCACCCCAATTATAATTAAGGCTGAAAAGCCGGTAGAATGAATTGGAAACTTGTTTTTTTTTTTTTTTTTTTTTTTTTCTCACATATAAATCGGATCGGATCAAATTTGGTTAATCTAAGGGTAAGTAGAACGTACAAAGAAGGTTTAGAACAGATATTAATACAAATACATTCTGGAGATGAGAAGCAATGATGTATACAGGTGACGGGTCACATATACTGTTTATTTGAATATACATAAAGTATAAATGACCTGATGTAGTTTAGTGGCCAGGGACATATGTAGTTTAGGGGCAGTGTTGCCATCTCCCTTTGATGAAAAAGCACCAAAATCGACCCAAAAAGCACTAAAAAGCACCAAAAATGTTTAGGAAGCACCACCAAAAAAAAAAAGCACCAACTGTTTTTATTACAAATGTAACAAGGTAGCACAGTATAATAATTTATTATTATCACTTCATATTACAATGAAGTTTATTCCAGATCCGCCAAATCCCAATCAGAACTACTTTCGAGCCAAAAAAGCACTAAATTGCAATACTATATTTTTTGGGAAATCATTAAAACAAGCACTGGTGGTATTCATTCAAAATGTTATAAAGTAGCACATAATAATTTATTATTATCACTGAATATTAGAATGAAGTTTATTCCAGATCTGCCAAATCCCAGTCAAACAACTCCTCTTCAGTTTCTGTAGCTATTTCCTGCTGGGTTTGCTCCTGCGATGGTGAGGATGTGGAGGATGATTGAAAGAAGCATGTATATGCCTCCTGTGATCCAATTTTTCGCAGAATATCCTTAGATAGTTTATAATCATGACAGCATTTGCCATATCTTTTCATTCCATATCTAATAGTCAAAACAGCTGTCAAACTCTTGATGCTCAGTCTGTTCCACAATTTTGATTTTATAACTCCCATCTGACTGAAAATACGCTCCACGTCCGCATTAGAATGAGGTAAAATGAGCACAGTTAAAGCTAAATCTGTAAGATCTTGGAAAGTATTTTCACCGGTGGAATCCCTGTATGAGGCTATTTCTGCCCACAGTCCAAGTGTGTCAGAGGTCTGTGTCCACTGCATATGATGAAGTTTTCTCCACTGGAAATCGATGCGGGTGAGAGAAGCTGCATCTCCTACAAACAATTTAGCAAGATCCAATATACAGGGCTTCATTGGCTGTATTCATTTACTTCCACTAAGACATGACATGGACTGCAACACTCGAACGTTATCGGGTGTACGTAAACGCAGCTGTGTCAATAGCTCTATTAAAAACTGGATGCATCTTCCACGAATTCTTTCTCATCGGGAAACTTGTAGTCTGCTATTTCTTTCTCAAACTCATAACCTAGATTGGGATTAGGATCTAAATAATCTTGAATAGCATCACTTTCTGTTATTTCTTTCCCAGGAAGCAATCTTTGAACTGATAGAATCAATGACGTGGAAAAGATCGCTGAGTAGTTTTGTTGGATCCTGTATATCTGCTTCGAATTTCTTATTCACACTTTGAACTTCTCCGAGAATATGCTTGAGAAATATGAGATACACATAGTTTTTCATGTCGCTAAACATAGAATGTAGAAGTTCTGCTGTATAACAGCGCTCGTTGAGTCTTGCTACATCAAAATGAGTTCTGAGCTCGACCCACTGCTGCAATATTCTGACAATGGCAGATTGAATGGACATCCATCGCGTTCCGCTTAATTGAACAATCTTCAGCGGATGTTGTCCATCATTTATTGAAGCAAAATGCTCCATGTACTTTGCTTGACGAAGACTTGAGTGAGAAAACCAGTTATATGTTTCTCTAATCATGAACTCTATGTTCCTGGGCAGACAAGCAGCTGCAGCCTGTGACACTGCCAGCTGGATGGAATGACATACACACCTAATTAGTACTAGATGAGGAACTTCGGATTTTAATTTTGTATATACTTCATTTGTGGATTTTAAAAAGGCTTATGATAGTGTCCATAGGAATAGTCTATGGAATGCTATGCAGGAATTTGGAATACCAAGGAAGTTAATCAACATGACCAGACTATGCATGGAAGATACTTATAATATAGTAACATATAAAGGCAGGAAATCAGACCCCTTCTAAATAACATCTGGCTTGAAACAGGGTGATGCACTATCGCCGCTACTCTTCAATCTGGCTCTAGAGAAAGTTGTAAGGAAGGTAAAGGAGGAATGTGATATTGGAGGAACATCCAAGCTGCTTGGTTATGCAGATGATATAGATATTATAGGGCAAAGTGAACAAAAGACATTGGAAATATTGACTCACTTAAAGGGAAAAGCCCAACAGATGGGGCTGGTTACCAACCAAGATAAGACAGAATATATGGTAATTTCAAGAGACGGAATGGCTAGAAACTCTGGCCACATACAAATAGATAATATGACCATTAAAAGAACGGAAACATACAAATACCTGGGTACAATCTTCAACTGCTCCAACATCATAAGGGAAGAAATACAAACTAGAATCAACTCTGGAAATAAGATATACTATGCACTACAACATCTACTAAAATCAAAGGCGCTATCTCGTAACACCAAAATCACAATATACAAAACACTGATCAGACCAGTTGTGCTGTATGGCTCTGAAACCTGGAGTACAACGAAAGGAGACGAAGCCTTGTTACAAACCTTTTAGAACAAAATTTTAAGACGCATCTTTGGACCCATTAGGGATACACAAAGTGGAGAGTGGAAAAGAAGAAGTAACAAAGACATTTATGATCTGTTTAAGTCCCCGCTAATAACTGGTATCATGAAGGCTAATAGACTACAATGGCTGGGGCATATAAAAAGAATGGAAGATAATAGGGAAACAAAACTCGCTTACACTCAGGAAATAAATGACCGTAGACCCCGAGGTAGACCAAGAAGGCGGTGGAGAGATAATACATGTACAGACCTACAAGAACTTGGAATCAACGACTGGCAAGAGAAGGTCCACCAGAGAGACGAATGGAGACGGATTGTATTTGCAGCAAAGAACATCAATGGCTCGGAACGCTGAAGAAGAAGAAGAAGAAGATATACTTCATTGATTACACCTGTCATGACAGACGCATTGTCAGTGCCGAGTGCAACTAGTCTTTGCAACTCAAGTCCATTCTTGTTTAAACAATCTTTTAACGCATTGCATATTGCCTGTGCGTTGCAGTCACTCAGTTCAACTAAATCCTAGTAAGTAACCACAAACTGCTTTCTTGCCTCTGAATAGTACCTAATAGCTACTCTAAGTAGCTTAGTTTCAGAAATGTCATTGTCTCATCAATCAATAAGCTGTATTTACTTTTGCCAATATCAGCTGTCACGTCTGTTGTGATATATGGTGCAAGTACGTTTGAAATAACTGCTCTGCACTTAGTTCTCCTAAGCTTAAAGTTCTTGCAACCTTTGCTGTCACCAAAGTGTACCTTGCAGAGTTCACTTAAATGGTCAACAACGCGAAGCGAACAATGACCAGCTATGAACAAAGACATGCATCCTTCTGTTTCTTTGACATCATCTTTCAGTTTCTCAAATGCAATTGTTGTTTGCCTTTGTGTACTGAATGGCTGTTCGGCTTTCTGATGTTTCGTTGAATTCTTGTGCCTCTCAATATCATTTAACCTGTCTGCAATTGAACATTTGCAATATTTGCAAAAACACTTAGTATTATCCCCTTCTACTTTTAACAACCATTATTGAAATCTCGTGTCACTGAGCCACTTTTCTCTGAAATGTTGACAATATTTCTTGCTCATGGTGAAACACAAATAAGCTTAAATGAAAGGATAATGTAGACACCATAAAATTATGAACTCGATTACTAGCTAATGTTTTGACGTTTGGACTTGTCTGCAAGATGGCGTTCGCTTTCAGCTAAATCGTATTAAAGGGAGTTAAATTAGTTGAATATTGCGCGGTAACGTACTAAGACTGTTTTACTCCCTCGCTTCAGTTCAAATTCGGCTTTTTAGTGTTCCCAAAATGATTTTTAAAGTAATTTTTACCCACCCCAAAAAAGCACCAAAAAGCACCAAAAATTTTTTGTGAAGCACCAAATTAGCGCGGCCACACTAAAAGCAATATTTTCGCACTAAATGACTTGAAAAAGCACTAAATTTAGTGCGAAAAGCACTAAAATGGCAACACTGTTTAGGGGTTAGATAGTGGTCAGTAATTGATGTAGTTTAGTGGTTAGATAGTGGTCAGGGATAGATGTAGTTTAGTGGTTAGACAGTGGTCAGTAATTGATGCAGTTTAGTGGTTAGACAGTGGTCAGGGATAGATGTAGTTTAGTGGTTAGATAGTGGTCAGTAATTGATGTAGTTTAGTGGTTAGACAGTGGTCAGTAATTGATGTAGTTTAGTGGTTAGATAGTGGTCAGGGATAGATGTAGTTTAGTGGTTAGATAGTGGTCAGGGTGTCAGCAACCGATGTTTCAGACATCATAGGATTACTTCTCTCGCACCACACAAGAAACTTGCAAGTCGTGTGAGAGGATACATTTTATTGCCGTTGGCTCTTTACATTTACAAAACAGTCGCTATCAAATCACACACAAAGCCACAGAATTGCCTATCACTAGTTTCCTAAGCCTATTGCTAATCTCTATCTACTTGGCTACAGAAACCCCTATCGACACTAAACGGTGCGCTCGCTAAGAAGTCAGTCCCCAGTCTGATTCTTCTCCTCGCGTGGCTACACAGCACGCGGAAGGACCTTGTGCGTCCTTCGACTTTTTGCGTGCTGTCACACCCAGCACGCTTATAGCAGCCGTCTCCTATTGAGTGGCAATCCACTTCTCTGTGGCTATCACGTAGGCGTGATTCTGCCGTGACCAGAGTACTAACTATCTGGTCGACGCCTCCGTGTCTCATGAGAGAACTAGTTAATAGTCCCCCTTCCTATCACCTACCCTGCCCTCATACCGGGGCACTGTTACCTCTGATTTGCTTGAGGTTGACCACTCTTCCCGGTGGTCTTCTATCTTGAGGAAGACCTCAGACCTCTATTCTTCAGTCTTTGACACACACCCTCCCCTCCTGTGTTGCGTCACCAACTTTGACTCCTTGGTTGTGACGCAAGAGGTTCTAAAAAATTAGTGTATCTAATTTTTGTCAAAGACTGCTGATAACCTGGCTTTGGGTAATTCAATAGACTTCTACTGACTATTGTCACAATGTAGTATCACTTTACTTGGCTACTGGCAATCGCCACAAACTTGTCTGGTTGGCGTGAGCCCTCTTCTCAATCGCAATATTATATTAATTAGAGGTATGTCTGAACCAGACCGTTGTCTTATAAGACCTGCCCTCAAATAGTAAATTAACTCACTACCCATACAAAGTTGACTTTCTTAGGGTCAACACATGAATTGCTTCATGTCCCCCATATAATATTAAACAACCATTACACAAGCTTTGTGCGACAGGCTTTACCTATCTCGCTTCCGCGTGTAAAGTTATCTTTCACTGTTAAGTTAGTGTTTCGTTGTATATTGTGTCCCCTGACCCGGAGTTATCTCCCTTTGATCTACCGAAAATGTATGCAATTTACATGTTAGTTTTCCTGGATGTTTGCGTGTTTGGATCTAACTAATAGTATAATCTAACTTCTAACATCTGTGTTTATTTATAATATGTATGTAAGTTAGTTTTCAAGTGCCATAATTCGGTTAAATGTGGCCACAAACCAGTGTATAACACTAATTCGTGACTACGTTTCCGTCTTATGAGACTTAAAATACTTTCTCTAAGAACTACACTAAACTACACACAACACATTCAAGACAGCACAATTTCAACATCGAAAGCAAACATTTGACGCAGACAAACAATAAAAAAGTCGCGTTGAGCGGCAGAAAAAATCCGCTGACTGATCTCACTCTCTCTTGTATAATTTTACATATGCTCTCACTTTTACACTTCTGTCACACATCTTTTACCTTCACAATTATTTAAAAACCTTGGAGTGACACTGTACAAGTTTGGCTCAGTTTGAGAAAGTTGAGCTTCATGACTGTGCGTAAATTGCCGCACGAGTCATGTATTTACAACATATTTACATGTAAGAAAAAGGGTTGATGGTTTGTACCCTGGTATTATTAACCACTATATTCTACTGAAATAATACTCTAAATACTGAAATACTAATACTAGTTCTATACATATGTATTTAATGTGTTACCTACTTTAATCTAATTTAAGGGAAGTAATCTAACTATTTAAAATGAAATTGATGTTAGATGAGTTATGTAACTAACTAAAATGGGTAATGTGAAATGTAATAAATTATGTCCCTTTCTAACATGGGTAATGTGAAATGTAATAAATTATGTCCCTTTCTAACATGGGTAATGTAAAATATAACAAAATTATGAATAATGTTTTTAAATGAAAAAAAATATATGATTGATATTTTTACTCTAAATGGTGTAAATGATGTATGTTTATTTGTATAATTCTTTTATCCTATGCGGTGTAAATTAATCATAATATTAAATGAACAAGTTTGTTAAATGGACTGGTTCATTAAGATGGCATGAACTCTAGTGAAATGAACCAAAGTGAAATGTAACAAACTAAATGGTACTACTACTATCTAAACTTTTTATCCTAGTTTATAATTAGATGTTATTACGGTTAAATTACTATCCTAATCTACTTTTAAGCTAAGTAAGTGGGTAAATTAATAATATATCTAAACTACTAAAGAAAATGAAAACTATTATATTTCCTAAATCTAAATGTATCTTAGAGTGACCTACTCTAGCTATAATTTATCACTATATTAAAACGTTATAATACATATCACAATGAGTCTATATATACATGGTATTTAAATACCTCAGGTTAGTCGTTGCCCTAATGTTTAGAAATTGCTTTAATTGGCATAGTATATATACACAATTGTCCTGGGTATATTAAATACATTACACAGTCATACTTGTGTCCTATGGGTATTGCACCTGTAGAGTTTGCTGGTGTCGTAGACAAGTATTTTCGTGTCTATTATTTATGTACTGTTCTGACACTGTTTTTCCCTGCTTAACACAGATGATTCACCGGAACACATATGGAGCTTAGTATGTAACGAGCTGTCTTAGTTCACACGGTGATATACTGGTTCACGGAGTGCAGTTTTTATTTTGCTGTCTACGGACACATAGTAGTTCCCTGTTCTTAGTACATAGTTCAGAACATAATGTCTATGTATTCGTAAAATATTTCATATAGAATATTCTAATGTACTAATTTAACCTATATTACTCTACACTCTCATGTGGGATATCTGGTATTTCTACCTCAGATGGTCGACTAAGGGTATCTGCCAGAATGTTGTCCTTACACTTAATATGCTCTATACTAAAAGTATAATTTTGTAGTATTAACGACCACCTGTATATACGGTCATTCCGATGCACACCACTGTGTATGACCGTGATTGGGGAGTTGTCTGTCTGGACAACGAAGTGAACACCCGCTAGAAATCGATGCAGCTTCCTCACCGCATAGATGACGCTTAGGGCTTCCAACTCTGATATGGAATATCTGGACTCAGCAGGTGTGATCTTGCGGCTCACGTAGCAAATCGGATGAAAGATGCCATCATAAAACTGGCCTAATACTGCAGCGATGGAGATCCTGCTGGCATCTGTCCTAAGATAATAAACGAGCCTAGGATTAGGCAAGCGGAGGATTGGTATATTACTAAACAGGATTTTCAATTTTGACAATGCAGAAATTAATAATGCATCTTTGAATCTAATTTTACAGATGCTTTTAAAACATTTGAAAATACACTTGTAATTTCCGCTAAGTTTGGTATAAACTTGCTATAGTAATTTACTAAACCCAAAAGGCTTCTGACCTGCTTCTTTGTTGTTGGCATGGTCAGGTTCATAATTTTGGTAATAATTCTATTGTCAGTTTTTAGTTGACCTTGTGAAATGACATGACCCAAAAACTCAATTTCTTGTAGGCCCAATTCAACTTTGCTCGGTTTGACAGTGAGACCGAAGAATCGCAACCTATCGAAGACATGTCTTAGTTTCAGTAAGTGTGTTGTCCAGTCATCTGTATGGACACATATATCATCTATATACGTCACTGTATTCGTCACTCCATGAAGTAGATCTCTAGTTAAACATACGAAAGTGGCAGGAGCGTTTCGAAGTCCGAAAGGAAGAAAACGCCACTCGTAAAGTCCTAAAGGTGTTGAAAAAGCAGTAAGATGAATGGATTGAGTCTGCATAGGGACCTGCCAATATCCCTTAGTAAGATCTAATTTAGAAAAGATTTTGGAGGTGGACATGTCAAGAATAAGATCTTCGCAGGAAGGAATTGGTTCTGCGTCGATCTTAGTGACGTTGTTGAGCTTTCTATAGTCCACACACAGACGAATTGTGGAGTCTTTTTTCTTAACTAGGACGATTGGAAAGGAGTACTCAGATGTAGATTTCTGGATGATCCCACTAGCTTCTAAATTAAGAATTTCCTTATTTAGATTTTCTCTACAGCTGAGTGGGATAGAGTACGGCCTGCATTTTATAGGCTTAGAGTCCGAAAGAAGAATGGAGTGCTCGATTTTGTCCGTCCTACCTGGGATGTCAGAAAATATGTCTTTATACTACGTCACTAATTCTCTTAATTGTCGTCGTTGAACGTCTGTAAGTCCCTGTTCTATCCGTATGCTATCTAATGTCGCAATCTTGTCTAAATAGGAACAGGTAGTTCCATTCCGTCGTCGTCTACCTGATTCAGTACGGTAGTGGTGCTAAGTGCGTTTTCTGTATTCTCACTAAGTGTATGGACATCGTCGGATTTGCCAGTCTCGCTAACTAGTGTAGTTGCGTTGTGGACGTCTGTCGTCTCATCACTAGGTGTGGGTGCATTGTGTTCGTCTGTCTCTACTTCTGTCTCTTGTCGTGAAAAGTAGGGTTTCAACATGTTGACATGAAATATCTTTAAGTGTCCGTTTATCTATATTTCATAGTCGACATCTGAAATTTTTCGTACCACCTTGAATGGCCCTTGCCATGAGGTCAATAATAAATTTCGTTTGTCTGGAAGTAACAAAAGTATGTCTTGATCTGGTTCAAGATCAATTGTTCTCGCACCTTTGTTTGCGTATTGGCGGTAGATTTGACCCTTCCTCTCCAAAGCTGCCTTAGCTATGATACACGATTTCATGATTTTATCTCGTGTTTCTGTCACCATTTCATAAGGTGTTTTTGGGGTTGGAATTTCAATGGAATTAGTTATTACCTGATGATAAATGGTTAGGGGTCCACGTGGGTTAGCCCCGTATACTAATTCAAACGGTGAGAAACCCGTGCTTGAATGGGGAATCTCCCTATAGGCGAACAGCACTGTTGGTAACAGTGTATCCCAATCAGCTGGGTTTTCTGCTGTTACCTTAGCCAGCATATGTTTAAGATCTCCGTTAATTTTCTCTACTATACCATTGCTGGCTGGATGGTACGCAGTTGTAAAATGCTGTTTAATCCCTAACATTTTTGTAAGGGTTTGCGTTGCAGCCGATATGAATTGAGTTCCCCGATCGGATAAGATGGTACATGGAAATCCGAATCGTGAGAACAGGTGTAGAAATACATTGGCAACATCTTTGGAGGTGATGTATTTCAAAGCTACTGCCTCAAACCACCTTGAACATAGGTCGACCATCGTTAATATGAAGCGATTTCCTTTGCTGGACACCTGATTCAGGGGTCCAACAATATCTACCGCCACACTCTCAAATGGCCTAGAAGCCAGTGTAGAAGGTTGTACTTCAGCTGTAGGATGTTTACCCTTACGTACTAGTTGTTGACAGACATTACAAGAACGACAAAATAATTTTATATCATTACAAAAACCTGGCCAATAAAAATGAGCCTGAATTCTGGCCCTGGTTTTGTCATATGCAAGGTGACCAGCAAACGGTGACTCATGTGCAATCTTTAGCACAGTTAGGTGGTGTTGTACAGGTAACACCGTTTGCTGAATCTCATGGTTACCATTTGTATAATACCTAGTAAGAATACCATTACTAAGTCTAAAGAACCATGATGCGTTTTTTGTCACTTTGGCTCTTTCTTTCAATAATTTTAAATATGGAGACACACTAGGATCAGCTTTCTGCTGTTCTATAAATTTTTGTCTGGTGGTATCATCCGTGCTAGTTGGTGATAGCAACAGTAGTCTTTCATCTTGTAGTGTGTCTTGATGTTTCATAGCGTCTGCTCTGGTTGTTGCATTAGCTGCATTTAATTTTTCCCATGCAGCTATTTCATCGCTAGTGCATTGTTTCAATTGGGGTAAGCAACCCAAAATTAAATCAGTACAAGGGTTGTCAAGTATTGCACAAGTAAAGGTACCAGAAAGGAAAGGAGTGTTAATACGGGCTTTGGCCAAAGGGTAGATTTCAATGTTACCCGAAAAGGTTCGGCATTTGACAGTGTCACCTGTATAATCATTATTTTCCTTTCTAAGACCAATAAGGGTGCTGCCGCTGTCCAGCAAACATTGGCATGGTCTGTCGTTGACCATTGCATTGTGGAACACCAAATTGCCTCTGGAGGCTAATGCTGCATTTACACTCTCAGTTGAGAATGGTACTGTATGTCCACATTCTAATTTTCCGTCTGCATGAAATTGGTGACATCGCTCACAACTGTCAAAGCTCAATATATCGTTCACACAACACACATCTTCAGATTGGTTAAAAGGTAATTCATTTTCAACTTCACACTCAGTCTCACTACCACTATCAGAAGATGTATCAATCAAAATAGCATTGTTGGCTTTCATACGTTGGCGCCCCAGGCATTTATTTGAATAATGGCCGTAGCTGGAACAGAAGAAGCATTTTACTGCACGCCTGTATGCAGTTCTTTTGTTTTGTTGCTTCTTAATGACATTTTCAAGATGTGCCGGATAGTTAGGCGATTTATCACACATAGAATAAGTGTCATGCAAAAGTTGACAGTAAACACATTTCGACACTTTCTTATCTTTCTTGTCGACTCTATGAACTGGTTTTCTATTACTCTGATAGTTTTTAGGTTGGTCCTTTACGAAAGAAACTATTTCAGAGTCGTTATTTGAAGTCTTAAAAATATCTCTATTTGAGGAAAAATATGCAGAGCCTTTCTTTTCAAATTGTTCTATGGTCTCAATGTCTGACTGCTGCAGGAATTTAGCAAAAGGAGATGGTATAGTGGATATGACTTTATCCATGGCTATTAGATTTTTAAGTCTGTCAAAGTCTTTTCCTATGTTAGCTGCATTAAGCCACCTATTTAGTACACTTTGGACATTTGAGACGTAATCAATGAAAGTCTCACTAGGTTTTGGTTTTAAATTTGAGAACTGAACCTGATACCCAGGGGCATCAAGTAAAAAGTGTTGCATTATCCTATCATGGATGTACTGATAGTTAGATCTAAGATCAGTTGGTATTGATTCTATCACCTTAAGGGGCTCACCACTCAGGTTCTTCATATAAATCATAGACCACATCTCTATTGGAACTTGGTGGTATTTAAACTGATACTCGACATTTTCTGTCCAGGCTGATATGGAATCTTCTTTACAGAATGGTTTAATAATATTTTTGTACTTATTAAACTTATTTTCTTCTTGTTGACTTTTTAGTTTAGTAGCAGAGATCTCTACGTGTGAGTCTACATCCATACCTTTCATCTTTAACTGTGTTTCTGATTCCACTTGTATTTGCTTTTCCTTAACTCTTGCCATTTCATCTATCTATTTTTGCTTTAGTTCTTTCTCCTGATCTAACTGCTTTAGCTTAATCTCCTTATCATGTTCTAACTGCTTCTGTTTTAATTCTAATTCTTTATGTTTAATCTCTATGTCTTTCTGTTTTGTTATCTCAGCTAGTTCTGCAATCTCCTTTTGGTGTTGTCTTTCTCGTGCGTGTTCATCTCTCTCCGCATCTTTTGCTTCTTTAAATTTTTGATCAGCATATTGTTCTAGCTCCTTTCCTGTGTATTGTAACTCTTTACCTGCTTTTATGAAATCAGCTAAAGTAGCCATGTTGTTGGGTAATTAGCTAGCGTTAACAGGCACTGACCTCTTTAAGCACTTATTTATCTTAGATATGTTATGTTTCTTAATCTCTGAGCACTACCAATTGTACTCTTAGTTTATAACCTGGAAGATTTTATCCTGAAAAACAGAGCACAAAAATATGCTAATGCATCACACGCTGAAAAAGAGATGCATTATTAATCACATTGCATGCCAAATACGTTGAGTATACTCATCTTAATGTTCCAGAAAATCAGGGACAATCGTTTGGCAACTCAGGTCTAATCGTTTGGCACTGCGGCATACACACGAGTTACTTTTCTATTCGGCTGTTGTTCACCCTGGTTCACAAGAGCAGCAACAATTAACAAATTGCAAACGACATATCACTTTCGACAAATTGGTACGGTCACAATGACTTGCCCCCGAACAATTACAATGTAAATTAATTAATCTTAAATGTCAATGTCCTGTCTTCGTTCTACCGTTTTATGCCTTTCGTTCCTACTCTAGTTTAATCTATGGAAGTGTTGTGCAGACCAAGTCTAATTTGCATAGCCGAAAGTAGTGCCATCGCGACGGTAAACAAATAGAAAAAGTACGAAAAAAAAATTCAATACCTGCTTTGAAATAAATATAAATATAATAATAATGTTTAAATAAATAAATATATTCATTCATTAACTTAAATAAACAAATAATAGTTAATATAAAGCACAGATTCAGGCGGGCAGCAGCTTGGCGATTCGTAAAAAATCAGATGCTGAATGCAAATGGCGTAACACAACTGTTTGTCAGTCGCATTACGTCAGAGGCGAAGCGCTATTTTTAGCTTGCAAAAATCGATAATGTTGCCGGCATGTGTATCGCTCCGCCATGAATATTTGATAATTATTCATAAACAAATAAGTAATTACATAAATAAATGAAAGAAACTCATCATATCAATGCTTACAACTTCGAAGAACACATGAATATAAGTACACAATATTTAACTAAACACAAATAAACATTATTTTGTCACGATAGGCACAGCTCAGCTCGCAACTTGTTCTAGTCTGCACATGTCATCAGTCACTGACACAAATTAAACCCTGTAATTCACTACTAGTAACCTTAGTCTAGAGCCGTGGGTGAATGTATTAGCTTGAACTTTTGTCCAAGCCACACTTCTGACACCACTTTAATCCTCGCCTGTCAGCAACCGATGTTTCAGGCATCATAGGATTACTTCTCTCGCACCACACAAGAAACTTGCAAGTCGTTTGAGAGGATACATTTTATTGCCGTTGGCTCTTTACATTTACAAAACAGTCGCTATCAAATCACACACAAAGCCACAGAATTGCCTATCACTAGTTTCCTAAGCCTATTGCTAATCTCTATCTACTTGGCTACAGAAACCCCTATCGACACTAAACGGTGCGCTCGCTAAGAAGTCAGTCCCCAGTCTGATTCTTCTCCTCGCGTGGCTACACAGCACGCGGAAGGACCTTGTGCGTCCTTCGACTTTTTGCGTGCTGTCACACCCAGCACGCTTATAGCAGCCGTCTCCTATTGAGTGGCAATCCACTTCTCTGTGGCTATCACGTAGGCGTGATTCTGCCGTGACCAGAGTACTAACTATCTGGTCGACGCCTCCGTGTCTCATGAGAGAACTAGTTAATAGTCCCCCTTCCTATCACCTACCCTGCCCTCATACCGGGGCACTGTGTTACCTCTGATCTGTTTGAGGTTGACCACTCTTCCCGGTGGTCTTCTATCTTGAGGCAGACCTCAGACCTCTATTCTTCAGTCTTTGACACAGGGATAGATGTAGTTTAGTGGTTAGACAATGGTCAGTAATTGATGTAGTTTAGTGGTTAGATAGTGGTCAGGGATAGATGTAGTTTAGTGGTTAGATAGTGGTCAGTAATTGATGTAGTTTAGTGGTTAGATAGTGGTCAGTAATTGATGTAGTTTAGTGGTTAGATAGTGGTCAGGGATAGATGTAGTTTAGTGGTTAGATAGTGGTCAGTAATTGATGTAGTTTAGTGGTTAGACAGTGGTCAGTAATTGATGTAGTTTAGTGGTTAGATAGTGGTCAGTAATTGATGTAGTTTAGTAGTTAGACAGTGGTCAGTAATTGATGTAGTTTAGTCGTTAGACAGTGGTCAGTAATTGATGTAGTTTAGTGGTTAGACAGTGGTCAGTAATTGATGTAGTTTAGTGGTTAGATAGTGGTCAGGGATAGATGTAGTTTAGTGGTTAGATAGTGGTCAGTAATTGATGTAGTTTAGTGGTTAGACAGTGGTCAGTAATTGATGTAGTTTAGTGGTTATACAGTGGTCAGGGATAGATGTAGTTTAGTGGTTAGACAGTGGCCAGTAATAGATGTAGTTTAGTTGTTAGATAGTGATCAGAGATAGATGTAGTTTAGTGGTTAGACAGTTGTCAGTAATAGATGTAGTTTAGTTGTTAGATAGTGATCAGAGATAGATGTAGTTTAGTGGTTAGACAGTGGTCAGTAATTGATGTAGTTTAGTGGTTAGACAGTGGTCAGTAATTGATGTAGTTTAGTGGTTAGATAGTGGTCAGGGATAGATGTAGTTTAGTGGTTAGACAGTGGTCAGTAATAGATGTAGTTTAGTGGTTAGATAGTGGTCAGGGACAGATGCAGTTTAGTGCTTAGATATTGGTCAGTAATTGATGTAGTTTAGTGGTTAGACAGTGGTCAGTAATTGATGTAGTTTAGTGGTTAGATAGTGGTCAGGGATAGATGTAGTTTAGTGGTTAGATAGTGGTCAGTAATTGATGTAGTTTAGTGGTTAGACAGTGGTCAGTAATTGATGTAGTTTAGTGGTTAGACAGTGGTCAGGGATAGATGTAGTTTAGTGGTTAGACAGTGGTCAGTAATAGATGTAGTTTAGTTGTTAGACAGTGGTCAGGGATAGATGTAGTTTAGTTGTTAGATAGTGGTCAGTAATTGATGTAGTTTAGTTGTTAGATAGTGGTCAGGGATAGATGTAGTTAGTGGTTAGATAGTGGTCAGTAATTGATGTAGTTTAGTGGTTAGATAGTGATCAGGGACAGATGTAGTTTAGTGGTTAGATAGTGGTCAGTAATTGATGTAGTTTAGTGGTTAGATAGTGGTCAGTAATTGATGTAGTTTAGTTGTTAGATAGTGATCAGGGATAGATGTAGTTTAGTGGTTAGATAGTGATCAGGGATAGATGTAGTTTAGTGGTTAGATAGTGGTCAGTAATTGATGTAGTTTAGTGGTTAGATAGTGATCAGGGATAGATGTAGTTTAGTGGTTAGATAGTGATCAGGGATAGATGTAGTTTAGTGGTTAGATAGTGGTCAGTAATTGATGTAGTTTAGTGGTTAGATAGTGATCAGGGATAGATGTAGTTTAGTGGTTAGATAGTGGTCAGTAATTGATGTAGTTTAGTGGTTAGATAGTGATCAGGGACAGATGTAGTTTAGTGGTTAGATAGTGGTCAGTAATTGATGTAGTTTAGTGGTTAGATAGTGATCAGGGATAGATGTAGTTTAGTGGTTAGATAGTGGTCAGTAATTGATGTAGTTTAGTGGTTAGATTGTGATCAGGGACAGATGTAGTTTAGTGGTTAGACAGTGGTCAGTAATTGATGTAGTTTAGTGGTTAGATAGTGGTCAGTAATTGATGTAGTTTAGTAGTTAGACAGTGGTCAGTAATTGATGTAGTTTAGTCGTTAGACAGTGGTCAGTAATTGATGTAGTTTAGTGGTTAGACAGTGGTCAGTAATTGATGTAGTTTAGTGGTTAGATAGTGGTCAGGGATAGATGTAGTTTAGTGGTTAGATAGTGGTCAGTAATTGATGTAGTTTAGTGGTTAGACAGTGGTCAGTAATTGATGTAGTTTAGTGGTTATACAGTGGTCAGGGATAGATGTAGTTTAGTGGTTAGACAGTGGCCAGTAATAGATGTAGTTTAGTTGTTAGATAGTGATCAGAGATAGATGTAGTTTAGTGGTTAGACAGTTGTCAGTAATAGATGTAGTTTAGTTGTTAGATAGTGATCAGAGATAGATGTAGTTTAGTGGTTAGACAGTGGTCAGTAATTGATGTAGTTTAGTGGTTAGACAGTGGTCAGTAATTGATGTAGTTTAGTGGTTAGATAGTGGTCAGGGATAGATGTAGTTTAGTGGTTAGACAGTGGTCAGTAATAGATGTAGTTTAGTGGTTAGATAGTGGTCAGGGACAGATGCAGTTTAGTGCTTAGATATTGGTCAGTAATTGATGTAGTTTAGTGGTTAGACAGTGGTCAGTAATTGATGTAGTTTAGTGGTTAGATAGTGGTCAGGGATAGATGTAGTTTAGTGGTTAGATAGTGGTCAGTAATTGATGTAGTTTAGTGGTTAGACAGTGGTCAGTAATTGATGTAGTTTAGTGGTTAGACAGTGGTCAGGGATAGATGTAGTTTAGTGGTTAGACAGTGGTCAGTAATAGATGTAGTTTAGTTGTTAGACAGTGGTCAGGGATAGATGTAGTTTAGTTGTTAGATAGTGGTCAGTAATTGATGTAGTTTAGTTGTTAGATAGTGGTCAGGGATAGATGTAGTTAGTGGTTAGATAGTGGTCAGTAATTGATGTAGTTTAGTGGTTAGATAGTGATCAGGGACAGATGTAGTTTAGTGGTTAGATAGTGGTCAGTAATTGATGTAGTTTAGTGGTTAGATAGTGGTCAGTAATTGATGTAGTTTAGTTGTTAGATAGTGATCAGGGATAGATGTAGTTTAGTGGTTAGATAGTGATCAGGGATAGATGTAGTTTAGTGGTTAGATAGTGGTCAGTAATTGATGTAGTTTAGTGGTTAGATAGTGATCAGGGACAGATGTAGTTTAGTGGTTAGATAGTGGTCAGTAATTGATGTAGTTTAGTGGTTAGATAGTGATCAGGGATAGATGTAGTTTAGTGGTTAGATAGTGATCAGGGATAGATGTAGTTTAGTGGTTAGATAGTGGTCAGTAATTGATGTAGTTTAGTGGTTAGATAGTGATCAGGGATAGATGTAGTTTAGTGGTTAGATAGTGGTCAGTAATTGATGTAGTTTAGTGGTTAGATAGTGATCAGGGACAGATGTAGTTTAGTGGTTAGATAGTGGTCAGTAATTGATGTAGTTTAGTGGTTAGATAGTGATCAGGGATAGATGTAGTTTAGTGGTTAGATAGTGGTCAGTAATTGATGTAGTTTAGTGGTTAGATTGTGATCAGGGACAGATGTAGTTTAGTGGTTAGATAGTGGTCAGTAATTGATGTAGTTTAGTGGTTAGATAGTGGTCAGTAATTGATGTAGTTTAGTGGTTAGATAGTGGTCAGTAATTGATGTAGTTTAGTTGTTAGATAGTGATCAGGGATAGATGTAGTTTAGTGGTTAGATAGTGGTCAGGGATAGATGTAGTTTAGTGGTTAGATAGTGGTCAGGGATAGATGTAGTTTAGTGGTTAGATAGTGGTCAGTAATTGATGTAGTTTAGTGGTTAGATAGTGGTCAGTAATTGATGTAGTTTAGTTGTTAGATGGTGATCAGGGACAGATGTAGTTTAGTTGTTAGATAGTGGTCAGGGACAGATGCAGTGTAGTGCTTAGATATTGGTCAGTAATTGATGTAGTTTAGTGGTTAGATAGTGGCCATGGATAATCGTAGTTTAGTGGTTAGACAGTGGTCAGGAATACATGTAATTTAGTGGTTAGATAGTGGTCATTAATTGATGTAGTTTAGTGGTTAGATAGTGGTCAGAGATAGATGTAGTTTAGTGGTTAGATAGTGGTCAGGAATAGATGTAGTTTAGTGGTTAGATAGTGGTCAGAGACAGTTGTATTTAGTGGTTAGACATTGACCAGAGACAGTTGTATTTAGTGGTTAGACATTGACCAGAGACAGTTGTATTTAGTGGTTAGACAGTGGCCAGAGATATATGTAGTATAATGGTTAAAAAGTGGTCAGGGATATATGCAGTTTAGTGGTTAGATAGGGCCAGAGATAAATGTAGTTTAGCGGTTGGACTTGTGCGGAGCGTATTTAGGTTAGTTGTTAGACAGAAGTTTGGGACATTGCGGTCTTGACAGTTGATACTTTGTAAAATGGTGTTATACCCCTCCATAGCACAAAGCCCAGGCTTAATTAAGAAAATCATGTGTTGCCCATGAAGCATTATCTCTCTCTCTCTCTCTCTCTCTCTCTCTCTCTCTCTCTCTCTCTCTCTCTCTCTCTCTCTCTCTCTCTCTCTCTCTCTGTCTGCTTAGATTACTCCAGAGGAAAGGTAGCACAAATGTGTTTGTAACAAAAGCTGCAGAAGACAGCCAACTCAGCAAATCAATGCTCTAACTGTTCGCCTATCGGACCTTCCATTCCAGACCAGTTACCGACAAACGTTTATGGCCTGATCTACCCTGTTATGAAATTTAGTCTTTAGGTTGAATTTCCTCGAACTAGGGTTAGGCTTGTATCCTCCCAACTGCGCCTCTCCGCCCGAAATCGTTAGCACAATGTGGGTGTCGGGTTTGGCCCAATATCCGCCGCTAACAGAAAGCCAGGGGTACCGTCTAGTAGCTCAGTCACATCTGACTGAGACCTGACTTGTGCTAAAGGATAGACGAATAGCAAACGTTGATTACTGAAGAAAAAGGAGACAGACACACTGATAAGCAGATAGTTATACAGACAGACAGATATCAAGCTAGGTAAGTAAGTAGATAGACAGAAAGACTGACAGACAAGCAGGCATACCGGCAATCAGACAGGCACGCAGACAGAAAGATCGACCGACCGATCGATCGATCGATCGATCGATCGATAGACAGACAGAACGAACGAACGAACGAACGGACTTTATTTTCAAAGGGTAACAAATTGGGCACTCAGGCCCGTCTTACATTCGGCTCTTCCTATCACTCATATTTCGTTCATCAATAGTGCATAATACATTCACTTAGGAAAAAAACATTGTCAAATGAATGCTGTAAACATAAACAATGCATATTACCTTGTTATGAGACACATACCCCAACCATCCACCCATCCCCCTTCCACCCACACAACCCCCACCCAACCACACACACCCCCAGGCACACATACATTCCCCCTCCATCCACCCATCGCCCACCCGCCCACACACACACACACACACCCCTAGGCACACATACATGCACCCGCCCACCCATCACCCACCTACACACATCTCCCCACCCACCCACACACATCCTCCACTCATCCCATAACCCATCAACACTCACCCACCAACATATCCTCCACCAAACACGCACAGATCCCCAACCACCCAGTCAAACACACAGTCACACAGTCAGACAGACAGACAGACAGACAGACAGATAGACAGACCTATCGATTCATCGATCGATTGATCGTTGGACAGACAGACAGACAGACAGACAGACAGACAGACAGACAGGCAGGCAGGCAGGCAGGCAGGCAGGCAGGCAGGCAGATATATAGATAGTCTGGTTTACTGTGTTGTGAGGCGGATATTCAGATGTGTGTATTAGATAGGTCATCTGAGTTTTAAATATATGTTTTTGAATATCTGCAAACTTAACAATAGCTAAATTCTTTTTGTTTGACGTATTTTGTTTTCCAGATAAAACACAGTGTCCACCAACCGAAGTGTTCTTTCTCATTGACGAGTCCGAAAATGCAGCTAGAGCATCCTCCGCCGACAGACAAAACGCCCCGTTTTCTATTCTCAAGCAAGCTATGAGAAATTTTCTGCAAAATCCGCTTATACTCAATGCTATTAACTTCAGGTAATTTTCTTCTCCTTCTTCTTCTTCTTCTTCTTGTTCTTCTTGTTCTTGTTCTTCTTGTTCTTCTTCTTCTTGTTCTTCTTCTTCTTCTTCTTCTTCTTCTTCTTCTTCTTCTTCTTCTTCTTCTTCTTCTTCTTCTTCTTCTTCTTCTTCTTCTCTTCTTCTTCTTCTTCTTCTTCTTCTTCTTCTTCTTCTTCTTCTTCTTCTTCTTCTTCTTCTTCTTCTTCTTCTTCTTCTTCTTCTTCTGCTTCTTCTGTTTCTTCTGTTTCTTCTTCTTCTGCTTCTTCTGCTTCTTCTTCTTCTTCTTCTTCTTCTTCTTCTTCTTCTTCTTCTTCTTCTTCTTCTTCTGCTTCTTCTGTTTCTTCTGTTTCTTCTTCTTCTGCTTCTTCTGCTTCTTCTTCTTCTTCTTCTTCTTCTTCTTCTTCTTCTTCTTCTTCTTCTTCTTCTTCTTCTTCTTCTTCTTCTGCTTCTTCTTCTTCTTCTTCTTCTTCTTCTTCTTCTTCTTCTTCTTCTTCTTCTTCTTCTTCTTCTTCTTCCTCTTCTTCGTCTTCTTCTTCTCCTTCTTCTTCTTCGTTTTATGCTGCCACTACTGCTACTGCAACTGCTGCTGCTGATGATTCTCTTTCTCCTCCTCTACTCTACCTCCCCCACTACCTCCTCTTCTTCTTCCTACTACTACTACTACTACTACTACTACTACTACTACTACTACTACTACTACTACTACTACTACTACTACTACTACTACTACTACTACTACTACTACTACTACTGCCACTATTACTACTAATACTACTACAACAACTACTTTTTCTTCCCTCCACCTTGTCCTCCTCCTTAATCGTGTTCGTTGTTTTCTTCTTTAATAAATAAATAATTGAATAAATAAACCGTTTTTTCGGAACTAGAGTATAATGTGGTCTATCGCTTTTACTTCCCATAACAATTCCTGGTACCCATGTCTGGTTATTTCGATCTGGGAATTCAAGTTAAGTTTAATCAAAATTCGAGTCTGGATGTAAGATTGAAACCCGACCTCAGATTAAGCAGGCAAGCGCGTTATCCACTGAGCTACCAGTGCTCCTGTTATGTTTTAACGACTGGCACATGGCCATCTTTACAGACGCTAGTTAATTTTACGTACACTAGTTTTGCATTGCTTTCTGAACGAGAAGTCAACGTTGTCAATCCACTACCCCTACAGCGCACCGGAAGCTTACGTGCAAGGATATTAAACCTCTCTGCCACGTAGACCGCGCACAGCACACAGTCTGGACTGAATTCAGAAACCATATAATACCCATGCAGCATGGCCGCTGTGTTGACCTGTCTAGTTTACTCCAGAGGAAAGGTAACACCAATGTGTCTGCAATAAGACAGAAGCTGCCGGATCAGCAAAACAATGCTTGAACCCTCCGCCTATAGGAGCTTCCGTCTAGACCAGTTGCCGACCTTGGCTTTGGGCCTGGTGTGCCCTGCCATGACATTTAATCTTTAGGTTGCAATTTATTTCGCACTAGGGTAGGACATGTACCCTCCCAATTGCGCTCCTCCGCCCGAAGTCACTAACACAATGTGGGGAGTCAGGTAATAGCATCTACTGTCATACGTTCATAATCATAATCTGCCATGCCGATAAGCGTGGGCGGTCATGTTTCGCCATATCACACGATCACTAGAGTCGTGGATCAGCTCAATGCTCTTGTCTCAACCATGCCACATGGCCAAGTCATCCAGATATTTACTTCTCTGTCTTCCCTTTATTCTTTTCCCCTCAATATTGCCAGTTGTCACGAAGTTCTCTAGGTTATTTCTTCTCATAAAGTGTCAAAAATATTGTGATTTTCAAGATCTAATTTCTCTAATCAGTTTACGGTTTTGATATCCTTCGTGTAGAACTTGCTAATTGGTGTTTCTGTCTGTCAATGGTATTCTATTCATTTTCCTGAGAAACCACATTTCCATTGCCATTAGATGATTTTTTTTTTTTTTATCTCGTCTGCTCATTGTCCGCGTTTCGCATCCATAAAAAAGTACAGGTTCTATAGTTTAGTTTATAGTTTAGTTTAGTCGTTGGATCAACATTACGGCACACGGTTTAACCCATAAGTGCTCAGTTCTCCTCCTAACTCAAACCTGAGTCTGGAGAAACTCAGCTCAATGCATGAACTCTGTTGCATCGGCAAGGATCCTGAAAATACTTTGGGTAGATTTTTAACTCGAAATTTTGCCCGGGCAGCGCCGTTAGGCTACTCTTTTTTTCGATTTCCAACTGCCAAGGGATTTTTTTACGTGCGCAACAATACACACGGGCGTCCGATCTCAATACCCAGAGACCAGAGGAAATTTTAATACTGGAAGTCCAGGTGGATTCATGAAATAAATCCCGGTCCTCACCGGGGCCTGAACTCGGGACCTCCAGCACTCGAGGCGGACACCATATCTCGAGACCACTCAGCCCCCCCCCCCCCCCACAGGTTCTATGTAACACTTCAACACTCATTTTTTTTTTTTGATTTTTTTTTTGCAGATGACATCATTTTATTGGTCAGTATGTTTTACCATCTTGCAAAAGACTACCTTCGCCATAGCGATTCTTGTTCTAATCTCGTCAAGGCACCTCCCATTAGTTGTTATGACTGTTCGAGACATTTTCACCGATTCACTTGGATAAGGAAATTCTAATTTCTCTTGTACGTTACCTCGAAGGAGCTGCTAGCCGAGTGTCTAGAATGTCGGATTCTCCTTCCGGAGACACGGGTTCGAATTCTCGGTAAGGTGTTTATATTTTATTTTTCTGTCGGGGGCAAAAAAAAAAACAAAAAACTCTAACCTGCACAGTTCGCGGCGACTGCACAAACCAGGCGGCCTTAATTCCTCAGACTCAAAACACACACACACCCCCCCCCCCCCCCCTTACACCGCAAGCTACTATATTGGCAGTAAATGACAATTTTTATAACAGTTAACACACTCATATCTGACTAAGACCTGATACTTACACATTTAACCGTGTTGTTAATGCTACTTTGTTCTCAGAATTGGTGCCTACGGCTACAGTGCTAGCGGTCTTCCAGTGACCATCATCCCCGAAGGTAGCACGCCGTCCCAGGCCTTGGGCAATGTCGACCGAATTGGGTCTGCCGTGACTGTGAGTTTACATGCTCGCTGTATATGATCATTTGTGTCTCTTGTCCGATGTTATCTTCTACATTTCGTTCGACTTGTTTCTCTTTGCATATCTCTGTTTCTTTTTTGTTTGTTTGAGGATTTAGGTATTTTTGTTTTTTCGTTATATTGTTTATCATAATCATCATCATCATCATCATCATCATCATCATCATCATCATCATCATCATCATCATCATCATCATCATCATCAACATCATCATCATTATTTTTATTAGAGACGCGTTGTTAAATGTCACAATCTGCTGTTCAATTCTTCTTCTTCTTCTTCTTCTTCTTCTTCTTCTTCTTCTTCTTCTTCTTCTTCTTCTTCTTCTTCTTCTTCTTCTTCTTCTGTTTATTCTTTTTCTCCGGCTGCTGCGGCTGCTTCTTCCTGTTCTTACGCTGCCGCTGCTTCTTTCTAATAATTTATATCTCAGTATGCTATTCAAATTTCAGTTACGATTCAGAGGAGTTGATTTCCTCAACTGAAGTCACTTGCCCGATGGTATCTTTTGCTCTTGACATCCATGCCATATTTCCTCTCTGTAACTGATTCAATGCGAAACAAAATCAGCAGATTTAGACCAAACACGATACGCAATCAAATGAAAGTGTATTATAATGTAAATTTCCCTTCACTGAGCATTGCAATTGCGGAAGATACAACGAAACAAAACAATTAACAAAATGACCATAGTATGGCGATATATCGTCCTTCTGTCCAAATGAGAGGTCATGTGTGCCGATATATTATCCTTCGTCACTGAATCAGTTAATCATCTTCTTTCGAGATCATTCAGGATATCAGGCAGTGGACACCTACCATCATTGTTAACTCGCATGCAGATCTTGGCCTGTGCTAGTGCGAGTTCTAACTTTACCATGTAAGCTCAAATAGATATCTCATCGCCCTGATAGAGTTAATCCGCGTGCAAACCGTGACAATTCACATACCTTCAATTTGAATGCATTCCAGTTATTCATACTGAGAAGCATACCGTGGACTGCCAGGGTAACTAGTAACAGTGATTGGTTGGAAGAGAAGAAGCATACCGTGGACTGACAGAGTAACTAGTAACAGTGATTGGCTGGAAGAGAAGAAGCATACCGTGGACTGACAGAGTAACTAGTAACAGTGATTGGCTGGAAGAGAAGAAGCATACCGTGGACTGCCAGAGTAACTAGTAACAGTGATTGGCTGGAAGAGAAGAAGCATACCGTGGACTGCCAGAGTAACTAGTAACAGTGATTGGCTGGAAGAGAAGAAGCATACCGTGGACTGACAGAGTAACTAGTAACAGTGATTGGCTGGAAGAGAAGAAGCATACCGTGGACTGACAGAGTAACTAGTAACAGTGATTGGCTGGAAGAGAAGAAGCATACCGTGGACTGACAGAGTAACTAGTAACAGTGATTGGCTGGAAGAGAAGAATGAAACTAGAACATTATGTACGAGTACAACTATAAGAAAATTACGAACAATATTCTTTGGTCACGTGATGAGAAGAGAACCACTAGAGCAGTGGTTCACAACCGGTGGGGAATTCCCCCCTCCCCCAGGGGGGAATTTTAGGGTTTCCAGGGGGGGGGGGGGAATGAAGACCATTTCAAGATCGCGTTATTGCAAGAACCGATTACTTGATATTGTTTTTCCCTTCATACTTTACAGTTAAGTACGTCTCATCCTTCTAAAATTAATTTTATAAAGTAAGTAGGCCCACAAATCATGTTTTATGTGGATGTCTAGACTTGTTTTATTTAGTATGTGCTATTAAATTTACCTTACATGTTTACGTATACTGTGTAGGGGTGGGGGATATTTAGATAGGAAATATGAAATGGGGGGGGGGGGGGAAATGAGTTCTGAAAATACGGTGAAGGGAGGGGGGGGGGCACTGGCCAATTTTTTGATAGGAAGGGGGGGGGGGGGAATGACGTTCTGAAAATATGGTGAAGGGAGGCACGGGCCAAAAAAGGTTGAGAACCACTGCACTAGAGAATATTGTGGCAACTGGAAAGATCAGCGGAAAACGAGGCAGCTGCAGACCAAGAGAAACTATTCTGGATATACTGCGACGGTGGCCTGGGATAATACCATGAGCCGAGTTGATCTAGAATACAAAGGACCAAGATCTGTGGAGAAACATGAACGCTAACGCCTGTTGGAAGGGCACATGATAATGATGATGATGATGATGATGATGATGATGATGATGATGATGGTGGTGGTGGTGGTGGTAGTGGTGATGATGATGATGATGATGATGATGATGATGATGATGATGATGATGATGATGGTGTTGGTGGTGGTCGTGATGATGATGATGATGATGATGATGATGATGATGATGATGATGATGATGATGATGATGATGATGATGATGATGATGATGATGATGATGATGATGATGATGACGACGATGATGTTACTGAAGTACACAGTGTTACAATTCCAGACAATAATCAATTACCTAGAACCAGATGGTTGAACAATAAGCCAGAGAGGCTCTGTGTCATTTTGTGGCTGCTCATGGTTTACTAGCCAAGTTTACGTTTAGCAGTTTGCCAGTGCTTTCTGAACAACCGACGTTCTGCCTACCCTTTCACAGGACGTCGCAACCAACCCCAACATTTCTGAGCTGTTTATGGTTTAAAAGCCAAGTTTACGTTCAGTAGTTTGTCAGTGCTTTCTGAACAACCGACGCGCATACCATTGTTAAAAATCAACACAAGTCGGTCTGCTTCCACACCGCCTACAGCTGATTTCTAACGCGATATTCGAATGAATTGGCTACCACTTTGTCGCAGACGCCGGCGAAAATGGCATGTCCTGGTCAGGACGTTACAATCAAGCTCATCTTGTTTTTCTATGCAATTTTACGTTAATTAGTTTACCATCGCTTTCTGAACAGGAAGTCAGCGTTCAAGTTCAAATGACCGATGTAGGGGATTAACCATTTACCCAACCATCAGCGCACTGGAAGTTTAACAGCTAGTCCTTATCCTTTTGGCGAGGTTGGACAACAGTCTACATTGTATTTAAACCACTGGCTAAGATCAAATATCAAACTTAAATATTTGAACCAATCGCTGCTCTCATTTCTCATCCCCTTTATAAATAGTTAGGCATAAAGAATACTGCAGAAAGATATAGGATGAAACCGGGTTATGATTTAGCACAACGCAGGGCTGGTTGGGATTACACCTTGACTAGTCATATATCTTCGGCAATAGTTAGGCTGTTCTTTGTCAACAAACTCCGCCCAAGGCCCAAGCGCGATTAAATATATGCAATATCCTGTTTGATAAATGCACACACGGGAGCGCTCGAGAGATGCCACAATAGGTCAAACTGACATTATCATCAAAGACAGATTAAAAAGCAGTATTTTAAATTCATTTGTTTCTAGTTTCATTTGTTTCTTGTAATGACCAAGTCCTGCAGAATCAATTAACAACTCGTCATCTGATTAGGAAAATTAGACGTAGACAGTCAAATTGTTTTGGGCATGTTATGAGAAGAAATAAATTGGAGAATTTGGTGACATGAAAGCCGTAAATTGGTTCGAGAGATTTGCCGTAGACAGTCGGGGTTAAAAAAGTCTCTTAAAGGTCGACAGGGTAGACTTCATTGCACCGGTTTTTTTATCCCATATGGCTCGGTCTCTTTCCGCAGCGCTGAAAGCGTCGCACAAAGCACGAATTCCGTAGCTCCAGCGACGACCCACATGAGTCTCCGAAAATATTCTCTCGTGAACCGAAGGACGCTGCCCGGAATCGAACCCACCACCTTCGGATCCCGAGTCAAACGGCTTGACCACTTCGCCACGGAGACTCCCTCGGGGTTATTTTCGGCACATTGTGAAGAGACATAAACTGGGAACCTTTGTGACAACTGGCAAAAAAAAAAACATAACGGGAAAAGAGCAAGAGACAAATATAAGGATGGCTTGGCCACGTGGCATATGGCGAACGGAATTCAGACCTCATCCAAAACTCTGGTGATCGTGTGTGATGGCGACCCGTGGCCGTCCACGTTTATCGGCATTGTACACGATGATGATGATGATGATTGTGAAACGAACACATCGTAACTTTTGTCTCCCTCAAGACAAAACCTAGACAGAGTTAATATTCACTGTCTTTATATGCTCATAACTTTGTTTTCTGACATTAACAGGCTGGATCGTGGACCTACAGAGGCTTAGAAATGATCAAGAACCGCCCGATGTACAGCAATAACTTGCTAATTATAGTCTCCTCACAAGGGTCAGGCACAGAGAGTAGGAACAATGATGCCAGGAGAGAGATCAACAGAGTTATCGGCCTTGGCTGGAAGCCATATCTCATAGCATTGCAGGTACTGTCTTCTTCTTCTCCTTCTCCTCCTTCTGCTTCCTTTTCCACCTCCTTTTTCTCTACTTCTTCTTCTTCTTCTTCTTCTTCTTCTTCTTCTTCTTCTTCTTCTTCTTCTTCTTCTTCTTGTCATTCTCCTCCTCATTCTTCTTTGTTCCTCCTTCTCCTCCACCCCCTCCTCCTCCTCCTCCTCCTCCCCCTCCTCTTCCTCCTCCTCCTACTCCTTCTTCTTCTTCTTCTTCTTCTTCTTCTTCTTCTTCTTCTTCTTCTTCTTCTGTTACATCAGTCGTACTGCATGATAGATGGTTTTAACAACCTTAGACAACCCATCGTTTAAACCAGCCACCTTGTGTTCTTTCTCAATTGCGATAGAATGTGTGCATAGCTGTCTTGAGCTAATCTTGTTCCACCGCCAAGCCTTCTCTGATAAGGGCTTAAAATAGCTGGTCCCGTGTGCAGTTTGTGCACTCTAAAAGAGCAGGAGTGAGGCCCTGACCAAATTGCTTGTAAAGAAAACCTATTCACGGGTAAATAGAACTCGTTAACATGGAATGAATCCGTGAAGAGGAAACAAATCTGACACAAATGCGTGCGAGTCTGTCTCTCAGTTCTTTCAGGTGCAGAATTAGGCGTTACACATTTACATCAAAATGAACGAAGAAGAAGAAGAGGAGGAAACATCGTCTGCTTTACATCACCATGTGGCCCGGCAAGGCTGGTTCATTATTTAATGTTATCTGATCATTGCCGGCTCTGTGGTGAAGGTGTTACAGACGCAATTCGTAATCCCGCACCGGCGTTCGAAACACAGCTGCGGATGATTTGGCAGCAGACTGCCTTGCTTTGTTGTTTATAAAATGGTATGAGTGCCGGTTGTTTAAAAAACAATGTTTCCAAAGTCTCTAAGAGATCACAAACTGTTAAGTAAATGCTGGAGTTGACTGCGATGTGTTGTAAACTATATGTAACTATCTAACTTACTGACCATTATTTTTATTTTATTTTTCTTTTTTTCCGTTTCTTATCTTTAATTGTCATTGTTCTGGACACTTCACCTGGCATTTCCGTCTAGAGAAGGACGCGTTTACTAGCAATGGCGGCCAACGATATAGCTACATAGCGTTAGCGAAGTTAATAGTCAACTGCCCTGATCATGTCATGAGCACGTGTCGGACGCGGGTTCGACTCCTGGACTCGTCGCCTGTGAAAGTGAGAGACAGGTTGGTCACCGTGCATTCAGTCCTACAGAATGTGACGGCGCCGTCACATCACAGACCCAGAAACGTGCTTCGGGACATTTGGTTTTTGATGTTGTCACATGTACGGAGCCAGCTTTGTGGCGAAGGTGTTACGAACGCAATTCGCAAAACAGCATACCCTGTTCGAAACACAGTTGCGGGCGATACCATTTCGTAACAAAACTAGCGCAAAGCGGTCTGCTGCAAATCGCCCACAGCTGTGTTTCGAACGTGAGTATACGAGATTACGAACTGTGTCCGTAACCCCTTCGCTACAAAGGGTCACCCTATAATGCTCCGTTCCTGTGCCAGTGAATATTACACAAAATAATCTTCACTGTCCCATGCCTTATGAGTCTCTAAGAGTTCAGAAAAGCATACCACGTGTGGACCAGTTAATAAACGCGTTGTGAGTCGCTTAACACAGAAAGAGTAAAGAATGTGTATATCATCATACAGGGTATCAATCCTCTTGACCTTAATGAGCTCTACATTGTCAGCGGAGGCAGGCAGTTTGTGACACTTGTGGACCGTCGTCCCCAGTATTCACTAGACCCGAAAAGTTACGATCTGCTTACCGGAGAGTTTGTAAACATCATCAACAACACCTTGTGCACTGAGATAGTCACAACTACTACAACGACTACGACAACCACAACTACAACTACCACTCGCCCACCGCCAACAAGACCAACAACTCCAAGAGTCTACGGATGTAAGTGACCAGTTCTTTTCAAACCTCTCGTTTGTGTGTGTATTTTATTTTTCTGTTTCATCTCACTACTGTATCTCATCGGCTGTGTTTATGTCTGCTTTCTGTGGGGGAATGTCCCTTTTGGTGTGTTTGTCTTCAAATTACATGTCATATTGGAGTGTAGATTTAATTTTTATATCGTTGCATTCTAAAGAGTAAATGTCATGGCAGGATAGATGAGGCCCTAAGCTTTAGTCGGCAACTGGTCTAGGATCGAAGCACCGACATGCGGACAGTTAGAGCATTGCTTTGCTGATCCGGCAGTGTACCAGGTGTATTGGTGTTACCTTTCCTGTGGAGTAAACTAGCTACACCAAGAGAGGGAACATGCTGCATGGACAACACATGGTCTCTACAAAGTACAATTCATCCCAGACTGTGTGCTATGGAGAGGTCTAACGCCATCCCTGGTCCCCGTCATGGTTGCAGTTGTGCATTTTTTTTTGGTGGGAAGCACAATGTAACAAACTATCATCTGTCAAGACGGCAAGGTATAAGTAAACACCTTTTCATCAATGAAAAACATGACAGTGTTTAATGAGGGAGCCGTGGTGGCGAAGTAGCTAGACACTCACCTCAGGCACCAGTGATCACGGGTTCGATTCACATTGGCGTGGATTCCAATTTTTTTAATTGATTGATTGATTGATCTAGGAACCGACATCACAGCATTCGGGCATTCCCATAGTCGCTCCGTCCCCTTCCTCAGCAGCCAGCGAAGAGTTTTAACACCAATAGTACCAGTAGCAATCTGATTATATGTCAGTCTTGCCTTTCCTCTGAGCGTCGAGCGTCGGCCAGATCCCCTCGTCACTCCTTGCTGTCTCATTCTTGCCAGACCATGGTGATCCATTTGCTCCTCCGAGGTGTACACGTGCTTCCACAAGGCCGCAACCAAGTCTACCTTGTCATGCATCAATACTCCACCAAGTTTTTAAATTGACCTGGGTTACTAGCTCGATCCAGTCTAAAATTGGTACCAGAAAATGTCCTGGGAAGCTGAGGCGGTCGGCGTGACACTGCGCACTTAGCGGTGGCGTGACACTGAGCACATCACCACAAGTGAGGGTTGGTCTAGAAACATTTGTCTAGCAATATATGTCAGTTGCGGCTTAAGGCGTGTAAACAGTAACTTTGCCTGCTGTTGCTTTCAGTGTTTAGTGAAATATAACATTGTGACATTAAATGTGTTATATTACAGTTTTCCAAAGCAGTGTAAAATGTAGGATTTAGTTTATATTTGGTGATGTAAGGTGTGGTCTATAATTAAGTCTTGAAATTCAAATTACGATGCGGTAAAATAGTAATTGCGCGCTGATTCAATACTATACTCCACATTATATGGAGCGAAAGGCAATTGCGCACTGATTCAATACTGAACACCAACTTGTGTGTAATAAAGAGTAGTGACGAACTGATTCAATCCTACACTCCAAGATGTAAGGAACAAAAGGTAATCACACGCTGATTCAATACTACACTCCGAGTTGTATGGAGCTAAAGGTAACCACACGCTGATTCAATGCCACACTCCGAGTTCTATAGAGCTAAAGGTAATCACGCGCTGATTCTCTTCTACACACCGAGTTGTATGGAGGGAAAGGTAATCACGCGCTGATTCAATACTACAATCCGAGTTGTATGGAGCGAAAGGTAATCAGACGCTGATTCAATACCACACTCCAAGTTGTATGGAACGAAAGATAATCACACACTGATTCAATACTGCACTCTGAGTTGTATTTAGCGAAAAGTAATCACGCGCTGATTCAATACTACACTCCAAATTGTATGGAGCTAAATGCAATCACGCGTTGATTCAATACTACACTCCAAGTTGTATGGAATTACAGGTACAATAAAATACAAGAACATGCTTCAGCTCATAATAATAACACGCAGCCGGGTAATTACGCATGTTATTTGATCTTTGCATTTGATAGCATGGTAGTCATTTGTTACTGTAGGCTGGTATATAAATATAAATAAAATAAATAAATAAATAAAATAACTCATCTTAAAGATGAGTGATTGGAAGTGCCGAATGTAAGACGGGCCCAATTTGTGACCCTTTGGGAATAAAGTTCGTTGGTTCGTTCGTTCGTTCGTTATCTGAAACGACGAGACCAGGCCTAGAAGCTGCATCCACCGTACCCGTTAGTTAGTTAGTTAGTTAGTTAGTCGACAGATCATCCTCGTTGCACATCGAACCATTCAGTCCATAAGTGCTCGGATCCCCTCCTCAGCAAATCCCGCAGCGTGTAGCGGCTAACGACGCCAGTTCTGTGTTGGTTTATCAATCTTCTTTGGCTTCCTGCGTAGTGTTCTTGTTTGGCCACCCCTCTTTTAATTTGCTGCTCCTGCAGTCTGGCCATTGTTGTAGATTCACAGTCATCACTTGGTTCTCGCAAAAGTCTCACTTCTCGTAGAGCATTCAGAATGTCAGCCTGGTCCATGGCGCGTCCGCCCTCCACAGTAGCCTCACCTGCGAGCTTGTCAGCCCGCTCATTTCCTTGTACTCCCGCATGACCTGGCACGAAGATGAAACTAATCTTTGCCAGCCGAGACCGCTTCAGAGGCAGCAACCATTCTCTTCGGATCGACCCCTCCTCTATCCTCTTGATCATGTTCATTGAGTCGCTAAGGAAACAAGCCCTAGTGAATGTCTGTGTCTCGAGCCATGTTATTGCTTTACTTACTGCCATGACTTCCATGGTCAGGCTACTTGTGGCTTCAGTGAAAGCACCAGAGTCCTCCTTCACAATTCTCCCTCCGGCCCGAGCTGTAAAGGCCCATGAGCTTCTCACATGTCGGACGACCGACCCATCTGTGTAGATGACCGCGTCACCGTCTAGCGAATTCTCGAAAATCAACGCTTGTACTTCAGCCTCAACAGCAGCCGGATTTTCTAGTCTGCATTTTCTATCTAGTTGGATGCAAACTGAAAAGGATGTGCAGAAGTCTGTTGGCACTTGCACCCACTCCTCGCCAGGTTCTAAGTCCTCAAGTGAACACACCTGTTGAAGAATGTCTTCGGCTTGACCCATCCACGACCGTCCTCTTTTTAACCTGCTGCCCTTCACGTTCCTAATTTCACTATGCAGTGGATGTTGTGTGTTTGCGTTAATTCTGAGATAGGCGCGTGCCCTGCAAACTTGTATTCTCTCTTCAATGGTTGGAAAATCAAGAAGGTAGCGCATCGCCCTGCATGCTGTATCTCTTGTACATCCAAGAATAATGCGCATAGCTTCATTCTGTATCCTTTCCATCCGTTCTATCTGCTTATGGCTGAGAGTCAGGATTGCCATTGCATACTCCAAAACAGACATGACCAGCCCCTCGTATAGAAGACATAGATGGCGCTGCTCACAGTTTGCTGCCGCCATCACCCGCATCGCTGCCAAACCCCGCTTGGCCTTTGTTATCACCTGGTCTATGTGCACATTATAAGCAAGGCTTCGATCAAACCGTATCCCCAGGTAATTCGTTGCCTGCCTGCGTTCTTTCCACCGTCTCTGAACACAGCATTACAGTTGGTGTTGGATTGTTGACAATATGATTATTCAACGAGAACCAAGTCACTGTTGCCTTTGTTGGGTTGACCATTGCCCCAGCTTCATCACACCAAGTACTTATGCGATTGAGTTCGGTTTGTAGTTCCACAGCAACCTCCTCTCTATCCTTACCCTGACGATACACTAAAACATCATCGGCATACGACAATGTCCTGCCAGGTCCAATGATCTGCTCACTGGTGATTCTCACTGTGTAGGCGTTGAACAGTACCGGAGATAATGGTGATCCCTGTGGTAGGCCAGGATATATTGTTGTTGGTTCCGAAGTCCAACTGCCACATCTAAAAACTACTTTCCGTTGGTAGAGGGCTGCAGCGATCCAACTAAGGAGGAATGGACTTATGTTTAGTTCAAGAAGCTGAAACATTAAAAAATCCAGTGGTACTCTGTTGTATGCGTCCTCAAGATCAATCGCTGCAGCAACGGTTTCAGTGCCTGAGTGGAAACCTTCATAGACATCATGGGCAAAGACTGCTGCATTGGTCCAGGTTTCTCTTTTTGGACGGTACCCACCCAGGGTAGGTGAGAAAACACCTTGCCTCTCTAGTTGGCTTGATATTTTCCTGGCAATTACCTTCTCCAGCAGCTTGCCTATTGTATTCTGCATGGTTATAATTCGATATCCCTGAATTTTTTTGTGATCTTTGTCAGGCTTCGGCAAGGGAATCAGATAGCTGTGTAACCATTCCTCCTTGATGCTAGCACTCCCTATACTGTTGTTGTACATGTCTGCTAGTTTCTCTAGTTCATTGTCGGTACACCTATTTATGTCGTCGTATCTTATGCCATCAGGACCTGGAGCACTGTTTTTTGATCGTCGAAGCACAGCCTTGATTTCTTTCACTGTCACTATGTCCTCCTCCGAAGTGTTCTGGGCCTTGCATCTGTCTAAGGTGACCTCCTTGGCCAGATTTCGGCCTCCCATGTCTGTCTGGTTGCCCTGCTAAAGGTAGCGTTCAAAGAGGGCTTTGCCCTTGTCCTCGTCAGTCCTCTGCCAGGTGAGGTCAGCACCTTGGAAGTCTGAAATGCTCTTATTCTTGACTACACCCCTCATGCTTTTATGTAGTCGCCAGAACAATTTCAGTGACTTGTCTGTGCTTACTCTTTGACACACCTCTGCCCATTTTTCGCTTTTAACCACCTTGACCAGTTTTTTTAAATAGCTTACTTTTGTGTGCATCTCTCTTTCTAAGTGCAAGCAGGGACTAGGATGACCAGCTCTGTTCTTCTTGGCATTTTGCCATCTCCTTACAGCACTACGCTTATCCACCCAAGCCTTCTCCACCTCGAGACTCCACCACGGTGGCTGCTCCCAGCTTTTTTTCCTGCCCTGAAACGTTCTGCGCTTGTCACGTCTTATTTTACTCTCCACATCTTGCCCTGTACTGTCATACTGGAACGTCTTTACCTTTAGCTTGTGCTGCCTGGTTCTGCCTTTCTCCACCAATATGCTGCAAGGGTGGTGGTCGCTGCCATGGTGTGCTAGGACACCCCATCTACACACTGTAGTGAGTGAAGGTGAAACTAGCGCCAGATCAATAGCACTGTCCTCATCGCCTGGACGGCTTGCTGTCCTGGTGAAACAGCAGCCACTGTTGATACAAACCAGGTCGATGGTTTCCAGTGCAGTCTCGAGCTCCTCCCCTTGTGTATTGGAGGAAGTGTTTCCCCGGTTTCAAGATGGCGACGGACGGTCGTGTTGTTTTGTGTTCGTTAACTTTTTCGCGTAGGGGATGGATTTATTCATCTCTTGCGTGTAATTGGTGTGCCAGGATGTAAAACCGTACCCGTAAAGTTGCCTGCATAGTCAACTGATTCAGTGTGAAACAAAAAGTCGGCTTGGACCAAACATGGTACACAATCAAATACAAAAGTATTATAATGTCAATTTCCATTCACTGAGAATTATAATTACGGAAGATATTACGGAACGAAACAAATAACACGATGGCCCTAGTATGGCGGTATATCGTCCTTCTGTCCAAATAGGATGTCACAGTTGGTGATGCTTGCTTGCTTGCTTGTGTTCGTTGGCTTGAGTTCCAACGCGAAGTCCTGTATGTCGGATGAAGGCATCCTGTTGTCCAACATCAGTGTGATGTCATACTGGACTTGAGGTTTGCGTGAGTATCCGTTGTCCCAAGTCTGGCTTATTGGTGTGCAGACTGGTGGTTCCTCGCCGTACAGGCAGACACTCTCCGACTTCGGAGGAATCGGCGATCCTACTGACCTTAGCCAGGACCCCTAAGGGACCTGTTGCCCAGGACGCTCGACGAGGACGCGTCAATAGGTCTTGGCCAGTATATAACCCGGCCCTGGTGCCTTGGAAACACCTCTGCGTCCCACAGTTGGTGATATATTAAGTTAAAACGCAGCAAAATAAATCACACGTAGACAGTCAAGGTTATTGGGAAATGTTATGGGGAGTTAGAAGGACTTTACAACTTAGCGACAACTGGCATATTTGTTGGAGAAATATGAGCTGGAAAAGAAAGAGAGAAATATGTGGACAGCTTGTCAAACTGATAGTTAAGGAAAAGTACACGGGTTTGGTGAGAGACTGGTGAGGGTGCCAGATAGCTGGTCACTATATAATTATCCACCTACGTACATGCTATTCATCCACACAGAAATGCACAAAACATTAGCGACATGTGGCTATTTTTAGCCAACTCATCGTGCCCATCTAGACACAAGAAGGAATAAAAGGAGGGCTTTCTTGACTGAATTTGGCACAGGTCTATTAGCCAAATTGTAATTGACTCCCGGAAGTATTCGATTTGAAATAAATATGGTATAATCTCGGACGAATAAACGCAAACTGTGAAATCTTCTGTTTTATGTGCTTGTAACTCCAGTGGCTAGGATATGCATTTCCTTGAAACTTCGCTGAAAGTTAGTTATCTTTATGTGTTGAGTATTCAAGCATTGCTCATACACAAATCAATATCTTTTGTAATAACAGGTTAGCTATTATTATTCATAGCCGGCTTCCTGGCCTAGAGGTTGGCGACTTTTCTCCGTAATCTCGTATACTCTCGTAAGTAACGTGACGACGGTGAGAATCAGCAGTGGTTCGAATCGCGTCGGTAACTTACGGGGTATGTGAGCCGGCCGCTCAGAAAGCAATGGCAAACTACTGAGCGTAATCTTGCCAAGAAATCAACAATCAGCTGAAAGATGCTGATGTTGACAGCGATGTCCTGTAAAGGATATGCAAATATTTTTTTAAATTATTATTCATCCCACATGTTGTTACTATTACGATGTTGTGTGTTTATGTTTCGGTGTGCAATTACTATTACGATGTTGTGTGTTTATGTTTCGGTGTGCAATTACTATTACTATATTGTGTGTTTATGTTTTAGAGTGCAGTTACTATTACGATGTTGCGTGTTTAGGTTTCAGAGTGCAGTTCCTATTACTATGTTGTGCGTTTATGTTTCAGTGTGCAGCGAGTGCCTGTTCCAGGGAGGTTACGGCTTCGACTTTGACCCTGATTACTGTGACACATTTTACCAGTGTTTCCCAAATAGTGGCCACGTCAAGAAATCCTGCGCTGATGGCACATTCTGGGACGGGGTTCAATGCAACCACATCAGCAAAGTACAGTGTCCAACAGGTAGCACTTTCCTTTCCAGCATTTACCTGGCCCTTTATTATTATTGGCGGGCGTGTCAAAGAAGTTAATAGTGTACTGCCCTTGTAATGGGATATGCATGATCGGACGTGGGTTTCACGCCTGGGCTGGTCGCTTGCCAAAGTGTGGGAAAGATTGGCCTAATATTCCTCCTTGCTCTCAGGTCTACAAAATGTAACGATGCTATTGTATCACTGACCCATAGCAGGAAACTACTCCCGGATAAAGTAATTAAACGCTTTTATTATTAGAGAAATTAGACGCAGACCGTCAGTTTTTGTACACGTTATGAGAAGACATAAACTAGAGAACTTGGCGACAACTGGCAAGATTCAGGGGAAAAGAACAAGGGGACGGCAGCGATGTAAATATCTGGATGGCTTGGCCACGTGGTATGTTCGAGACAAGAGCACGGAGCTGGTCCACGACTCTGGTGATCGTTACAGATGGCGAAACATGCCCACCCTCGCTTAGGGGCGTGGCGCACGATGATGATAATGTTGATGATGATGATTCTGTATGTTGAACAAGTTCATCAGTTTAACGAAAACATAATTACAAACACTCAAACCTACAAGCCTTAGAAAAGGGGGTTTAAATGCGACCGGATCGACTTTATCGCGCCGGGTTCTATCCCATGTGTCTCGGTCTCTTTCTGCAAGGCGACCTGTTGAAAGCGTCGAACAGAGCACGAACTCTGTAGCTCCAGCGACGATTCCCAACCAAATGACGGAGCCCGGGAACAAACCCACGAACTTCGGATCGCGACCACATATATGTTCACAATGTGAGTGTGTGTGTGTGTGTGCGCGCGCGCGGGTGTGTGTGGGTGTGTGTGTGCGGGTGTATGTGCGTGTGTGCGGATGTGTGTGTGTGTCCGTGTGTGTGTGCGGGTGTCTGTGTATGTGTTGGTGTGTGTGGACAGGTGTGGGTGTGCGGGTGTGTGTGGGTGGTATGTGTGTGAGCACGGTTGCGTGCGTACACAGTAGTGGCGGATCCTAATTATCACTATACAATTTAATTTAAAGATATACAACATATGCAACTGAAGATGTGCTACCTGCGGAAAATGGACAAATGCATTGGACGGGAAATCACAACAAATGACAGAGACTTTTGAGAAATAGAGGACAACATCAAATTGGTTAGAGAAATTAGATGTAGACAATAAAACTGCATGGGCATGTTATGAAAAGAGACAAACGTGAAACTTAGCGTTAGAAGACAAACCAGCTAGGGAAAGAGCAATTCTTATCGTATTCAGTCACACTTTTTATTCTTTGATAACACCACATCTAACAAACTCCAAAGTTCGTTTCATTATTGTCGTAAGAGTTCATATTTCAGAGCCGTATAGAATATTTTCTGCAGGATTGTTCTCTACACAGCCAGTTTAAAACACATCATGTCCCTCTGATTCAATTCTAAATTCAACGCTGTGTGAAACACAAAGTTATGGCCTGCTGATTCAATACTGAACTGTAAATTTGTATGGAACAACAACTAAAGCAAAAAACACCCTATAGCTCATAATGAAATAATTATAAAAGATAGCATCGTAAGAAGAAGAGGAGGAGAAGCAGGAGGAAGAGGTGGAGGGGAATGTAGAAGAAGAAGAATGAAGAGGAGCAGCAGCAGGAAGAAGAGGTGGATGAAGACGGGGAGGAGGCGAAGGATTAGGTTAGGTTGAGGAGGCCAAGATACTATACGAGCCACATATGAGCAGTGACTATGTTTATTCTGTTGTATCGCACACACACGTTTTAACTGATAAAATAGGTACACGACATTCTGAGCAGTGTATACTTACTTCATTATATGCCAAGTCAGAATCTGTGTTAATGTAGAATGAAGTGACGCGAACACAGAAGAACCAAGTCAGAATGTGTGTTAATGTAGAGAGAAGTGACGCGAACACAGAAGAACCAAGTCAGAATGTGTGTTAATGTAGAGAGAAGTGATGCGAACACAGAAGAACAAAGTCTGAATCTGTGTTGATATAGAGTTACGTGACGCAAACACAGAAGAGCCAAGAACCATTGTTTTCTCTATTTCAGCGGTGTGCGATGCAACTGCCTCTGGAAACACTTACCCCAGTGGGAAATGCTGCAACAAGTACTACCAGTGTAAAAATGGCGAACTCCTGACATCATCCTGTCCACTAGGTTAGTAAGACCTGTGGTCAAACATCATCCTGTCCACTAGGTTAGTAAGACCTGTGGTCAAATATCATCCTGTCCACTAGGTTAGTAAGACCTGTGGTCAAACATCATCCTGTCCACTAGGTTAGTAAGACCTGTGGTCAAACATCATCCTGTCCACTAGGTTAGTAAGACCTGTGGTCAAATATCATGGACATATATGTTTTGACTTTCTACATCTTGTTTGACTGTCAAGAGCACAGCGTCTGGGTTTTTTCTTTTCCGAAGACTTGTTCGTGGTTGTTGAATCTTGCAGTTAAGGTTTTCTACGCGATGAGGTAATCTTATGGCCAGCTTCTTATTCGTTTCATACGACAAGCTTGATAGGCTACGATGTTACTGTTCTTTTCTTCTCTTACGGATACCGTTAACAGCTAATGAATAAGTAGATGATTCCGTCACAGTACTAGATCAGGAACGATTTAAATCTCAATGTTGGTTTTGTTGTTGCTTTCAAAGCCAGCTTACAATAGTTATTCGCTATTTGACACCGTGATGGACTGGGGATTGGTAATTAAATCATCATGTCCCGGTAAACAAGCAGACAATTCATTACGAGTACAAGTGAAAGACTTGGCTGAAGATTGTCTGCCATCAGATGTGATTTACTTGAAGACTCAACAGGCTTCATAACAGAGTAGATCACAAACGATCCTCTCTATTCGGTAGCGGGATTATGTCCAGGATGTTCCACTAGACTAGTGTCTGTCTAGGGTATCACACCTTAATACTGTCTTACACGGTGTCCCACCAAACTAGTGCATGCCTAGAGTGTCCCACCAGAATACTGTCTGTTCATGGTGTCCCACCAAACTAGTCTATGTCTACGGTGTCCCATCAAACTAGTGTCTGTCTAGAGTGTCCCACCAGACTAATGTCTGCCTATGATGTCCCACCAGGCTAGTGTCTGCCTGGAATGTCCCACCAGAATAGTATCTGCCCAGAGTATCCCACAAGACGTGTGTCTTCTCAGAAGAAGAAGAAGAAGAAGAAGAAGAAGAAGAAGAAGAAGAAGAAGAAGAAGAAGAAGAAGAAGAAGAAGAAGAAGAAGAAGAAGAAGAAGAAGACAGTGAAAATGTATGGGATAAAACAGTATAACTACTACTGCTGTTATTGTTGTTGTTGTTGTTGTTGTTCATACTGATACTATGATGATAGTGTTGGTTATATATATATATATATATATATATATATATATATATATATATATATATATATATATATATATATATATATATAAGTATGTTAACAATGTAAATAACGATGATATTAACGAGGGTGGTGATGATATTTCTTATAATGACGGCCATTTTTATGATTACGAAGATAACAGTGATTGTTATGACTATAATGGTGAATATCGTGTCCCAAACAGGTCAGATTTATGATGAAGTCATGCGTACCTGCAGATCTGCAGACAACCTCACCCTCTCCTGTAGAGCGACTGGCAAGCTGCTCTGTGATGTAAATCTGAACGGTCCCATTGGTGAGTTGCTCATCATTTTTCGAATGCACACATCCAAACACACTATAGAAAGTCGTAATTAAAACAATACTGTTTTACCAAGACCACACAATTCTAAGATATGCAGTTTTACACTGCACACAACTGCAACATATGATGCTATGCACTACAATATAATATATATTATTACAGCATACTATATGATACTACACTATATTACGTTATCCTATATAATAATAAATTATAGTATACTATAATGTACCATACTGGATTATATTACACTTTATTAGACTAAACTATACTCTACTATCCTATATTATACCATAAATCACATAATTAACTTATAATTAACTCTATCCATCCATCCATCGAAAAATCTGTCTGTCTGTCTGTCTGCCTGCCTGCCTGCGTGCCTGCCTGTCTGTTTACCAAGCTCACATCTTGTCACAAAACGAGATACACTGTCCTCCCAGTTAATGTATCCTTACAGAAAGGATTCCCATCATGTTATCTCTTCATCTCCACCTATCCAGGACCAGGTGCTTGTGCCGGTTATGCCCCTGACATATTTGGAGACCCCTGCAAGTTTCAGTTTCAAGGAATCTCGCTCTCAGTTGCTCCTGGAACAATCTGGAACCAGCAGAGCTGTACTCTGGTCGTTTCCCAGGGTGACTTGTGTCTAGGAAACAACATCAGTGACAGAGACTTCTCCGGACAAGGTATGTTGAACGGCACAAAGACAAGTGGTAAATTGTGACAATTTCCTCACCTTTGTGACAATTTCAGAATATAAATAGTAATTTTTAGTAATGTCACATATATAAATATAATGTTATTCCGTGTCACATTATAAATAGTAATGTTATGCATTGCCACATGTAAAAAAGGGTAATTTTTGGCAATATATCCCAATTCTTAACAATGCCACGAGGTGAAGTAGTAATTTTATGAGACTGACATACACAGAAGTAGTAATCTATGTTATTGTTACATACAACAGTAGTAATCTTGTGTCACTGGTGCACACAGAAATACTCAGATTTGACCGTTCTTGCATTGAAGTGATAAATGATGACTGTCTCACACTTAGAACTAATATATGTTTTCTCAATGTCGAAAACAGTAGTAATCATTTTCTACCATGTCACACACAGAAATGCATGTTTTGGCAATGTTTCACTCGGAAGGAGTAATTTCTTCACAATGCCACGTAGTAATTTTGGGCAGTGTCACACACACACAGAAGTAATTACATTTAGAGGTTGATTAGAAGAATAAATGAACACTGCAACACTCTTGTGTTGTAAAACAATTATGTCATATATAGTTTGCCATACATGAGTATAACCATACACACGGTATTCAATCACACGTACCAAGTCCATAATAAAGAAACAGATGAGTAACTATATATATATATATATATATATATATATATATATATATATATATATATATATATATATATATATGTGTGTGTGTGTGTGTGTGTGTGTGTGTGTGTGTGTGTGTGTGCGCGCGCGCATTTAGAGTTTTTAATGTAGTGGTATCGGTGTGTCCTTGTTGTTTGTGTGCTGGCGAAGGTTTTCGTCGCAATGTCTTTTTTGTCACTTGTGACAATTGCTCAGGAAAGAGCCAGTAAATGTTGGGGTTGATTGCAACGTCCTGTAAAGTACATGCAGCTATGGTTTAAAACAAACAAAAAATAAGGGAACTATAGAGAGCTGATTGAAAGAATAAGTCCATCTAATTATTTCCATAACATCTGTGAGGGCCTATCAATACTTGCTCATGATCTTTCAATGGTCTCAAAGATTTCCCAGCAATGTGATGATGTTGTTGTTGTTGTTTTTTTTTTTTTTGTTCGCGCGCTTTGAATACAGGTGTAGTCCATGTAGGTGCCACTTTTACTAAGAGTCGCTACTACAACTTGGATGTACACCGGACTAATGGTTGCTTGTGGATTAACTTTCCCTATTACCTATGCCGCTCGCCAACATGCTTACCCACTCCGACTTCTAAGGTACCTGCAATTTACATCCCCAAGTCACGGACGAGAAGTTACCATTTTATTCCAGCAGAACTAGTTGAACCCTCTACCTCGCCATCAGTGCACCGGAAGTTTAAGAGCAAGCGCTCTTGTCCATTCGGCCACGCTGGTCTCTTCCCCAGCAATTGATATCTCTATATTACAATTGTCTCACTTCCCAGGAGGCCCGGCTGCTGTATGTAACGCTGTCTTCTTGGCCACCTACAATGGAGGAAGCCAAACGGTCTTCAGCGAACGCCTGCAGAGACAACTGAACGTTTATTCCTTCCTGCAGGAGGCTGTCTTGAGCAACAACGGCGTGACCTTCACCTCGCAGATGACCGACCCCATGCTGTACTATTACTTCTTCAACAACAGAGAGCTGGCTTCCAACATTGCCTTCAGGATCCGTTTCAGATTGGATCTTGGTTTTGGTGTAAGTTTTGCTTTCGTTTAAATAAGAGCTGCAGGCATACAGGGTCGTATATACGAGGGAAAGTCTTTGAGTAAGAGGAATTTTACGAATAACTTTTTACAGCAGGCAAACAAGAAATTGTGTGTGTGTTATTACTGAAAATAGTCCTTCTGCCAGGCAACACACTTGGTCCACCTGTAAAATAGTGAGTGGATGTCATGTAGGAAACAGTCTTTGTGTGTGGCCTTAAACCAATTTTGCAACACCTGCAACTCCTCGTTGTTACCTGCAATACTCTGACCATGTGAGTATTCTTTCAAGGGTCCACACAAGTAAAAGTCCGAGGGTACCATGCCTGGACTGTGTGCTGGATGTTTTAAGACCTGAAATTTCAGATGTTGTACATGTCCAACTTTCACACTCACACAAGAGAAGAGATCCAGGTATGTCGTACATGTCCAACTTTCACACTCACACAAGCAAAGCTGTGGCTAAGGGCTTGCGAACGCGGTTTGTGAGCCCGTATACCCGGGTTCAAAACACGGCGGTGCTGGTTTTTTTTTTAAAAAGGTATAGGGGCCTGTCGTTCAGAAAGCAATGGCAAACTACTGAACGTAACACTTGCCTAGTACATCAGCAGCTGAAAATGCTGGTGTTGACTGCAACGTCCCGTAAGGGATAGTCAACAAAATTTATTTATTATTGTATCCATTGTGTGCGCATCCGTATGAGGGCGGGTGCTGTCGTGCAGAAAAAAAAATACTTCTTTTGAGAGAAGTCCCCGATGTTTTGATTGTATCGCAGGCTTCTGTTTTTTCACTAGCAAGTCACTGTATCGAGCACTGATCACTGTTTTATCCCTTTCATTGAAATGCAACAATACGGTTCCATTGATATCCCTAAAGATGGTCATTATGAATCTTTCAGCGGATTTCTGCGCTTTGATTTCTTTTTAACCGGAGACAGTGTTTCCACTGCATCGACTGCCTCTTACTCTCTGGTTCGTAATGCCTGTCTCACATTGAACCATCATTCTTGTGTAGATTTCACAAGGTTTCACACCATCTGACACACACACACACACACACACACACACACACACACACGCACAGATAACGCCTCGTTGTTCATTCACGATGCAAGTCGATAGTGGGCAGCCATGTTATGTTACATCAGGGATATGCACTACTGACGAGCTCAAACGAGAGCGAAACTCGAGTATAGTGCTTCCATATTGACGTGGATAGGCCTTAGGTTCATACCAGAAAACGATCAGCGTTGCCAGTAGTGGATTGTGCTCAATATTTAAATTTCAAATCCCGAAACAACCAAATAATCAATTTCTTATTATATTCTTGTACAGCTTACCAATTCCATTTCTCGTTTCTTTGATTTGCTCTGAAAATTACTGCAGTTCACCAAAAACATTCCTCTCTTTTCAGGAACTATGTATTCTATTCTGCTATTTCCAAGCCACTGGGACGTTTAAGAAAAAAGTCTTACATGTCGAGGTCATGGACTTCATTGCACAGTGTTTTATCCCATATAGCTCGGTCTTTTTCGCAGGGCGGCCTGCCGAAAGTGTCACACAAGGAATAAACTCTGCAGCTGCACTCCCAGGAGTCTCAGACAAAATTGCACTCGTGAACTGACAGACGAAGCCGGGAATAGAACCCACAATCTTCGGAGCGCGAGGCAAACGGATTGACCATTTGGCCACGGAGCTCCCTGGGACCTTTAATATTGTCAAAGTATTTTATTTCCCACACAGATGCTGCTTATAATCCAGGTTTCTTCGATGTTCAGATCAAGTCAAATGTCAGTATTTGTTTTCTTCTTAATCCACAATATTTTAATAATTTTTCTGTAACATTTAAGTTCACAAGCGGAGGTCAGTATGGCCGAATGGCTAAGGGTGCTAGCTCTTAATTATGTAATGTCCTGATGCCGAGGTAGCGGGTTCAACCCCTACATATGTCAGCCGGGCTAAGATGTTGACTTGTCGTCCTCTACTTGGGGACGTAAATTACTATTACATCAGAAGTCGGAGTGAGTGTGTCTTATGGCGAGGGACACTCGTAGTAGAGAAAGCTAATCCACACACAAAATGTAGCCTATTGCACGTGTATGGATCATGCTTGAGTTTCATAAAAACAAGAAGTTAAAAATAATCGATTTTATTCTTTAGTGATTGCCAAATGGTCCGGAGTCACATACGCATGTTTATTACGTATACCTTATTCCATTTCAGAACGCGGAGTTTAACAGGGAGTACGACATTTTGTCCAACAGCTACTGTGCTCAGTGTCGCGAGACTGTCAGCTTCACCGCTTTGGCCTCGTCCAGCACTAGACACGTGGTCACTGCCACCTTCTTGACCACGTTCGGCAACACTGTCTCCACGACCGCCATCATTGAGAAGAATGTGAGTTGTGAGAGTACCTACCTACCTACCTACCTACCTACCTACCTACCTACCTACCTAACTACTTGTATTCCTATCTACCTACCTACCTACCTACCTAACTACCTACCTTCCTACCTACCTACCTACCTACCTACCTACCTTCCTACCTACCTACCTACCTACCTTCATACCTACCTACCTACCTACCTTCCTACCTACCTACCTACCTACCCCCCTACCTACCTCCCTACCTACCTACCTAACTACCTACCTACCTACCTAACTAACTACTTGTATTCCTATCTACCTGCCTATCTGCATATCTACCTACCTACCTACCTACCTAACTACATACCTACATTTTTTCGCATATCCTTTTTCAGGACACTGATGTCAACACCATTATTTTACCGCTGTCGTTGATTTCTTGGCAAGATTACGCTCAGTAGTTTGCCATTGCTTTCTGAGGACCCGGTTCACTTATCCCGTAAGTTACCAACGAGGCGAGAACCGCTTCCAATTCTCGTGCGCTGCGTTATCCTATGCGGATAAATGGGATTACGGAGACAGTCGTTTAACTCCTAGGCCAGGGAAACCGGCATATAACTACCTACATATTAATATATATACCTGCCTACTTATCTACATACACACCAATCTTCCTCCCTACCTACATGTCTACCTACCTATCTACATACATATCTACACACCTATCTATCTACATATAAACCTGCCTACCTATATATATATACCTACTTACCTAGCTAACTACCTGTCTTCCTACCTACCTACCTTCTTACCCAACTACTCACCTACCTACCTACCTACCTACCTACCAATCTACCAACCTACATACATACCTGCCTACATACCTTCCTACCCACCAATCTACATATCTTCATTTATACCGACCTAATACCTACCTAACTACCTGTCTTCCTACCTACCTATCCATCCACCTGCCTACCTGTCTACCTACCCCTGTAGACTTGCGAATTTTGACTCTTTGAAAATAAAGTTCGTTCGCCCGATTGTTCCTTCCACCTACCTACCTGTATACCTACCTACCGACTTACCTACCTACCTCATAACACCAACCAACTTTTCTTAATTACCTACTTATCTATTTACATACCTTCCTACTTACCTACCCACCTACCTACCCATCTATCATTTCTCACAATTAATAATTCTAATGTTAATTAATTTTAATATTTGCAATTAGAATTACAAATAACGTGGACAATAATGAAAGTATAAAGCAAGAAGTATGACCTACATCTTTGTTTTATTGACTACACAACAGCTTTTGATCAAGTAAGACACGTCAAAATGATAAAGGTGTTTGAAAATCTACAAATTGACGGGAAAGATCTTAGACTTGTAAAAAAAAACATATATTGAAAGCAACCAGCTGCCATAAGGGTTGATAATGAAGTAGGTCAATATCAGCCTATTAAGAGAGCTGTGAGACAGGGATGTGTAATATCTCCAGATGGTTTGTTTTTTCCTGTACAGTGAAAATATTTTCAGAAAGGGAAAAGATATGAAAGAAATCATCATTGGAGGACGAAACACCAATAACATTATATATGCGGATGATACAGTATTGAATGAGGAGCAGCTGGCAGAGTGGATAGCACGCCGGACTCCCATTCGGGAGACCCGAGTTCGATCCCTCGGTAAGGTGTGGGATTTTTTTCTGTCGGGGGCAAAAAGAAAATCCTAACCTGCACCTGCATCCTAACCGGCGACTGCACTAGCCAGGCGGCCTTAATTCCGCAGGCTCAAAGATCCATCTGCCATACACCGCAAGGTACTATGTTGGCAGTAAATGACGGTTGCTTTTTTTTTAACTGTATTGAATGAACAGGATCTGTAACATTTAGTTATTGTTTGTCCACAGTTGTTGCCCACAGTGAACAACTAGAATAAGAATTAAATTGTAAAAAGACACAGATTATGGTCGTCACTAGGAAGAAGGAAATACCACAATGTAATGTAGAAGTAAACGGGAATATTCTTATACAAGTGAATCGGTACAATTATCTCGGAACAATCATGATGGAAGATGCCTTGAAGAGATTAGAACAAGAATCGCCATGGCGAATGCAGCCTTTTGCCAGATGGAAAACATACTGACCAATAAACTGATGTCATATGCAACGAGGCAAAGAATGTTGGGGTGCTACATACAAGAACCTGTAGAACCTTGTAGAACCTGTGCTTTTATAGTGTTGGACATTGTCGTAATAAAACGTGGAATGAATGATATTTCTTTAATATCAGGGAAACAGAAACAAACGTTACAATCTGTTTCTCTGTCTTTCTGAGATTTAGACAGTGAGAAATGTGGACAGCTTAGATATAGCATATGCAGAGTTCATAATACAAACACAAACACATCATATGAGAGAGAGAGAGAGAGAGAGAGAGAGAGAGAGAGAGAGAGAGAGAGAGAGAGAGAGAGAGAGAGAGAGAGAGAGAGAGAGAGAGTTTAGAATAAAAAACACACATAAACACGCATATATGCATAAACATGTTTTTATGTATGTAAATTGCAGGACATTTATAAGGGGGTATAACTGTTGATGCAAAGAAACATTCCTTTTATTTTACTTATTTCCCTTGGTCCGAAATATCAACGGGTGGACGGGTTCAGTCAATAACAGATGAGACAAAATAGAGACATTAGCCTGAAAGGGAAAATACTAGGAAAGAAAAGCGAAGTAATCCAAAGAAGACTCTATGCGGAAAACATTTGCAGTTAAGCAACAAATAAAATACATGCAACATTTAAGTTTATTAAAATCTTAGTTGACGAAAAGGATTGAAGAGCCGCAAGGTCAATGTCTTCTGCAGGAAAGATATCTGAAGACGACGAAGAAAGTAGTTTTATTTTTTACATATTACAACCTGAATTAGGGGAAGAACAGTGTGGGTTCATAGAAGGCAATGACACAATACATGTTATGTACTTGCTGAGAACATTAATCGAGAGTTCGATAAAGATAAACAAAAACCTACATATTTGCTTCATTGACTACACAAAGGCTTTCAATAAAGTAAGACAAATCAATATGATGAGGATGCTTACAGTTCCACAAATTGATGGGAAAGACCATAGATTTGTGAGGGAAAAGAAACATACATATATTGGAAACAACAAGTTGCCATAAAGATTGATAATACCAAAGGTCAATATCAGCCTATTAAGCGAGGTGTGCGTCAGGGATGTGTAATGTCGCCAGATCTATTTTTTCCCACACTGTGAAAATATTTTTACAAATTTAAAAAATATTGGAGGAATCACCATTGAGAGACATACCATCAATAACATTAGATATGCGGATGATACAATATTGTTTGCAGACAATGAACAGGATCTGCAACATTAGGTAGATACGGATATTGTACACAGTGAACAACTAGGATTCGAATTAAATTGTAAGCAGGCAGAGATTATGGTCGTCTCTAAGAAGAAAGAAATACCACAATGTAATATAAGGACCAATGGGAATATTCTTAAACAACTAAATCGGTACAGCTGCCTCGGAATAGTCATTACATCTAATGAGAGGTGCCTTGAATAGATTAGAACAAGACTCGTTATGGCAAAGATAGCCTTTTTGCAAAATAGAAAACATACTGACAAATACAAAAGGTGTCAATTGCAACGAGAAAAAGAGTGTTGAAGTGCTGCATTGAACCTGCACTTTTGTAAGGATGTGAAACGTGGACTATAAGCAGACAAGCTGAAAAATATCCAATAAGAGTGAAAATGTGATTTCTGAAGAAAATGCAAAGAATACCATGGACAGACAGAAAACCATGAGCAAGTCAATCAAGAGGTAAATGAAAATCGCAAACTGATTAAAGAAATTAGAAGTAGACAGTCAGTTTTGGGGGGAATATTATGAGAATAAATCAACTAGAGAACTTGGTGATAACTGACAAAATTTAGGGAAAAAGAACAAGGGAAAGGCAGAGAAGTAAATATCTGGGTAGCTTGGCCACGTGGCATGGTCGAGACAAGGACACGAAGCTGTTCCACACCTCTGGTGTTCGTGTAAGATGGTGAAACATGACCGCCCACGCTTACCGGCATGGCACATGATGATGATGATATAGTTGACTTCTAACCGCCGCTGTATAATTACCACAACTATATATAGTTGACTTCTTCTACTGTCGATGTTGCCCAAGTACATGTACATAGTTGACTCCACCCGTATGTATAATGTGATTAGATTTCTATGTTTTTTTTTTAAAGATTAGTCTAATGTAAGTAACTATATCTGTGTCTACCCAGAACCCCAACGATTGGCTAGAACTCGTTGTCATCTTCGGCGACCAATCTGTCTACGGGAAACTGTATGCGATGAACGATTTCAATAACGTGTACCAGTCCTCTGACTTCAAAAATGAAACAAAGATTGGAGGATGTAAGTACACTTTCCTGTATTATTCTTTCCTAATCATTGCCTTGTTGTTATTGTTGTTGTTATCATTGTTTTTATTGTTGTTGTTATCGATCCCTCGCTTTCCGGTCTTCCTGCTATCTGGTGGGTGACACCGTGTCCAAATGGTCTGTCTGTTTACCTTTCGCTCAGAAGGTCATGTGATCGTTTTCGGACTACGTCATTCGGTTCTTTTCTATTTCTAGCTGCCGCTGGATTTTTCCGGAGCATAATGCGCACAAACAAAATCCCGTAGCAGGCCAGTAGCGTAATGCCTATCGCTAGCCTATAGGCCCGGTGGTCACGGGTTCGAATCAGCATTGGGGCGGATATTTTTTAATTGATCTGATTTCCCAGATCGACCAAGCCTAAAATGAGTGCTAGGGCATGTATTGGGAAGTGGTCCAGGTCACATAGCCCATCGAGTGCCGACTGCTCTATAAGACATGGGCCTGGTACCACAAGTTAATGTACAGTACCACAAGGTAATGTCTAGTACCACAAGTTAATGTCTAGTACCACAAGGTAATGTCTAGTACCACAAGTTAATGTCTAGTACCACAAGGTAATGTCTAGTACCACAAGGTAATGTCTAGTACCACAAGTTAATGTCTAGTACCACAAGGTAATGTCTAGTACCACAAGTTAATGTCTAGTACCACAAGGTAATGTCTAGTACCACAAGTTAATGTACAGTACCACAAGGTAATGTCTAGTACCACAAGTTAATGTCTAGTACCACAAGGTAATGTCTAGTACCACAAGTTAATGTCTAGTACCACAAGTTAATGTACAGTACCACAAGGTAATGTCTAGTACCACAAGGTAATGTCTAGTACCACAAGGTAATGTCTAATACCACAAGGTAATGTCTAGTACCACAAGGTAATGTCTAATACCACAAGGTAATGTCTAGTACCACAAGTTAATGTCTAGTACCACAAGGTAATGTCTAATACCACAAGGTAATGTCTAGTACCACAAGGTAATGTCTAGTACCACAAGTTAATGTCTAGTACCACAAGGTAATGTCTAGTACCACAAGTTAATGTCTAGTACCACAAGGTAATGTCTAGTACCACAAGGTAATGTCTAGTACCACAAGTTAATGTCTAGTACCACAAGGTAATGTCTAGTACCACAAGTTAATGTCTAGTACCACAAGGTAATGTCTAGTACCACAAGTTAATGTACAGTACCACAAGGTAATGTCTAGTACCACAAGTTAATGTCTAGTACCACAAGGTAATGTCTAGTACCACAAGTTAATGTCTAGTACCACAAGTTAATGTACAGTACCACAAGGTAATGTCTAGTACCACAAGGTAATGTCTAGTACCACAAGGTAATGTCTAATACCACAAGGTAATGTCTAGTACCACAAGGTAATGTCTAATACCACAAGGTAATGTCTAGTACCACAAGTTAATGTCTAGTACCACAAGGTAATGTCTAATACCACAAGGTAATGTCTAGTACCACAAGGTAATGTCTAGTACCACAAGTTAATGTCTAGTACCACAAGGTAATGTCTAATACCACAAGGTAATGTCTAGTACCACAAGGTAATGTCTAATACCACAAGGTAATGTCTAGTACCACAAGTTAATGTCTAGTACCACAAGGTAATGTCTAATACCACAAGGTAATGTCTAGTACCACAAGTTAATGTCTAGTACCACAAGGTAATGTCTAGTACCACAAGGTAATGTCTAGTACCACAAGTTAATGTCTAGTACCACAAGGTAATGTCTAGTACCACAAGTTAATGTCTAGTACCACAAGGTAATGTCTAATACCACAAGGTAATGTCTAGTACCACAAGGTAATGTCTAATACCACAAGGTAATGTCTAGTACCACAAGTTAATGTCTAGTACCACAAGGTAATGTCTAATACCACAAGGTAATGTCTAGTACCACAAGGTAATGTCTAATACCACAAGGTAATGTCTAGTACCACACGGTAATGTCTAGTAACACAGGTTAATGTCTAGTACCACAGGTTAATGTCTAGTACCACAAGTTAATGTCTAGTACTACAAGTTAATGTCTAGTACCGCAAGTTAATGTATAGTACCACAAGTTAATGTCTAGTACCACAAGGTAATGTCTAGTACCACAAGGTAATGTCTAGTACCACAAGGTAATGTCTAGTACCACAAGGTAATGTCTAGTACCACAAGGTAATGTCTAATACCACAAGGTAATGTCTAGTACCACACGGTAATGTCTAGTAACACAGGTTAATGTCTAGTACCACAAGTTAATGTCTAGTACTACAAGTTAATGTCTAGTACCGCAAGTTAATGTCTAGTACCACAAGTTAATGTCTAGTACCACAAGGTAATGTCTAATACCACAAGGTAATGTCTAGTACCACAAGGTAATGTCTAATACCACAAGGTAATGTCTAGTACCACAAGGTAATGTCTAGTACCACAAGGTAATGTCTAGTACCACAAGTTAATGTCTAGTACCACAAGTTAATGTCTAGTACCACAAGGTAATGTCTAGTACCACAAGGTAATGTCTAGTAACACAGGTTAATGTCTAGTACCACAGGTTAATGTCTAGTACCACAAGTTAATGTCTAGTACTACAAGTTAATGTCTAGTACCGCAAGTTAATGTCTAGTACCACAAGTTAATGTCTAGTACCACAAGGTAATGTCTAGTACCACAAGGTAATGTCTAGTACCACAAGGTAATGTCTAATACCACATGGTAATGTCTAGTACCACAAGGTAATGTCTAGTACCACAAGGTAATGTCTAGTACCACAAGGTAATGTCTAGTACCACAAGGTAATGTCTAGTACCACAAGTTAATGTCTAGTACCACAAGTTAATGTCTAGTACCACAAGTTAATGTCTAGTACCACAAGGTAATGTCTAGTACCACAAGGTAATGTCTAGTAACACAGGTTAATGTCTAGTACCACAGGTTAATGTCTAGTACCACAAGTTAATGTCTAGTACTACAAGTTAATGTCTAGTACCGCAAGTTAATGTCTAGTACCACAAGGTAATGTCTAGTACCACAAGGTAATGTCTAGTACCACAAGGTAATGTCTAGTACCACAAGGTAATGTCTAGTACCACAAGTTAATGTCTAGTACCACAAGTTAATGTCTAGTACCACAAGTTAATGTCTAGTACCACAAGTTAATGTCTAGTACCACAAGTTAATGTCTAGTACCACAAGGTAATGTCTAGTACCACAAGGTAATGTCTAGTAACACAGGTTAATGTCTAGTACCACAGGTTAATGTCTAGTTCCACAAGTTAATGTCTAGTACTACAAGTTAATGTCTAGTACCGCACGTTAATGTCTAGTACCACCAGTTAATGTCTAGTATCACAAGGTAATGTCTAGTACCACCAGCTAATGTCGAGTACCACAAGTTAATGTCTAGTACCACAAGGTAATGTCTAGTACCACAAGTTAATGTCTAGTACCACAAGTTAATGTCTAGTACCACAAGTTAATGTCTAGTACCACAAGTTAATGTCTAGTACCACAAGGTAATGTCTAGTACCACAAGGTAATGTCTAGTAACACAGGTTAATGTCTAGTACCACAGGTTAATGTCTAGTACCACAAGTTAATGTCTAGTACCGCAAGTTAATGTCTAGTACCGCAAGTTAATGTCTAGTACCACAAGGTAATGTCTAGTACCACAAGGTAATGTCTAGTACCACAAGGTAATGTCTAGTACCACAAGGTAATGTCTAGTACCACAAGTTAATGTCTAGTACCACAAGTTAATGTCTAGTACCACAAGGTAATGTCTAGTACCACAAGGTAATGTCTAGTACCACAAGGTAATGTCTAGTACCACAAGGTAATGTCTAGTACCACAAGTTAATGTCTAGTACCACAAGTTAATGTCTAGTACCACAAGTTAATGTCTAGTACCACAAGTTAATGTCTAGTACCACAAGGTAATGTCTAGTACCACAAGGTAATGTCTAGTAACACAGGTTAATGTCTAGTACCACAGGTTATTGTCTAGTTCCACAAGTTAATGTCTAGTACTACAAGTTAATGTCTAGTACCGCAAGTTAATGTCTAGTACCACCAGTTAATGTCTAGTATCACAAGGTAATGTCTAGTACCACCAGCTAATGTCGAGTACCACAAGTTAATGTCTAGTACCACCAGCTAATATCTAGTACCACAAGTTAATGTCTAGTACCACAAGTTAATGTCTAGTACCACAAGTTAATATCTAGTACCACAAGATAATGTCTAGTACTACAAATCAATGTCTAGTACCACAAGATAATGTCTAGTACCACAAGATAATGTTTAGTACCCTATGATAATGTCTGCTACCACAAATCAATGTCTAGTACCACAAGTTAATATGTAGTACCACAAGTTAATGTCTAAAACCACATGATAGTGTCTAGTACCACAAGTTAATATGTAGTACCACAAGTTGTTGTCTAGTACCACAAGTTCATGTCTAGTACAGCATGCCCATTAAGCCTTAAACGTAAAAAATGTGCACTTTATTTACTTACATATTTATTTAACATACAGGTCATTTTTGCCTCTGACATTGAGACTATAACTAGGTGAATTAGTTATGTCGAGTGAGACTCGTGTTGTAACTAACACATCAGTTCGATGTGTTGCTTGACATTTCAAGTACAACTAGCATTAATATGTCACTGAATCGCCTGTAATGGGGAGACACATGACGTTTAAATGTAAAGCACGCGCACGCAAAATCAAGACCTGTCAGTTGAGATGCTTGAGAAGAGCTACCAACGTAACCATCCGAGACTGAGTTAGACATGACGCCAGACAAACGATGGGTCGGATCCTTGTGTTGCATATATTGAAATGCAGAAGATCACATGGTTCGACCGTCTTTAGAATGCAAGACCATCAACTACCAACACTGGCGCTACACCATAGATCTGGTACGTGAGTAAGAGGACGTTCTAGAAGAAAATAGATTGATTGCATCAAAGACTTTCTACAATCACACGAAATGACACTATCCAGTGCCACCCATTGGGTACTGAATCGTCAACTATTTCCCCACCCCACCCCACCCCACCCCTCCCCTCCCCAAGACGCTTGACGGCATAAGTGGAAGATGATAATGGTGGTGATATACCATTTAACAACCATCGCTGACATGTAATTGTGTGTTGGAGTATTGTAACAACTTCAGTCTTGATTGACTCATCTACATGTGTGTAACTTGTATATCGTTCACAGCAAGCATCGAGACCAACAGATGTGGTTTCCAGTTGGGCAGGGGTTCTCACAGTCACTTCGTGGGTATTATTGATGAGGTCAGTGTGGACTGAAGTTTCCATTGTAGTTAATGAGGCATCATCATCATCATCATCATCATCGTCATCATTATCGTCATCATCATCATCAGCAGATTTCCCAAATGTCGTTTATGTCTCTCGGTAGAACTCTGTCTATGGTGTACAGGATCAGTAATATTGATGTCATTACTCCATACCACCAGTTAAGACATATCCAGTACCATTGCTCTCCATCCATCTCTGCCTTTTCTAAAGCTGAGCTTTGCAATCTTCACGATGGTCTCCAAATTATCTCTTTTCCAAACAATTTCTCTCTTTCTTGTAGTTGCTTATTACATTTTACTAGCTTTAGCTTCTACTTGCCTTAACCTCTTCCAGGCAATCGTTGTTAGTTACTCCGACCGTCCAAGATATTCGCAACGTACGTCTCAGAAACACATGTATGCTTCCTGTAAAGCTATTGTCAGCTCCATGATTCACTACCACACAGCAGGATAAGTTCAATATAGCATGTGAATACACTCTTTCTGATATTCAAGGAACATAATTTCTAACTAGGTCACATTCCTATCATCTTCTGAAATTCAGCTTTTGCAGAACGTATTATGCTCTTAATTTCTGTCACACATCTTCATGCAATGCGTTGCCTTTGTTAAGCAATTTTCTTTCTGTTGCAATATTACGTTTTGGGGTTATATCTTTCTTTGTTTTAACCATTGTTTCAGTTTTTTTTTGTTTTTTTTATTCAAGCAAAGACATATTTTGCACATTTCTCTTGCCACCCGGGGGTAGTGTTTTCAAAACCCCACCTTGGCGGATTTAAAATAAAAATAGATCTGGATGCCTTGGTTGACGCAGCCTAAAATTGATACCAGAAACTATCGTGAGAAGTAAAGGCGGCCTATGTGAAATTGACCTCATAATCTATTGTGTGCATCGTGGTCTATCAAATATGGGTTTACATACCTGTTATGCTGCAAGGCATATAAATGGTTAATTTACTTTACTTATTACTACAATGCCCAGCAATTGTTGAAGATCATTTTTAGCATTTTCGGCCATGAATACTCCACCATCTTCATAAAATAGAAATAATATACTATAACTTGCACATCGTATTCCTGGTCTATCATTTATTTCTGCCATTATTATTTTCCGAGAGAGAAAGAGAGAGAGAGAGAGAGAGAGAGAGAGAGAGAGAGAGAGAGAGAGAGAGAGAGAGAGAGAGAGAGAGAGAGAGAGAGAGAGAGAGAGAGAGAGAGAGAGATGCCACGACAAAGTACATCCCTGTCTTACGCCTAGCTGTATCTGTTCATAATTTCCCATTTAATTTTAACTGCTTGATTCCACAATATTGTTATTGTTCTGAGATCTTTCCCATCAATTTTAAGTGCTTCAGTGTCAAATAAAATTTTGGTTTGGACAAGACATGGTACACAATCAAAGGAACAAATATTACAATATATATTTCAGTGCATTGAGCGTTGAAATTGCGGAGGATACCAAGAAACAAAACAAATAACACAATGATCCTAGTATGGCGATATATCGTCCTTCTGTCCAAATGGGATTTCACATTTGACGATATACTATCCTTCGGAGCTGAATCACTTTATATCCTCTACAGAGCTATAATTATAGATTTGAGCATATCAATAGGTAAAGGTGAAGTAAAGTATGTATTCACCGCTATAAATATTATTCAACAATTTAGTCGATAGCTCTATTTCACATTCTTCCAGTGCACCTAGTTCCTCTACGATGACTTCACATAGTCCATCTGGTTTTCTTTCATTATATGTTTGAATGCATCATTGACTTCTATGTTTTTACGAGTGGACATTCTACGTTACTCTCTTATTGTCCCTCTGCATTCATTATATGACTTATCCATGATATACTTTATGTAACCATTCCTTCTCTTAATCATATTATCATCATTCACTAATACATTGTCTGTCTTTAATTGCAAACATCCTGTCATTAATAATACTTATCAGCATTTCAAGTAGTTGATTTGTCTTTGCATATTATTTTCGTATCGTTACTGGAATGTAATTCAATTTCGTTGCACTGATAGTTTAACCAATTTTCTTTTGCCTTTAGTTATTTAACTTGTAGTTATCTTATATTATCTTATCCTATTCTTCTTTTTTTTTTTTTAATTATGGTTTCTTTAATCCATAAAATTTTAGATTGCTTCAGCCATCCATTTCTTTTTTAGGTTTTTGTCATCTTTCCACTAATATATCTTTGCTTGTTTAATGAATTTGATTTTTAAGCATATCCCACTATTAATATATATTTTGTATTTTAGGTATTACGTTGTGACTGTTTCTCACATTAACTGGGTACCGTTATTAGCTGTCTATATCTGTCTTGTTACGTCTAATGTTCTTAATCTCCATTGTTTTTTGTTTTAGTTTGTAGTCCTATTCTTTTCAAAGCTGTTTATATTTTCATACATAGTGGTACGTAATCCTGTTACAGTAAGCGCCATGAGGTTTTACATTTATCAATGGATTTCTGAACCTTTTGCTAATCAGTACGTAGTCATTTCGATTGAATGTTTTCTTATCAGGGCTTTTCCGTGTGCACAGTCGCCTAAAGGGACAGACCCTCTGTTATGCGTCTTGAAGTGTATTGGGCATATCGTACCAGCATAACTTTACCATCACAATAGATATCATATTTAACACGCTCCTCTCTGTCCACAGTTTGCCTTCTACGAGTATTGCCGAGATATAGCGTCGGTGCTGCGATAAGTCAGTGGGCAGCTTCTTCTGATTTCTTCATCACAAGCCATACATGCTGTGTTCCAGAATTAACGTGGTTTCGCACTGTGTTACATTTGATATGAATTCCATTTTATTGTCTGATAACAATAGTAGCCAAACATTTGCATGATAGCGTGTTTACGGAAATATTACAGTTGAATATTTTCACAGCACTTGTGTTTCTTTTATTTGTTGTGTTGATTGACTTGTGGTTTTGCTGCTGCTGTTGACAATGTAATGACTGTTTGAAATACTACTACTGCTGCTGCTGCTGCTGCTACTACTACTACTACAATTACTACTACTACTACTACTACTACTACTACTACTACTACTACTACTACTACTACTACTACTACTACTACTACTACTACTACTACTACTATTGCTACTACTCCTGTTAATGATACTGCTACTTCTATTACCACTACTGCTGATGCTACAAACACAGCTACAACCACCACTACCACTACTACCATCACAACAACAGCAACAACAACAACAACTACTACTACTACTACTACTACTACTACTACTACTACTACTACTACTACTACTACTACTACTACTACTTTTACTACTACTACTACTACTATTGCTACTACTCCTGTTAATGATACTGCTACTTCTATTACCACTACTGCCGATGCTACAAACACAGCTACATCCACCACTACCACTACTACCATCACTACTACTACTACTACTACTACTACTACTACTATTACTGCTGCTGCTACTGCTACTACTACTACTACTACTACTACTACTACTACTACTACTACTACTACTACTACTTCTACTACTACTACTACTACTACTACTATTATTACTACTACTTCTGCTGCTGCTGCTGCTACTACTACTACTACTACCACAACTACTAGTACTACAACATCAACAACAACAGTAACTACTACTACTAGTACTACTATTACAACTTCTGGCAGCTTGCCGTCTTGACAGACGATAGTTTATTATAATTATATTATGCTTCACAAAAGGGACAATAACGACAACCCATGGTGGTAGCGAATGTTACTGATGTGAACACGTGGTCAGGTGATGACCACGTGACTGATGTGAACACGTGGTCAGTTGATGACCACGTGACTGGTTTACAGACGCAATTCGTAATCCCGCATACCGAGTTCCAAACACAGCTGCGGGCGATTTGGCAGCACACCACCTTGCGTTGGTTTCAATACAGTGGTGTTTTTGCAAGTACCGGTAGTCCAGATAACAATGGCAAACTACTGAAAGTAAACTTGTAAAGAAATCACAGCCAAAAACTTCTGGGGTTAACTGCAACGTCATGTAAAGGATAAGTAACTAACTTATTTAGTGACTGATGTCGACACATAGTTATTTCCACCATCACGCACCATTTGACTTCTCACACACTCAGAGTTTGACCTATCTGTATCTGTTTTCTTTATTCTTTTTCTATTTATTCTATTCCTAATTGTTCTCCTCCATGCAACGCGATCAGCGGCGACTTGTTCCAAGGTACGATGTCAATGTATGTATCATTCATGTCCATCCTCCTAATGCATCCTATCCATCTGTCGATAAAGACTGAGCATGGAACAAACCGTCACACTACCCGATATTTTAAATAGTACCGTATTTGTAATCTTATCTTACCACTTAATAATAAGTATTCTAATCAGACTCAGTTAGTTAGTTAGTTAGTCGACAGATCATCCTCGTTGCACATCGGACCATTCAGTCCATAAGTGCTCGGATCCCCTCCTCAGCAAATCCCGCAGCGTGTAGCGGCTAACGACGCCAGTTCTGTGTTGGTTTATCAATCTTCTTTGGCTTCCTGCGTAGTGTTCTTGTTTGGCCACCCCTCTTTTAATTTGCTGCTCTCGCAGTCTGGCCATTGTTGTAGATTCACAGTCATCACTTGGTTCTTGCAAAAGTCTCACTTCTCGTAGAGCATTCAGAATGTCAGCCTGGTCCATGGCGCGTCCGCCCTCAACAGTAGCCTCACCTGCGAGCTTGTCAGCCCGCTCATTAATTTCTGCCATTCATTTCTGCCACCTAATCAGACTCAGAATATATGAAAGCTGTTTAAACGTTTCTCTTAGTGTGAGTAAGCTGACCAGGCCTCATCACCATAAAGAAGAGTACTAAGGATACAGGCATGATTGGCCAGGACTTTTGTTTTGGCAGTAGGCTTTCTATTCACCCAGATTCTCATTGTCGCTGCTGCCTTATCAAACCTGATATTGATTTCTTGACATATGGATAAATTATTGTTGTCCTCCGATCCTAGATATGTGAATAGTCTACTATATTCATTTCTGCATCGTCAATAATGATTAATGGTACGCCATTTGTGCCACGCGTCATAAGCCAAGTCTTGTTTTTGTTAATTATTAAATTAAATTCATTATAGGCATTGGGGAATACAAAAAGCAACTCTCTGTGCTTTCATCTCTGTGCATTGTAGAGGCTGTCATCTGAGCGTGATTAAATTTATAATTTTATATACAGCCATGCTGATCCAGAAAGGCATATTTCAATTGAAGTGAAAAGTATTTTCCAAAGAGAGGGAAGGAAAGTACTCAACCTATCTTAACTCCTCTCTGGATTTCAAACTCTTTGAGAAGATGTACCATCAAACGTGATTATACTCTCCATACCTGTGTGTAATGATTTGAGGATCGCAGACGAGTTGACGGGCATCCACCTTTTTTAGCGCCTTGAACAGACCCTCACGACTGACCAAATCAAATGCCTTTGAGAGATAGATGAAAACAGTTGTTGATTCTGTTCACGGCACTTTACTTGCACCTGTCGCAATGAGACTATCGTATCAATGGTAGACCGGTTGCGTCGAAAGCACACTGTGATTCGGGGTAGACTTTATCTCCCATGACTTGAAGTCTGTGCAGAACAATTCTGGCACATATTGTCCCAACGATATATAGAAATGAGTCACCCATATAGCTGTTAAGTTTCCCCGATTGCCTTTGTTCTTGTACAGTGTTATGATGCTTAAATCTTTGAAAACCTGTGGAACCTGTCCTTCTCGCTAGCGTAGCTCTATTATCTGGCGTATCTTAAGTATGTATTGCCAACTCACGATTACCTCTATTGAAATCCCATCCTTTTTCGGAGACTTGTTAGAAGAAAATTCATTGATAGCACATTTAAACTCGCTTATGGTGGAAAATGTATCCAGGTGGTCAAGAGTTGGCAGAGCCTCTATGACGTTGAGGGCATCATCCACCAGTTTGGTCTCGCTTGAATAAAGCTTCAAATAGTGCTCCACCCTTTTACCCTTCTGCTGTTTCTTATCAGTGAAAACGTCACCAGTTAAGGTTTTTAATGGTGCACTTCTTTTAATTACTGGACTGCAGGTCTTCTTTATTCCTTCACACATACCTTGTCATTTGCATTTTCAATGCAATCGAGTAACTTATCCAATAGTCGTTTGCACCCTGCATGGCAGTCTTTTGCACATCCTTCCTAGCTTGCTTCAACTAACTGTGAGTGTTTCGCGTTTTCCTTCCTTGTTTCTTAAGAGTGGTGTTTTCGTTCTTTCTATCAATCAATATTATTCTATTAATCCCCTGCCACTATTTTATAAAGTTTTCTTTAGTACACCCCACTTTTCACTTGCTGAACAATTTTATAATCTATCAGTTAGAGAATCTGCCGGTTGCTGTTGGAACTCAAAACAATTACCAGGAACTTTGGTGTTGGTAATATTAATCCTGGGGATAGGTTTGTGTTTATCTGTGTAGATTCACTTTGATCTCTATCTACCCCTTGCAACAACCAAAGAACGATCGGTATCACAATCAGCACTGTGGTAACTTCGGGTTAATTATGCTTAATTCGAATACTGTCTCCGTGTGATGATGAGGCCCCACTGGTGCCGATGGCCGGATCTTGAGTGGTTTCATGTGACCTCATGCCGCTCTTTTGTTTTTAACAATGAGTTTGTGATACATAGGTCGTTTCTGGTGCAACGCCACAGCAACCTGTGTCTATGTTCATTCATGCATTCATTTGACCAATTTTAACAACTTCTTCTACTACTACAACCACCACCACAACCACCACTACTACTAATACTAGTGCTACTGCTGCTGCAGCTGCTGTTTTTACCAAAAAGTGTACTAGTTGTACTCCACAACGATAAAACGATGTTGACAACGGTAACAACAATAATATCAACTTTTATGGCTACTCCTATTACAATTACATTCTTTGCTGTCACAGAGAAACCGAAATTATGAATAACATATTAAGCTATCTACTCTCACCAACAAACTGTCTAGTATTAATAGCTTTCAAACACACATGGATGAAATTGGAGGCGAGTACTGCCATCCATGGATACTAAACCCCGAACTACGGCGCTGGTAAGCAAGGTAGTTAACCACTAAACAAGTTTGACACCATAAATCGTAAACAAATCTGTATACGTGAAAAGAATTAGCGAACGCAATACACCGCATGAGAAGACAGCATGTAGAAATGTATTTAGTAATCGAGTTGAGTCGAGTCAAGACACGACGTTACGGCTAACGGGATATTCCCAAAGAGGCTCCGTCCTCATCTTCAACAACCTGCGAAGAGTCCCAAAACTGCTGGTACCAGCTGCAATCTCATTGTGTGTCTGCCTGACCTTTCCTCGGAGTACTGAGTGGCGACCGAGTCCTGTGGTCACTCCCTGTGGCACCATTATCTCTAGGCTAGAATGAGGTATCGATTTTGATTATACCATTACCCCTAACCCGTTCAACGTCATAGAGAAGTTATACTAGGGTCCATCCCTGGCTGAGATTAATTATCTTGTGACTGAGTCAACCAGAAAGAGCTGCTGCCCACGGTTTTACCCACACAGGATATTAATTTGACAGTGATTGTTGTCTAAAGATGGTAATGGATAATCTGTTCTTCGTTTATATATATATATATATATATATATATATATATATATATATATATATATATATATATATATATATATATATATATATATATATATAATATTCCAAGAGCTCTGATAACATATGTCTTATCGTGCACCACTACCCCACCTAGCGGCGCAGACCCAGCAGATCTTTCCACATGCTCGTTTCTCAACACACCAGCAAGGTCTGGGGAAAAGTTATATAGTAATCCATACACTATCCAACATCCATGTGCGAATTATCTCTTTCTATTCCAGGTATAATTAATCACTCCCATTGAATATCTGAAAGACACTACTGAAATGTTATATCGAACCAATCTGGTGTATGACAGTGAATCATGGAGTGTGAGCTAACAAACTAGGAAGATCATATGGGCAGCGTGGTGTGGTTTCTAAGGCGAACGTTGACAATTTATTGGACAGCTAGAGCCACTAACAACGATAGCCTGGTAGAGGCTCATTAAAGCCGAACATGTGCACGACTATAAGAAATAGACAATGTTCTTTACTCATAAAACTGGAAAAGAAGTCTTGGACAACACAGTGATGACTAGGAGGATTAGCGGTAAAATAAGCAAGGGCAGATTGAAAGAAAAGATGCTTCATGGTCAAAGACGGTGGCATGAAGGACATCATCAATAATATAAAAGGGCGGAGATGTGTTTATTATTGTTCAGCATCCACTTTGCTACTACTAACGATGTCTATGCAGTTGTTTAAACTACGGACATAATGAACTCTAAATCTATAAATTGTGTTGCGTATCCCTTACGGGACGTTGCAGTCAACACCAGCATTTTCAGCTGCTGTTGATGTACTAGGCAAGTGTTACGTTCAGTAGTTTGCCATTGCTTTCTGAACGACCGGCCTCTATACCTTTTTCGAAAAAACCAGCACCGCCGTGTTTCGAACCCGGGTATACGGGCTCACAAACCGCGTTCGTAAGCCCTTCAGCCACAGAGTAAATCTATAACAGTACATTAAAACTCGGAGAGAGAAACCCAGGACCGTTAAGACACGCACGCACACACACACACACACTCTCTCTCTCTCTCTCCTCTCTCTCTCTCTCTCTCTTTCTCTCGCCACCTCGCATTCTCTCTTCTCCATCATCCCCATTCTCTCTCTCCCTCCATCCCTTATTCTCTATCTCCCACCATTCCGCATTCTCTTTTCTCCCTCCACCCCTCATTCTCCCTCTCCCACCACCCCACATTCTCTTTCTATCCGTACCCCATTCTTTCTCTCCCTCCATCACGCATTCTCTCTCTCCGGCCACCACTCATTCTCTCCATTCTTCCACCCCTCATTCTCTCTCGCTCTCTCTCTCTCTCTCTCTCTCTCTCTCTCTCTCAAGACTATGTATCCGCTAGTAGATAGAGGAGGATACGCTCATCATCATAATCACCATCAAGAACCTTGCCGACTGGCGTGCGTCACCATATCTTGCGCTCTCCAACGCCGTGTATCAATTCGTGCTCTAATATACTTCCGTGCCATGACACAAGGCTGCCAAGCATGTTGCCATGGTGATTTCCTTTGTTTCTCATTTTTCAAATTTGTCATGGTTTCACAACAGTTTCTAGTTTTTGTCTTCTTACAATATGGCCAAAACTGATAACAACCTCTTTCTGATGTTCGTGACAAGTTGTCTTTGTCTCTTAGCCTCTTTCAAGATTTTAAGACTACCAAATTCGGTTGCTGAAGAAATTTTCAGCATTCTTGTGTTAAAAACCCCATCTCAAGCCTCTATGTAAATTTTGCTTGTTTGCCGTCCATGAGTCACAGCCATATGTTGAAACTGGTTCTATGTGCCATGATGTATCATACAAGAATGACTTTGCTAACATCTAGTGACATAGATTTATTGCATAAGATTGTCTTCATTTATTAAAATACAGTATAAACTACTTTCTTCTACTTCTTATTCCGTTTTTCATTTCTGTGACATCTGATGTTTCTTCCATCCGATGTTATCCTTTTGCCTAGATATTTGAATTCTTGCACTTGCCCCAAATCAACATCAAGCACGTTAATAGTGCAATTCGTCATGATCTATTCCTTGATAGGATCATTATTTCTCTCTACCCACGATCCAAGCTGAGGATAACTTGTCACTTTGTACAATCACCGTATCCGCCAGTTTCTGTAGTTCTTTCTGACTCGTTATCACATTCGCAATACCTCAGCCACAGCGCCAACGTCATCAGTATGAGGTAAGTTATTTCTATGATGTCCCCCAGCCGCGAATTCTGGCTTATTCTTCATAGATCTCACTATATGCTCAATTGTATAGTGACACGAAATCAGAAGACAGTACACATCTATGTCTGACATTCTTCTTTCTGCGATGAAATGTCCTAAAAGGTTGTTGAGTTTCATGGCTGCTTTTTGCTGCTATAAAGTAAATAAAGATAAAAAATAAAGTTGATTGGATTTGCTAATATATGTTCTTTAATGTTCGCAGAACATTTTATTTATTATTATTATTATCATTATTATTATTATTATTATTATTATTTTGCGTTCGCTCGCTTTAATCTCGAGCGTAGTCCATACAACTGTTGCTGCTGCTACTACTACTACTACTGCTACTACTACTACTACTAACACTACTACCACTACCACCACTACTTCTGTTACTACTACTACTAATACTACTACTACTACTACTACTACTACTACTACTACTACTACTACTACTACTACTACTACTACTACCACGACTACTACTACTACTACTACTACTACTACTACTACTACGACTACTAGTTGCTCCTACTAGTGAGTGCACTGAACTGCATTCTGCGTGAGGCTTAGCTGTGATAGGGAATTATACAACTGCATTTCCCTGTCCTTTCAGCCACAAATGTTGCATTTCTTTGCAGGATGTAGCCATCAACTCTAGTCCAGGTTGATTTACTGGGCATGTTTACGTTCAGCAGTTTGCCATTGCTTCATGAATGAGAAGTCAACGATGCAGTCCAACAGACCGATGGGTGGAACGAATCCATTACCCGGCTGTCAGCACACAGGAAGTTGAAGCGCGAGCACGGTGAACCTCTCCGCCGTGCTGACATATATAGAGGACATATTAGACACCAGGAAAAAGAACGAAAGCTGTGAGAACGTCCTATTCTAAACCCTATATCAGTGGTTCTCAACCTTTTTCTGGCCCGTGCCCCCCTTCACCATATTTTCAGAACGTCATTCCCCCCTCCCCCTTTCCTATCAAAAATTTGGCCCGTGCCCCCCTTCACCATATTTTCAGAACGTCGTCCCCCCCCCCCCTTTCATATTTCCTACCTAAAAATCCCCCACCCCTACACAGTATACGTAAAAATGGAAGGTAAATATGTTAAAACAGGTCTAGACATCCACATAAAACGTGATTTGTAGGTATACTTACTTTATAAAATGAATTTTAGAAGGATAAGACGTGCATAACTGTAAAGTATGACGGGAAAAGCAATATCAAGTAATCGGTTCTTGTATTAACAGGATCTTGAAATGATCTTTATTCCCCCCTGGAAACCCTAAAATTCCCCCCTGGGAAGTGGGGGGGGGGGGATTCCTTACCGGTTGAGAACCACTGCCCTATACGTTCTTATGACGCTCAGCTAACAATCGATTATCCGTCGATTCTATATATAAAACAAAACAAAACATTTATTAAAGAGATCCATCATTAACTTGGTTGATCAAACAGCTGTGGTCACGAGCATTTAATATCTGTGACCATTATTACAGTAAAAATGTGTCCGCGTCGCCTGATTGGCATACAACATCTGTGGTCGTAGAAATATGAAAACATATGGCCTCCTGGCCTAATGGATGAGGCGATTGACCTTTTCAATCAGAAGATAGCGAGTTCGAATCTCGTTGGGGGTCGAATAATACACCTCCCCCCCCCCCCCCCACAAAAAAAAAAAAAAATTACATTTAGCATGCAGTAAGACATTCAGTTTAATTGGTTGGTTATAAATCATGAAATATGACAAATTTAACTGATTCTCTACCGAAGGATGATATCACCAAATGTGACTTACCATTTGGACGAAAGGGCGTTATATCGTCATACTAGTGTTATTTGTTTCGTTTCAAGGTACATTCGCAATAATAATGCTCAATGGATGAAACTTTACATTATAATACTTGTTCATTTCATTGTGCACCAAGTCTGGCAGGGCCGTGCCGCGCAATGATACAGTCAGGCGGCCGCACCAGGCGGCACCGTTAGGGGGCGGCATAAGCAGCGAAGAAGGGGCGGCATTTCCAAGACTTGCATCGCACTGAGACAATCTACCGCACGGCCCTGATGTCTGGCTCACACCTTCTTCTTTTTTGTTGTTGAACTCCGACACAGTGGCGCTCAGATCGTCTAGCTCCGGAAAAGGCCTTGTGTCTATCGGAGTTAGGTTAGTGTAGAACTGTTTCTCCCCACCTAGCAACTCCACAGCGACTATGTGACAGGAATCCTTGTCAGGGACCCAATACCATGAATATCAGGGGATAGACAGGAGACAGGTCACGGCAGGATAACAGGGCAGATAGCCTGGCGTCCTGCATCACTGTCACGGAGTGCGAGCCGACCTAGAAACAGGCTAAGGCACGTGGTCACCACACCACACCGCACGGGACTCACGGACTGTGAGCAGCCGTGAACTGGCCAAACGTAACTGTGTTGGTCAGACGGGTTTAGGACTTCGAGGCGGACAGACATAGGGTAGTGATTGTGTTAGTGAGCGCTGTGATATGATTTTAGAATTGATAGCGCGACTGAGTGATGAAGCGAGCTGTGCTTGAATTGGGACGTATAATTTGAGAGGCATTGTGCGATCTATGTTATGCCATTGTTTTGTATAATCTCTCATGAACGATTATGAACTTCTTATGATGTTTGGTACGAGTTGCGCGTTGCCAAGTGCGTAACTCATGTGAGTTTGCACATGTGAATAGTTTTGTTGAATAAACGGTTCGAAACTATTATTGCCGTGCGTGTGAGTGCAGTTCTTGAACGCATGCAATTGTTTCACCTCTGTCTTGAGATGCAAGCCAGAGTTACATTTAAGTAAGACTATGATACGCCTCTTCCGCTTTCCAAGCTTACAAACAAGCAGGGTCTGCAAGACTGGTGATGGAACTTCGTATCATAGGACAGCCGTGACAATCCCTTGAAAATTAATGAGCCATTCTGGGGAAGTTGACAGCCATGAAAATTTCTTTACATTTAGCCAGTCTGGGGAAGTTGACAAATATGAAAATCCCTTGAAAATGAGCCAGTCTGGAGAAGTTGATAGCCATGACAATCTCTCGAAAATTAGTCAATCTGTGGACCCAAATTGTGGATCGCTCGCGCCACGAAGGGGTGCTTCTTGGGCGTAAATCCTAATCCTGTCCTTGCGAGATCTGCAGCACGCTGACAAGGCAAAATAAACAATTCCGTGACAGAAAGTTGAAGCACTCAGTGAACCGAAGTAAACTAAACGATATTGTGACAGAGAGGTGAAGCACTCAATGAACCGAAGTAAACTAAATGATATCGTGACAAAGAGTTGAAGCACTCAATGAACCGAAGTAAACTAAAGGATATCGTGACAGAAGAAATACCGAAGCACTCAATGAACCGAAGTAAACTAAACGATATCGTGACAGAAAGTTGAAGCACTCAATGAACCGAAGTAAACTAAACGATATCGTGACAGAGAGTTGAAGCACTCAATGAACCGAAGTAAACTAAACGATATCGTGACAGAAAGTTGAAGCACTCAATGAACCGAAGTAAACTAAATGATATCGTGACAGAAAGTTGAAGCACTCAATGAACCGAAGTAAACTAAACGATATCGTGACAGAAGAAAAGTTGAAGCACTCAATGAACCGAAGTAAACTAAATGATATCGTGACAGAAAGTTGAAGCACTCAATGAACCGAAATAAACTAAACGCTATCGTGACAGAAAGTTGAAGCACTCAATGAACCGAAGTAAACTAAACGATATCGTGACAGAAGAAAAGTTGAAGCACTCAATGAACCGAAGTAAACTAAACGATATCGTGACAGAAAGTTGAAGCACTCAATGAACCGAAGTAAACTAAACGATATCGTGACAGAAAGTTGAAGCACTCAATGAACTGAAGTAAACTAAACGATATCGTGACAGAAGAAAAGTTGAAGAATTTCTCAAATGGGTAAACTTAACAATACCGTGACAGAAGGAGGCCTGTTGCATCTCACGAACAGGCGTAAACTAAACAATACCGTGACAGCAGCAGGGTTGAGAGAACCCACGAACAGATGAGTGGGTGGGGGAGGGGGGGGGGGTTACTTTGCAATCACCCAAAACCCTAATTGCTGTTTGTGATTTACCAGGCACTAACGTTCAGCAGTTTGCTATCTCTTTCTTAACGAGGCAATGAATGAATCACCCAAATAAACGAGAAGTAGATTGTGAGCTTTACTGAAACACGACTACAAGAGACAAATTGGACGTTGCGGCCAAAGCCTTCGTCAGCACAGGACAAACAAATACAAACCAACACAAAACTACATGAAACACACTATGACAATATTAAACTATTAAACTAATTAAAATTGAATGTACTCATCTGAATACCGTGTCCTAGCTTGGAAGGTCTGACACACGTAGGGCGCCAGTGGATCAATAGACCGGATGTATGGTACACGGGTCAAAGGTCAAGCGGGAAGGGAGTGGGGTGGAGACGCGCCCATGTGTGCGGAAAAGTGAAATTAGAGACCGGCAAAGATGTTACGGACGCAGATGACAATTAGCAATTATCGTTAAGCGCTGGAAACACCGCTGTGGAAACCTATATAGTGTTAGTACACACAGAGAGGCATGAGTGGCGGTCGTTCAGAAAATGATGGCAAAACACCGAACGTAAATCCGCCAAGAGAGTTGACTGTGATGTCATATAAAGGATCTGCACGTACCCAGATGGTGGACTGTAAGCTAGGGGTTGGACGGTGGGGTGGGAAGTTAAATGAAGCTGTGTTGGACATTAAGGCCGTGAGGGGAGAGTGTGCCCAACTGGAAGATGAGACGGTGTTCCAATGTCTTCCGATCCCGTTCGTGGGATGCGCATGATTTGATGGCCGTGACCTGTATGTCGGCTACGCCATGGTGGTCAGGACTGTTGAAATGTATGGATACTGGTTTCTGGGCGCCGCTGGTGATGTCAGAAAGATGTTGTCGAAATCTGTCCCCAAGACGTAATCCTGTCTCACCGACATATCTCATGTCGCAACGTGTGCAGGTAATCGCATAGATGACGCTGCGACTTTTCTTAACGAGAAGTCAACACTTAAGCCCAAATTGCGACGTCCTGTGAGGGACACATCATCATGTAGCTAATCATCATCTTCTGCTATCAACGTTTGCTGTGCGTGGTGCATAACTATAAATCATTTGAGCTCAAACTAGCACTTATATATTTATTTATATAAGCAGAAAATATGCCAACATCCGTTGTTGGATCATTGAGGCCACTGGTATAAATTCACAGGTATTGATATGCACTCATAGAAAATAATCAAGAGTGGAAGTTATAAATGAGCACATTCACGCGTGTAACGTTTTTCTGTAAGACAAACTGATTGGCTGATTACCCTTCCGATTATCCAATCGACACTGGGCTTGTAAACTAGGTCGTGCAATGCACATATCAACAAGCAGAAGTCGGTATGGAACGTGGCAGTTTCCTTCGGGCAATTTCTCCATTTAACCGCAACTTTAACAACACCGCTCTCACAACAGTTATTCCATAAACAGGAGCCATTCAATTGCAGGTGTATAATTATTGTAGTCTGGGAGTGGATAACCGCTAGATGTGGCATGCAATGTTGCAACGATATTGTCAAGAAAGAATAATGTTATATAATACAGCTGATGGTTGCATTTTGCGTGTTTATCAATCAACCATCAGAAACAAACATTGATGATACGCTATTTGAAGTATTTGTTGTGTTGAAATGTGCATAATTATCACCATGATTTAAGTTGCTTTATCGAGCAAAAGTATAAATTGCATCTATAGAGCCTTGATTTTGTTTACACAAACAATTGTATTGTAAACAAAGGTGAAGTGAAAGTGAACGTATAAAATGTATAAATTTATTGCCTTCACTCACAATACAAAGGACAGATTCTCGCAAAGTTTAATGCATTGATTAATCATTTATTGATTTATTACATCCGTTGATAGTTATAACCTACATTGTTAAAACATTTATAATGAAAGTATGTGAACTATGTGAAACTTGGAGCAAGCAATAAACAAGAATGTGATATGTAGTATGAGTTGAAAAATGAAAATTACCACAAGCAAACCAGAGGTAATGACTATAACTAAAGAAGAAAAAACAACAACAATTCACCTAAACGAACATCCCTTGAAACAATTAAAAAGTTTCAAGTACCTAGGAAGTATATCATCATCAAATGGCAGATCAGAAGACGAGATTGAAAATAGATGCAATAAGGCAAACCAACTCACTGGACAAATGGCACCAATACTAAAGAACAAACATGTATCACTAACTACAAAGAAAGCACTTTACAACACAATCTTCCTACCTACTCTATGCTACGAATGCCAAACCTGGACAATGATAGAAAAAGAAAAATCACAACAGAAATGAGATTCCTGAGAAGAATACTCAACGTATCAAGAAGAGAGAAGATCAGAAATGAAGAAATCAGGACTAAAGTGGGGGTTATAGCAGCACTAGATTTTATTAGAAAGCAGCAAGTCAAATGGTTTGGCCATGCAAGTAGGTTACCAGTCAACAGCACACCACAACAAGCAATGATGTACAGAACAGAGGGAAACAGAGGAAGAGGCCGACCACGTAAACATTGGACAGAGGGAGTCCATGGGAATATCGATACATGAAGCCCATAACTGGGCACTCTCACGATGTTTATACTTCACCTCGACACCGCAAGGTACAAGAGGAACATGATGAGATGAGATGAGAGAGAACTGAGCCAAACATAATGACCCATCCTGAGAGGGAACTTAGCCATGTATAATGACCAACCCTTAAGAGGAACTGAGCCAGATATAATGTCCTGTCTGCAATAAGAACATAGTGTGACTCAATATTGCACTTTATTGAATCTTGCCCAATCCTTCACACATGGAATGATAGAGAAACCACTCAGGAAAGTCAAGGACTCTTTTTCATGCCTTAAGCACATTGGATATATGGTGTGTTTTTTGTGTATTTTTTTTCGCATATCCTTTACAGGCCATCGTTGTCAATGCCAGCATTTTACCACTGTCGTTGATTTCTTGACAAGATTACGCTCAGTAGTTTGCCATTGCTTTCTAAGCAGCCGGCTCACTTATCTTGTAAGTTACCAACGCGGCGATAACCGCTTCCTACATGGATAAATGGGATTACGGAGAAAGTCATTTAACCCTTAGGTCAGGAAGACCGGCGGATATGTGGTTCCAGACCCATATTTTTATATACCATTCTGCACTGGGTGGGTGATATGATCATTCATTGGGTGATATGATCATTCAGTGGGTGATATGCACAGTTAAGTTTTTTTTTTTAGTGTCTATATTTTCCATCTTGGAAACGGCTACCTTTGCCATGGCAATTCTTGTTCTAATCTCTTCTTCTTCTTATTTCGTTCACTGTTCTAATCTCTAAAAGGCATCTTCCATGAGATGTTATGAATTGTTTATGTTATATGCTTTCTATTTTCTGATGTTTTCATGGAAGTTATATTGACATTGTTTCTTATTTTCAGTTTGATAAAAGGCACATACAGAGGCGCTGTTACTGAAATGGTGTTTTGAAAGATTAAATCAGTAAGGTGTGTGTCTACATATTTATGGTTTGGTTTGCTTTTCACTGCAACACACATTGTATTCATTATGGATTCAAGTAGTATGCTTAGTAAGATGGAGAAAGGAATGTTCTGTGTGGAATGGCTCACCTCACTTCAGAGGTCACAGATTGTGAGAATTGTATGGATATTTTGCCCTGGCCTTGCAAGAGTGCAAGGGAATGAACAGGCTGATAGACTGGCAGGGAATGCACCTCTTGGTGGTAGATTACCTATAGACACGGGGGAGGTGGTCGTGCGCTTGTGGGACCAGGTGGAAAAGTGCGGGAACAGATTGAGAAGCCGTATGTGGAAAGAATGAGATTGCAGGGGATTGGCAGGGATTCTGGAAGAATCTAAAAACTGAGAGAGAAGACCAGGAGAACTTTCAATCAGATAGTGATGGGAATGATTAGTAGTATGATTCTTCACTGGATGGGGGACCGAGCACATATGGGAATGTCCTGAGTGCAGTGATGTCGTTTCTTAGCTCAACTCAATTCAACTTGCTTTTCAAAATATAACTTTCACTGTACACAGATAATGCTTATTGTCCCAGACACAACCCAGCACAGAACATGAACTGTTTAGCACCCACAAGGACCCAAATGTTTGAACTTCAGATGCTATAAACATTGTTTGTGGGTATGTTTTCTTAATTTGCTGGCTGTGTAGGAAAGGACTCAAGAATGCAGTTTGTAATCCTGCATTCATTTATTCATCATGTGCCATGCTGATAAGTGTTGACGGTCATGTTTCGCCATCTGACGCAATCACCAGAGTCGTGGATCAGCTCTGTGTACTTGTCTCGACCATACCACATGACCAGGCCATCTAGGTATTTACTTCTCTGCCTTCCCCTTGTTCTCTTCCCCTCGATCTTGTCAGTTGCCACCAAGTTTTCCAATTTATTTCTTCTCATAATGTGGCCAAAAATTTTGACTCTAAAATAATTTCAGTGTTGCAGATTTTTTATTGTGACACTGATTTGACAAATCATAATACACTTGGCATCTTACAGAAGGTAGTTTCCCTACATACTGCATTCGAAACACAGCGATGGGCATTTTGGCAGCAGACCGCCTTGCGTTGGTTTTCAACAATGGTATGGGTGCTGGACATTCAGAAAGCAATGGCAAACTACTGAACTTAAACTTGCCCAGGAATCACAAACAGCTAAAACATGCTTGTTGATTGTAACGTCCTGTAAAGGATATGCAACTAACTTCTTTTTTTTCCCATAACTACTAAAGAAGAAAATTGAGATTTTGAGCTCAGATTTTTACAGAAAATGCTTAGAATTTCGTTGACCAAGAAGAAGAAAAACTTAAATGTTACAAGACCCTGAACATGGAAGAAACCTGGTTCATATTCACTATAATGTCAGGGACACTAAAATACTTTGGCCATTTTGCATTCTGTATACAGACAGTGGATTGAATCCCTGCCTAAGCCTGTTGTCCCATAGAGCCACATTCATCTTTGTTCTGGGACATGCGGGAGTTGAGGGGAATGAACCAGCTGATAAACTTGCTGGCTCTGCATCCCCTGCAGATGGCCAACCTATGGGTCATGTTAACATTATTAATGCCCTTATAGAAATGTCAAGAGCGGAGGACACCAGTGAATCCACTTTGTTTTCCAGAATGAGAGACTTGGAAGTTAGAATTGGCTTGACCAGACACAAGAGGCGCATGAAGGGCCTCGTCAACCAACCCAGAACTGACACTATTAACTTCTGGATGCTGATGCATATGTTGGGGGAGGATCTGAGCACCTATGAACTTTTCCGGAGTGCAAGAGTGATACCCCAACAGATAACTAACTATCATCATCATCATCAAGTGCCGTGCCAGCTGGCGTAGGCGTTCATGGCTCTCCACAGATCTCGGTCTTTGGTTTTCTGGATCAACTCTGCTGCTGATATTCCTCCATGCCACCGTCTCAATCCATCCAGCATCATTTCTCTTGGTCTGCCTCTGCCTCTCTTCCCCTCGATCTTTCCAGTTGTTACGATGTTCTCCAATGCCTCTCTTCTCATCACGTGACCGAAGAAAGATGTTTGTCTGTGTCTTATTGTTGTATATAATGTTCTAGTTTCATTAGCCTGCTTCAGGCAGTCATCGTTAGTTACTCTGGCAGTCCAAGGAATTCGCAACATTCGTCTCAGGAACCACGTCTCTGTTGCTTCTAATTTCTTCTTACTTTGTTCATTTACATTCCAAGATTCACTGCCATACAGCAAAACTGGTTCTACATAGCATTTCAGCACTCTCTTTCTTACATTCAGTGATAGTGACTTATTGCACAAGATACTCTTCATTTTCTGAAATGCGGCTTTTGCCTGCCCTATTCTGCTCCTAATCTCTGTTGTACATCTTCCATCTGATGTTATAAATGCCCCTAGGTATCTAAAATTATCCACTTGGTTAAGGATTTTTCCTTCTATTTCTATGTCACATTTTGGTGTCACCATTTTCTTTGATATTACCATTGTTACTGTTTTCTTGATATTCAAGGAGAGTCCTTTCCTTGCACTCTCTGTTACTACGTCTAATAATTGTTGTAGGTCTGTTGAATTATCCGCCACCAATACTGTGTCATCTGCATAGCGTATATTATTTATATTATAACCTCCAACTAGTATTCCTGGCATCTCTTTGATCTCTCTCATTATTACTTCGCTATACAGGGAGAAAAGATCTGGTGACAAGACACACCCATGTCGTACTCCTAGCTTTATCTGTTCGTAACTACCCTCTTTATTTCCCCTTTTAATTGCTGCTACTTGGTTCCAGTAAACATTATTTATTATTCTTAAATCTTTTCCATCAATGTTGATATCTTTCAACATTTTAATCAGTTCATCATGTTTTACTTTATCAAATGCCTTAGTATAATCTATGAAGCACAAATATATGTCTCTCTGTTCCTCTATTGACCTTTCTATTAGTGTCCGTAATGTATAAATTGCATTGTTTGTGCCCTTTCCTTCCACAAATCCATACTGTTCTTCACTAATTTCCATTTTTATTTTCTTTTTGTTTCTTCTCATTATGATTCTGAGTAGAAGCTTAGTGATATGGTATATGAGGTTAATTGTATGAAAATCTTCACAAACAATTGCTCCTGGACTTTTTGGTATAGCTATAAATACACATTGGGCAGTAGGGCACAGAAAGCAGGAAAAATGGCAAGAGATCACAAGGCTTTTTAGTGCCGCGATGAGAGTGACATTCAGCAAAGAACGTGCTACATGATGATAACAGAGGATCAATTACTCTGATGTTTTGGTATCAGACATGCCAGTTAAGCTTGTTTTCTATGTGTATCACTGCCTGGTTCCGTGTCACTGATTTTCAAAATGGATTATTTGATTCACTTTGGGTACATCTGTTTGGGGTGCTATGGTGGCACAGAGGCTTGCCAGCTTGCCTGCCAGCCGGTGGCCATATGTTCAACTCCCCTTTGAGGCAGGGATGTTTGTTCAGTGTCCTGGACTGCCAGGGTGGCACAGCCTAAAATGGATAGTGCGCAATTTTCTGGGCAGTAAAAGTGGCTGGCATGTTAGTGACCACGTCCCCATCAGGTGCTGATTGTAAACAAATAGGGGCTGGCTTCATATATCCAATACACCTCATGATGTAACAAGGGATTCTTTACTTTTATTTTTGATGTCTTCTGTGCAGAGCATATTCTTTATTTCATTGTTTTTCTTCCTCTTCTTTAGGTACCTGGTCTGGAGTAGACATTAATGTTCATGACTCTCTATTCCTGTCTGTCATATTTGATGTTTTAGTTAATGTTGCTGACATTATTTGTTGCACAGCTCTTTAAGCTCTCCACATTCATTTTCTCTGTCTTCCTTTCTCTTGTCCAGCATTTTTCACCATGAAACTAATTTTAGTATTCCATACATTTAATTTACCTTTTCCTTATGGTTTTGATCAGTGTTCTAGTAAAACCTCAAGCTGACGATACCTCAGCATTTGTATTGTCTCTTTCCATGGTATTCAGCTCCCTCTGGTATTCTCAGCATTCTTAATTATTCTGATTTTATATTTAGGTTGTTTTTAAGACGCAAGCTTACCTGTCTGTCGTATTTATCTTAAATCTATCACCAGTTGACTTTAATTTATTACTTATGCGGATAGTAACAGTTGTATTTTATTTAACTTTCCAGCTTTTAAAACAGATATAGACTGAAAGATCCATCCATTTTCTTCTGACGTCAGTTGGAAACCTGAAAGAAAATTTTGTGGACTGTCCTCACATCCAGCTTGAGTCGGACAATCTTCTCTGACATTTGAACAGTATTGTTGTCCTTCTCATCATCATCATCATGTCATCAGACGTGGAGGCTAAAACAGCATATTCTTCATCAGACAAAAAAACAGATGATACACAAGGTAAGACATCTGACCAAACAAACATGATTAGTCAGATAAGTTAAGTTTTGTTTTGACTAAGCAGTGATATCCTAAACATGATTAGCTGGTATATTGTCTATTGATAAACCTCGTTTATCATAACTTGACTGAATGTAATATGAATGAGCACTGGTCTTTTGCTAACCCTCATCTGTCATGGCTTCACTGAATGTAATATGAATGAGCATTAACATCAGATTTCCTGTGAAAATTACACTCTACATCTCTAGAGGTATCAGTTTTCTTTTATATGGGTTTGAAAGCTGGACACATACTGCAGATATGCTCCAAGGAATCCAGGCTTTCCTTATAAAATTCCCTACAGTTTGGGTTAGTCTTCTATTAAAGGTTAGTACTAGAGATGTACCAGTCTCCGTGGCGAAGGAGTTACGGACACGGCTGGTGATCCTGCATACAACCGTGTTCGAAACACAGCTGGCAACAGACTGTGTTGCGCTGGATTTTTACAAAATGGTATGGGAGCCAGTCGTTCAGAAAGCAGTGGCAAACTACTGAATGTAAACTTGTCAAGACATCAACAACAGTACAAAATGCTGGTGTTGACTGCAAACATCCTGTAAATGATATGCAGCTAACTTAACTAGAGATGTGTAAAAAGCAGCTACAGAACCATATGGGAAGCAACATCAAGACCATTAGAAAGATGAATGATACGACCAGCTGCACAGAGATGAACAAGTATTATCTGACTGCATAAAACATAATGTAGTGCAGTATCTATTGTTTATTTAGCAAAAAATAGATCTGTTTAAGAATGGAAATGGGACAGTTCTTTAACAAGTGAATTAAAACAACTATACCAGAACAATTATAACATCTGATGTATTGTAGAGATGAAAACAATCACCATGGCAAAGGTAGCCTTTTGTTCTTCTTTAGTGATTGTAAATTGGTTTATGACTCACATCAGCAAGTTGTGGATACTTTTTCTAATTTTTAGAATTAGCCACCTGTATGGTGTACAGTTTGCAATTTTCAAGATTTAGCATTGCAGTTAAATAATATAAGTTTGGTGCTAAGTTTAATTTCTTGTGACTCCCACAAATTTCCTAGTTGTTGGAAAGCGCCACTTATTCTTTGAATTCTTATCTTAATATCTCTGTCCCCATCTGTGTCTACACTGCTCCCTAAATAGGTGCACGATTCCGTCTCTTGAAATGAGGTTTCACCAAGGGAAATTAGGTTATTTGCTTTATTTAATCTTTTTCTTTCCTCAATGCATTTTTAGACCTAATTGTTGCAACATTTCATGAAGTGTTTAGTTTATTTTGCATCTGATTTCGTGAGTGTGAAATGAGGGCAGTGTCTCCGTTGAAGTCTGAATTATCAAGTTGCTTTGACAAGGTTCGCTGAAGTCCATTTCTGGCAGTAATTTTTGTCATCATAACCCAATCTATAATTATCATCATCATCATTCAGTGCCTTGCCGGCTGGCGTGGGCAATAATGCCCTTCCACAAATTGTGATTTCTGACAGCAGGGATCAATTCATGTGTTAACTCCCTACTGTGCTATGACACAAGACTGTCAAGAATCTTCTCCTGCTGCCTTCTTCTATCTCTCTTTCCGCAAATCTTTTCGGTTGTCACAACATGTTCCAGTTTTTGTCTTCTCATAATGTGGTCATAAAACGATAACTGCTTCTTTCAGATGTTTGTGATATGTTATCTTTGTGACTTAGCTTCCCTCAAAATGTCCAGATTGCTGCTTCTTCTTCTTTCGTTCACTGTCCAGTTTGCTTTTGCTGTCCAATTAATTTTCAGCATTCCTCTATAAAACCACATATTCAAGGGATGTATTTCGCCTGTTTACTTATTGTCCAGGTGTGACATATTATTAGATGATTGACAGAGGACCTAGTTTGTAGTGTTCTCTGGAGATATATCTTGAATAATAAATAACAAGATAAAGGATATGATTTAGCACGTTTTGTCTAGAGGTCACTCAAATGAGCTAATCATTCCCGCAATAGCCTTTTTTGGAGAACATTTTTCTTTGGCTCAAACCCCCACTGTGAGACCACTATGTATCTACACAGAAATTTATAAAAGAAGTAAAATAGTTCACCCAAGGCCAGAGAAGATCTGAACCATTAGCGCCTGTACAACTGAGGATCCCTCTCACTCAACATAATGTTGCCAGTGTGCTATTCGTCCGTCACATAGATCTTTCCCTATATTTTTTGTCATTTTGTGACCTATATCAGTTCAATTAGTCTTTAGGACTTTAGGACTCATTTATTTGTAGACAAACAAACTTCAACAATAACGGTACATTACATCTGTTGGACAAGACATCTACATGACAGGTTCCTGCCAAAAGTGGGACATACATTCACAAGGAATTGTTTATACCACAATTGTACAAGATAGACATCATGTGATACTTGACAACATCTATACAGGACTTTTCACAATATGTATAACCAACCACAGCACTTAAGACAGTCACCAGAGACAACACTTGACAGCAACTGTACAAGAAATTCACTGGGGACATGTACTTCAAACACTGGTTCACTAATTACACAATTTATTGAGCTGATGGTGAGTATAGTGGTGACCATTGCCTCATCTCCTGTCATGTCAACACTTCAATTATTGCATAGAAAATGCATAAAATATGTCACACATGCAGGTTGATAAACAAGATACAACACTTCTTATTTACTCCACCCCCCAATAACTAATTCTCCGCTTCCTCCTCTCTCTAATATCTAACTACACCATCCCGTTACAGTATCGGTAACTATCATCATTTCCTGTCTCTTGGGAATTTAGGAAATCCTATCCATGGGCAACTCAAGGAAGAAACTACTGTTCTGGGTCTGTTGAATCCTTTTATCATCAGCATGGATGTTGGACTAGCTCCAGTTAGCAGCTTCCCCAGAATAAGCTTCATGGCAGATTCATTCCTCTTGAAGACAAGATTTGGTATGATGATATGGTATTGCATCTCACGGTTGATCAGGCTGTTAGTGAAGGCTGTCACAGGGTACTTCAATAATGACATACAGAATGTCCCATACATTGCAGCTACTCACTTAGCCAGATCAACTTCCCTACTGTTCAATCATTCTTCAAGAATCACTGTGTGAGCATCCGGCTGGATATTTTCTAAGTTTTGTCTTAGATAAACAAACACTCCAAGTTACCCCACAGTTCTCCATGAATGTAGTTCATAGAACAAGATTTGATGTTAGTCTCAGTTGATCTTTGACTGACTCAAGATCACTGTCCAGTTCACCACATTTGTAGTGCTTCAGATTGTGTCATGCTCCCATTTATGCATTCAGCTGTTGAACTGAGAGAAAAACTCTTCTTGAGATTCCTACATTTTGATAGGGAGTCACTTCTGGATCTAGGACTTCTGTTTAGTTGTCCCAGATGATATATGGATGGCCTCTCCACCATACTGTTCTCTGTCGACATATAAAATGGCACAACATCTCTTTACATATGTTAAAAGATAATGTTATTATACATCAACAGACACAGACTGGGGATGGGGAGGAAAAGGATGGGTGTGGTCCAAACACACCTCTCCTAGTTTGATGATGCCGTGTATTTCACTCTGATGTACTGTGGTAATCACAAGACTATATGCTGAGACAGGGTAGCTTAACACAATTACAAGCATTCATGTGGTCTAAGTTTCACCATGTTTGAACCACAGTAGACCTGGGCACAAGGAGGACCAGACACAGTACAGCAATCATTGTGACATAGCAACATGGGACAGGCATTGTGAAGGAAAATGGAAAATAGGCATTTACAACTGTAATATGCAATATGGATTAACTAATGGCATTTACCCAATTAGCAGACCAGACATCCATTCCTATGGCTGTGATGTTGGTGCATGAATGTCCTATTCCATATTCACCCACACAGCAATGCCAGACCTCACCCCTTTTCTCAGACAGACCTGACTCACAGGTACATCATCTTTATCATCATCATGTGCTCTTTCCCCACTGAGTAATTTTCATGTCTACTACAGTAGGTAACAGAAGCTCAATTGCATAACAACTGTTCACATATGCACCAAAGCACATATGTGAAAAACATGTTTAGTCCTTGTAAATTTGCATGAGCCATACATTATATTCAGCCAACTAAGACACAGGTTCACACACCTATGGTTCTCTTAGGAACTAGTTTATATGAGCCATCCAACAGTAAAGGTACCAGTGTAATACTTCAGAGAGAAATTATATTAATTCTCTTGAGCTTATAGCTACCAGGCATCACATGGACTTAGCAATTCTGGCGTGCCACACACAACCTGTTTACATATGGATATTGAAGCATCTTTCCTTCCACTAGATGTGAGAGGCTATTTATTAAATCACCAACTCACTCACTCTACCATTCTCAGCGTTTTACAAAGGAACGTGTACATGTTTACATCACTCATTCCGATTCAAACTGCCATCTGTTAACTCGCGAGAGCAAAGGTACAGTTGAGTTAAGAATGAGTCATCCTAGGCATGAAGAATGCACAAGGGGTTTGGGTTTGCGAATCTGCATGAGTGTGCCATACATTCATCAAGCATACGCAACCAGTCACAACAAGGGATTGATATGCACTTGGAGTATACAGCGTGAAAGACATGTCAAGGTGGAAGATGCAGTATTCAGAATTCTGGCGCACAGAAGTTAGGTTTTCCACTTTCACATTTTATTCATAAAATACTCATACATTCTTCTCATTCGTTTACCAGGTCTAGCCACAACATTAAAGTATGTTTTAAAGTGGTACCTGCTGTCCAGAGAACAATATATTATTGAATCTTTAAGGGCATTGTTGGGTCATCACATCACACTAGCGACCGCTCCTGGTGAAATTCCCGCTCCTACTAATTAGATTTTAAAATATGGCCCAGGAATAGCGTGGGCTCATTACTTATTAGCCAATCAAAAGGCAAGTGCATACCGCCGCCTCCCCCAACTCGTTCTAGAACATTCGATCTAAGAATAGCCCTTATATTTGGGATGGTCCCCGTTAAGACTTAAAGTATCCTTATGAAATGTGTCGGACTGGGAATGAGGAATTCTGTTCCATCATGCTACACCAGGACAATTTATATACCAGCTATAATTATCAGCAAGATTAAAAGTGGTCACAGAAGGCATCTCTGTCACATTCCAGTTTTTATTTCAAATGAGTATTTATACTTCCCTCATGAAGAGCTCCACATTGACTTGTTCTGTTGATTGTGTGTTTATATTCCAGCTATACACAACTTTATTTGTTTTCTTCCTTTTACCACAGCAGCAAGGGGTCAACCCACAGGAGGACTTCTATGGAGAGTGTCATCTGGTCTTGTCAGTTCAGCCACAGGAGTGGTTTCTGGAGCTGTGGGCTATGGAGTCAGCGGTGCTAAATGGGTGGCCGGGAAGACGGTTGATGCTGGGTCTGCTATTGCAAATACAACACTGAGTGCTGGTTCGGCTGTAGCTAGCAAGCTTCCTTTTCCTGTTGTAGCTAAAAAGGATAAGAAAGAATAGCCACCTGAGGTAATGTAACCTGTGTTGGATTGTGAGAGCTCTAAATGGGGTTTAAAAAGAGTTAGTTGTGTGTCCTTTTTACAGAATGTTGCAGTCAACCTCAGCATTTATTGGCTGGCTGTGATTTACTAACCAATTTCCATTCAGAAGTTTGTGATTGTTTTCTGAATGGCTGATGCTCACATCATCAAAATCAATACAAAGCAATCTGCTTCCAAATTGCCTGTGGTTGATTTTGAACTCTTGACTCAGTATGTTGGGAAATTGTGAAACTGTGGTTCACTAACGTTAGGCCACAGACACCCATGGGGCATTAGAGTATACATTGTACGAAAGGACCCTGTGTATTGAGACGCCTTGTGTGAATGAAACGTCCCATAGCCTTGGTGAGTATTCCTGATTGTATTATGCATGTATAATACCGATGGGGTATTAGAGTAGGGGGCTGAGTGGTCTCGAGGTATGGTGTCTGCCTCGAGTGTTGGAGGTCCCGGGTTCTAGCCTTGGTGAGGGCCAGGATTTTTTTCAAGTGGACTTCTAGTAATAAAATTTCCCCTGGTCTCTGGGTAGTGAAATCTTATGCCCGTGTATAAGGTTGCGCACGGTAAAAAAATTCCCTTGGCAGTTGGAAATTGAAAAAGAGGAGCCTAACGGCTCTGCCCGGATAAAATTGTGAGTTAAAAATCTACCCTGAGTATTTCAGGATCCTCGCTGGTTCTATGGAGTTCGCGCACTGAGCTGAGATTCTCCGGACTCGGGCTTGAGTTAGGAGTAGAACGGAGCACTTATGGCTTACACCCTTGTGCTGTGATGTTGTTCCGTCACCTAAACTAAACTAAGATGGGGCGTTAGAGTATATATTGTAGGACAGGGTATTGTGTATTGAGACTCCTGGTTTGAATGAAACGTGCCATGCCCTGGGTGAGTGTTCCAGATTGTATCATGCATGTATTGTGCTTGAACCATTAGACAGGTGAAGTGGCATGAGTGAAGAAATTGCATAACGCAAGGTGACCTGCCACAAGGGGTTGTTCTGAAACTGAACCTCGTTTTGTGCACAATCCCTGGTTGTGGCTGGTCTGAGTGTTGAATATAGAGACTAACATTTTTGTACAGAGTGTATTATACTATGTGTGAATTTGTGATTGCTATCTCAACTGGCAAACAGACAAAGGGATCCCTGGAAGCCTTTCACTTGTTTTATAGAAGAATGCTGAATATTTATTGGACAGTTAAAATGGGCGATCTGGACATTTTGAGGGAAGTTGAGTCACATAGACAACTTATCACAAACATCAGAAAGAAGCAGTCATCGTTTTTTTGGCTACAGTATGAGATGACAAAAACATTTTGTGACAACTGGAAAGATTTGCAGAAAGAGATAGAGGAAGACAGTGTGAGAAGATTTTTGACAGTCTTGTGTCATGACACGGAATGGGAGGCAACACACAAATTGATCCATGCCGTCAGAGATCATAATTTGTGGAGAAGCATGGATTGCCCATGACAGCCAGCAAGGCACTGAATAATGATGATCTCAACTGACACAGTTACTGAATGTTGATGGATTTACTTTGCAGGAGCGTAGAACACCTGTGAACATTCCTGGAGTGCAGTGATCCTAACTGAACTAAACTGTATAATTATGCTAGATTTTAAACTGGGTACATAATTTACATGATTACAGTGAATCAGAAGGTGAGGAATCAGTCACACTGGCTAGGACATGTTGAGAGAAGGTGATAATAGTATAACTAGAAATTCCTTTCACTGGTACCCACAGAACAAATGAAAAAGAGGAAGACCTAAAAATACAAGGAGAGAACTAGAAACAGATGAACAACAGTGGGACATGGTGCGAACTACAGGCTATAGCTAAACTAGAAACAGATGAACAACAGGAGGACATGTTGCGAACTACATGATATAGCTAAACTAGAAACAGATGAACAACAGTGGGACATGGTGCGAACTACATGATATAGCTAAACTAGAAACAGATGAACAACAGTGGGACATGGTGCGAACTACATGATATAGCTAAACTAGAAACAGATGAACAACAGTGGGACATGGTGCGAACTACATGCTATAGCTAAACTAGAAACAGATGAACAACAGGAGGACATGGTGCAAACTACTTGATATAGCTAAACTAGAAACAGATGAATAACAGGAGGACATGGTGCGAATTACATGATATAGCTAAACTAGAAACAGATGAACAACAGTGGGACATTGTGCGAACTACATGATATAGCTAAACTAGAAACAGATGAACAACAGGGGGACATGGTGCGAACTATATGAACGTGGTATGCAGGATTTCGAATTTTGTCCGTAACCCCATCACCACAGAGCTGGAAGATCAATTAGTACAATGTGGTTATTTCTAGCACAGCTATGCCGTCTTATTCTCTTCCATCTCCTCCACTTCCTTAGTGGTTAGTGCACTTACCTATGGAGAAATTGGTCCGGGTTCAATACTTAGCATAGGGAGGATTATGTTTTCTGAGCCAAAGACTCGGCCTCATAAAAAAAGGTAGCACACAATTTTCATAATTTTCTTAGAATAAAAGGCTGCAAATCTCATGGCCTAAAATATCTGAAGGTTCACACCACAAAGGCAGTATCTGCTAGGGGAACAACCTTTACCTTGGTTTTTGCCTCCCGGATTCTACATGATATAGCTAAACTAGAAACAGATGAATAACAGGAGGACATGGTGCGAACTACATGATATAGCTAAACTAGAAACAGATGAACAACAGGAGGACATGGTGCGAACTACTTGATATAGCTAAACTAGAAACAGATGAATAACAGGAGGACATGGCGCAAATTACAGGATATAGCTAAACTAGAAACAGATGAATAACAGGAGGACATGGTGCGAACTACATGATATAGCTAAACTAGAAACAGATGAACAACAGGAGGACATTGTGTGAACTACATGATATAGCTAAACTAGAAACAGATGAATAACAGGAGGACATGATACGAACTACATGATATAGTTAAACTAGAAACAGATGAACAACAGGAGAACATGGTGTGAACTACATGATATAGCTAAACTAGAAACAGATGAACAACAGGAGGACATGCTGCAAACTATAGGATATAGCTAAACTAGAAACAGATGAGCAACAGGAGGACATTGTTCAAACTACATGATATAGCTAAACTAGAAACAGATGAACAACAGTGGGACATTGTGCGAACTACATGATATATCTAAACTAGAAACAGATGAACAACAAGAGGACATGATACGAACTACATGATATAGTTAAACTAGAAACAGATGAACAACAGGAGAACATGGTGTGAACTACATGATATAGCTAAACTAGAAACAGATGAACAACAGGAGGACATGCTGCGAACTATAGGATATAGCTAAACTAGAAACAGATGAACAACAGGAGGACATGCTGCGAACTACAGGATATAGCTAAAATAGAAACAGATGAACAACAGGAGGACATGGTGCGAACTACATGAAATAGCTGAAGGACAGCTTTGCGTGATTTGGTGGAGGGCCTGTCTAATATGTATGAGCACTGGTCTTTTGCTGAACCTTATCTGTCATGGCTTGACTGAATGTAATATAAATTAGCACTGGTATATTGTCTTTTGCTAAATCTCATCTACAATGATTTAACTGAATATAATAGAAATAGCACTGGCCAAAAGGGAATAAGGACAGAAGAAGAAAACAAAGGTATTTTTTAGTGTAAATACTTTCAAATATCCATTAAGTTCACATTTTCTTTCCCTGGTTTAGGGACAGTCTGGTGTGGACAAGTCTGTAATGTGGATTAGTCCTACAGGTGAATAAAGTATCGCTATTGTGGAAAACTGCCTACTCACTACAATCATGTTTTATCAGTGCAGAGTATTACATGTCTTCAGTTGTGACAAATTGGTATTATATTCATTGCGTTATGACGTATCCATGTTTTTTTTTTTTTTTGTGGGTGATATTAGATTGAAAACTTTTTCTTCTTTTATTTGTTTATAATGTATCATCAGTTGTGTTCATTCTTGTGAAAAATTGTTCCAGAAATGTTTACATGGAATGTTATGATCTAGTCTAACTTTATTTTGAGTGCCATTGTTAACTCTTATTGTACTATTTATTGCCTGTAGTGAGATACATTACAAACTTAGTGTCACATCGAATTGTGCATGTGTATGATATGTCACCATGTAATGTGAGATGCATTTCAATCAAGATGTCACTTCAGATTATACTTTGTGTATCATGTCACCACCAGACATGGAAGGAGTTCAGATTGACAGTCAATTAAGACTGTTATGTGTGTTTCATGCCACAGTCTGAAAGTCTGATACATTTGAACATAAGTCATTTCGCATTGTACATGTGAAATTACATGTCACCGCCTGATGTGGGACACTTTTAACATGGCTGTTACTTCAGACTGTTTATGAATGTTTCACATTGTGATCACTTGAAGTAAGATGGCATGCAGTTGTACATGATGTCATTTACGAATGTTCATATGTTGTTTTGGTAGCAGTTACACATAGTCAGTGTCTACACATTTAATATACAAACATCTTTCTTATTTTAGAAATGAAACACATAAACTATTATTGCCACTAGCGCTGACACCTTCAATCCACTCCCTAGATCATTGAATTACAGTTAGTTGCATATCCTATACATTCTTATACGTTCAGTAATTTGCTGTTGCTTTCTTAACGACCAACACTCATACCATTGTGTGGAAATCAACGCAATGCGGTCTGCTCTCACATCACTTGTAGCTGTGTTTTGAATGTGGTATGCAGGATTTTGAATGTCGTCCGTAACCCTATTGCCACAGAGCTAGAAGATCAATGAGTACAATGTGGTTATTTCTAGCACAGCTATGCCTTTTTATTCTCTTCCATCTCCTCCATTTCCTTAGTGGTTAGTGCACTTACCTATGGAGAAATTGGTCCGGGTTCAATACTTAGCATAGGGAGGATTATGTTTTCCGAGCCAAAGACTCGGCCTCATAAAAATAGGTAGCACACAATTTTCATAATTTTCTTGGAATAAAAGGCTGCAAAGAAGGGAATTGGCTACCCCACCTCAAATGTCATGGCCTAAAATATCTGAAGGTTTAACGCTTCACACCACAAAGGCAGTATCTGCTAGGGGAACAACCTTTACCTTGGTTTTCTCCTCCTGGATTCTTAATTCTTCACCTTGTTTATAAGTAAGAGTAAAATATGTCATACCATTAATTACAGTTTAAGTTTGATATTTGTCCTGTAGATTAACTTCAGATCAAAACAGCATATGCTGATATTCAACTTATCATTATCTGACTCTAGAACCTTTTATGTGGACCAATTTTCACTCAGTGGCTGATGTGGTCAGTCTCAGGCCAGCTGTCTTTACTTTCCATGACATTTCCTGGTGTCCATTTCAGGCTGGCTTGCCCTAGGAGCTCAGGTTAATTGTTCAAATGTGTCCCAATAAAACTGCATATATGAGCAGTTATCTTGTGCACATCTCCACTCCTTTTTATAACAGCATAAACTAAGTTATCTTGTTCATCCATCCATCATGTGCCATGCCGGTAAATGTGGGCGGTCATGTTCTGCCATCTCACTCGATCACCAGAGTTGTGGATCAGCTCCGTGTTTCTGTCTCGACCATGCCACGAGGCCAAGCCATCCAGGTATTTGCTTCTAGGTCTTCCTCTTGGTCTGTTCCCTTCGATCGTACCAGCTGTCACCAAGTTCTCCAAATCATTTCTTCTCATAACATGCCAAAAAAATGTTGACTGTCTGCGTCTAATATCTCTAATCAGTTTACGATCTTCATTTGTTTCTTGAAGGACCTGTTCATTGGTTTTTCTGTCTGTCCATGGTATTCTTTGCATTTTCCTCAGAAATCACATTTCTACAGCCATCAGATGTTTTTCAGCTTGACTGCTCATTGTCCAAGCTTCACGTCCATATAAAAGTACAGGTTCTATGTAGCACCTCAACACTCTTTTTCTCGTTTAATTGACATCTTTTTATTGGTCAGTATGTTTTTCATCTTGCTAAAGGCTACTTTTGCCATGGCGATTCTTTTTCTAATCTCTTCAAGGCAACTCCCATCAGATATTATTACTGTTCCGAGATAATTGTACCTATTCACTTGTTGAAGAATATTCCCATTTACTTGTATATTACTTTGTGGTATTCCGTTCTTCTTGTTCATATCTCCACTTTTATTTATAACAGCATAAACTAAGTTACCTTGTTCATATCTCCATTTTTATTTATAACAGCATATACAAAGTTATCTTATTCACGTCCCCATCTCATCTACAACAACAAAAATTAACTGTTAACTCAACCACATCTCTGCTCCGATCCATGACAGCATAAACTAACAGTTAACTCAGTCACATTTCCACTCCCATATTCAACAACAACAAACTAACAGTTAACTCAACGACATCTCCACTCCAATTTTCAACAACATAAACTAACAATTAACTCAGCCACATCTCCACTCCCATTTATAGCATCATAAACTAACATTTAACTCAGCCACATCTACACTCCCATCTACAACAACATAAACTAACAGTTAACTCAGCCACATCTACACTCCCATCTACAACAACATAAACTAACAGTTAACTCAGCCACATCTACACTCCCATCTACAACAACATTAACAGTTAACTCAACCACATCTCCACTCCCATCTACAACATAAACTAACAGTTAACTCAGCCACATCTTCTCTCCCATCTACAACAACATAAACTAACAGTTAACTCAGCCACATCTACACTCCCATCTACAACAACATAAACTAACAGTTAACTCAGCCACATCTACACTCCCATCTACAACAACATTAACAGTTAACTCAACCACATCTCCACTCCCATCTACAACAACATTAACAGTTAACTCAACCACATCTCCACTCCCATCTACAACATAAACTAACAGTTAACTCAGCCACATCTACACTCCCATCTACAACAACATAAACTAACAGTTAACTCAGCCACATCTCCACTCCCATCTACAACAACATTAACAGTTAACTCAACCACATCTCCACTCCCATCTACAACATAAACTAACAGTTAACTCAGCCACATCTACACTCCCATCTACAACAACATAAACTAACAGTTAACTCAGCCACATCTCCATTCCCATCTACAACAACATTAACAGTTAACTCAACCACATCTCCACTCCCATCTACAACAACATAAACTAACAGTTAACTCAGCCACATCTCCACTCCCATTTATGGCATCATAAACTAACATTTAACTCAGCCACATCTCCACTCCCATCTACAACAACATAAACTAACAGTTAACTCAACCACATCTCCACTCCCATCTACAACAACATAAACTAACAGTTAACTCAACCACATCTCCACTCCCATCTACAACAACATTAACAGTTAACTCAACCACATCTCCACTCCCATCTTCAACAACATAAACTAACAGTTAACTCAACCACATCTCCACTCCCATCTACAACAACATAAACTAACAGTTAACTCAACCACATCTCCACTCCCATCTACAACAACATTAACAGTTAACTCAACCACATCTCCACTCCCATCTTCAACAGCACAAACTAACAGTTAACTCAACCACATCTCCACTCCCATCGTCAACAGCATAAACTAACAGTTAACTCAACCACATCTCCACTCCCATCTACAGCAACATAAACTAACAGTTAACTCAGCCACATCTCCACTCCCATCTATGGCATCATAAACTAACAGTTAATGCAGCCACATATGCACTTGTACAGTGCACCGTTCTCAACTTTTGACCAGGTTTTCTGTTGATTTATTTTCCTGTGTTAGTATCACTAGAAACACAGCTGCGTGAGATTTGGCAGCGGATCGCTTTGGTTTCTTACGGAAAGATATGTGAGCCGGTCGTTAGAAAGTAATGGCAAACTACTGAATATAAAACTTGCCAAGACATCAACAGCAGCTGAAAAATGCTGGAGATCACTGCAGTGTGCTGTAAATAGGATATGCAAAAAAAAGTTTCACTAGAAAGTCATATGCTGTTGTTTATTGCTCTTATCATCTCCACTTGACACTTTCCAACAGTTCACTTGCTGATTGGATATGTTTATCCGTACACTGATATTATTCTTCTCTGCTTGAATATATTCACAATCTGTGATGTTAAACTTATATAGATATCAAACAAATTGAAGGCTCTTGTGTGACAGAATATCTAGAATGTTGATTGTTGATGATGAGTCTGTACTGCATGAATCAGTATTTCTTGGCTGTGAATTGATTCATTGACCTTTTCTGTCAATAGGACAACAGCATGAAGAATTATAGTATCAAAAACAAAAAACAGAATCATGGTTTTAAAATTCACATGTTTTATTATCCTGTAAAGAGTGAAGTACTTGAGATTATATTCTTTGAGATTATTTTCATATTGTATTTGATGTGAGGGAATATTATAACAGTTATTAAATCTTTAATAAATAATGATTGAATTTACACGTTGATCATTATCTAGACTCTATTGTTTGAAATGATTATTCACAGTATTAGAATAATAATGGCTGTATTTGATGAGAAGGCTCATTAAAAATAAAGTTACGATTATTCAGGGTGTTTAAAAAAAGCAGTTTCACTATTTTATATGCCTGCTACTCTGATAATTTAACTCTTCAAGATATGCTGTTTGCATGAAAGGACACTAACACTGTCCAAGTGTCCACATTACAATTCCTAAATGTGCATTGCTAGTATTACTATCTGTCCAAGTGTAATCTCTGATATCTGATGTTACAATTGCTAAATGCATCTTGCTAAAATTACTAATATTACCTGCACAAAGTTTAGATATTTTCTTTGTCTCGTGGCCTGTTTTGAAACGAAAGACCTTCCGGTGTAAAAAGTCATTTACAGGGCATTAAAATTAAGGAAGATATCCGAAATGAAACAAATAACGAACTATCAAGATCTTGTCACTAAAACGGCGTATGGGCTCCAGCGTTGAGACCATTTGTCACTGAAGTGGCATTCGGCACTGAATTAGTTAAAATCCGCTTAAGACATGCAAGATATGTGACAGTGCTACAAGTCTTTGCTTCTCTTGAGGGTCTTGGTATCATAATCTGTTAAAGATTAAAAGTGAATTATTTGCATGGTTTTCAAAAGTATATTGGCAGTACATGTGGTAATAAAGTGGGTTTTCAAAATTTATAACCAAGACAAAATGAAATGAAATGTTTGATAGAAGTTATCCTATCATGTACACTTGGAGTCAACCTTTACCTCCTACGGGCAACACTCCCTTTCAAATTAATATCCGAAATGTATCTGATTCGATCACAGGATTATTGATCTGAGGCTGGGATGGGCCTTAATTATAACTTCTCTACTGAGGTTGAATGGGGTAAAGGTAATGGAAAAATGACGACGACGACACTTGGAGATGTCAGCACCAAATATTGAATTCTCGGTCTTTAAGTGTTAAACGAATTGCCAAGCAAATATAAAACTGGTTTGCTGTTTTTACAATTTCGTTGTTACCTGTAGACAAAACATTACTACGAGTGGTTTGGCTGTGCCTTCTTAGATGTGCCTTGCATGTGTTTTGGCCAGAGTTTCCTTCCCAAAACAACATCCAATCAAATGCTTTACTATCATATGATAATGGTTCATGAGCTGCGTCAAATAGTACATTTATTTTGTCATTATCTAGTGTTGAATTGTATATGCTTCAACATGTCACATATTATAGATGTGCAGTACACTGTTTTCAACTTTTGTTGATTTTGTTGATTAATATATCATTGTTAGTTTTGGTAGACACAAATATGTTGGCGTTTACTGCTCTTATTTTTCATGAAATTGTGTATTGTAAACTGTGAGTTGTGTAGCCAATCATGATAGTGTGTATGTGGTTATTCTTCTTTCGCTCTTTTATTCATTCCTAATTTGGGTACAGTCCCTTACCCTAGTCACTCCAGGACCTGCTATCCTTAGCTGCCCCGAGCAGCTCTGTCCATGTCCTCGGGTACAGTCCCTTACCCTACACACTCCAAGACCTGCTATCCTTGGCTGCCCCGAGCAACTCCGTCCATGTCCTCATGTCATTCATTTCTGTTTCTGTTTCTCTCCTTTTTACATTTTCCTCTACTTATTTTACCCTGTGGATTCCAGACAAAAGACTTTCTGGTGATTACTACTCTCAGGTTTTTCTCAATGTGCTTCGGTCTACATTGATCATCCAAGGAGAATTTCAAATCAGTGCACAAAGCCAGTATCATCCATGCAGATCCACAGACACGCACCCGCTGTCCTACCTCCCAACTGTTGGTTGTCCATCAAGAATGATGATGACCATTTCATCCAGTGCTGTTGAAAGTATGGAGCCGTGAGTTCTAAGATGACTGGTAAGGCCTCTTTTGGCTTGAAATGTTCTTAGACAATGTGGGCAAAGAATGCTTGATGTTCCAGGAGGAGGATCTCCTGCAGTGGTTTTTCTGTCCTGCCTTTTTTTCACAGCTCTTGCAGTCCTGTTTGCTTCAGAAGTGACTACACCCTTGCGTAAAGATGTACGCTAACTAGTACATATGTGGATTTCATGATATGTTTATTTTATTTAGGATTTCGGTATTCTGTTTAAAAAGAAATGCTTGAATTTGATGTCATGCTGCTGTTTTAAACCATTCTTTGTGCATTTGATGTGATGGCACTGTTACAAACAGTGCTGTATGCTGTTAATATGATGATACTGTTTTCAACTATGCTGTGTGCTGTTTTTGAGATGATGCTATTGTCAACCATTCTGTGTGTATTCTTTGAGATGATGCTGTTTGCTGTTTTCAGCAATGATCCCATATTTGGTCAGATTTCAATATTTTTGAGTGTGATGCTTGTATTTTATGAAATTGCAAAATTGTCTACAATGATTCTGTTTCATAAGGTGGCCATATTTTCAGTACTGATGCTAGAATTTGATAAGATAGCCAAAGGTATTTGCATGAGTAATGCTCATATTTGATAATACAACTGTATTTTCAACACTGCTGCTTGTATGTTATGAGATGGTGCTGCTTTCAACAATGTTTGTTCAGGCTGCAGTATTTTTCAATGGTGATGCTAGTATTTGACAACATAGCGAGAGTGGTGCTCATATATTTGATCTTCTTGTCAAAGCATTTGATTCCCATAGGTTGTGCAATGTGTTAAATAAGAGAAGCAACGGCAGCAGCAGGGTATAACAATAGAAAATACAAACAGCAGGATATTATCATCATCACCATCTTCCGCTTCTGCCGTCAAGCGTCGTGGGGAGGAATAATTTGCGCTCCAGCGTCCGGTGGGCGGCACTTGATAGTGTCATTCCGTGTGATTGTACAATGTCTTTGATGTCGTCAGTCCAGTTTCTTCTTGGATGTCCTCTTGGTTTCGTCGCAGATGATCTTTGATGTAAGGCCTGTGATAGTAGTTGCTGGTGTTGCATTCTAACGATATGGCCAAACCACTTGATCTTCTGTCTTTCAATAAATGTGGCACAAGGTATTGATCCCAATGTCTGTCTGATAACAGATGACTCGGCCTCGGATTGTTAAGTTGGCAGCTCTCCTCAGGCATCTCATCTCGCAGGGTATAACAGTAGGAAATACAAACAGCAGGATATAACAGTAGGAAATACAAACGTGTATGTGTAGCTCCTGTGAAACGGTGAGACATACTAAACACCGACGTAGTGTACATACCTTACAACGGACTCTGTATTTACACATCTATGTACACTGTGTGTCCGTGTTGAGTATGTCTCACCTTGTTGCAGGAGCTACACATACCTAACTGTTTGTATTTCCTATTGCACAATGTGTTGCCTGATATAACTCACTTGCATCTCACCATGTGCATGCTGCAGAGTTTGATATCACATGAAGTTAATAACACTTTAACATAAACATGTCCCAGAGAGAGAACCTTGGGTCTGTGATGTGATAGGGCCATCTCATTTTGTAGGTGTGAGTCCATGGAGGAATGGGTGACCGGTCTTTGTCTTCTGTTATGAATCCTTGTCTGGTTTAAACATATAAGACATATAGTCATAGATGCTGTTGAGATGTGGAGTATTTGTTATCACCATATTAATCTCGGATTCACTACTATATCTTTCTGTCTGCACAACTGGGTTTTAATCACCCAACGACAGAAGTTTCAGGGAATTTAAGTATATATATGTTTATTGTTGGTCATGTTGTATTTACTGAACAACAAACAAATACTCAAATTTGGTGAAGCTTCTGCCATTAGATGTTTAAAACCCCTTTTGTGAAGAGAGAAAGACTTAATAGTGAATCTGTAATTATCGTGGGGATAGCAAATTCTCTACATTCAAATAGTATCAGTGACTGTGTGTTAAGTATTTCAGCCAATATATAATTCATTTATTCACTTCATTTGACATCCAACTCTACAGTCAGCTAGCACCTAATGAAATGCAGTTCCTTCTTTTTGTTTACATAGAGTCAGCCTTTATCTGCCCAATTTCCTACATGAATTGCATTGCCTTCTTCAGATCTCACAAGCTTCTGTAGTCTGACATCTAGGTTTGTTGTATCCACCCATATCATGGATCTTCCTTAGCTGTAATTGGCTCAGTGTTTCCATATTTCCTAATATAGAAATGTTTTCACCAATGATGCATATGTTTGATTACTCTATATGTTAGTAAATGATAACAGTTGAGCTGGTCTGTACAGATTTCAACAGTAACATTTATTTGGGACCAGAGGGAATAAGACAGTCTATATTCTCCATGCCACCGTCTCAGTCTACATTCTCCATGCCACCGTCTGTCTACATTCTCCATGCCACCGTCTCAGTCCACATGCTTTGGGCACATCATGAGACGTAAAAAGCTGGAGTATATCATGACAGTGGGAATGTTGAAGGGGAAGAGAGGCAAGGGGAGGCCAAGAGATAAGATTGTGGACAGCTTGACATCATGGTATGGAGGAAACTTAGTATCAGGAAGGATGGGCAGTACATGAGACGGAAGACTGTGAACAGACATGGTGATCAACACCATCTGGCCTGGACTATAAGATGACAGATTGCAATAGTAGCAGTTGTATGGGACCACAGTGTCAATAGTAGCATGGTAGAAACTGATGCAATGCTCTCTGTCTGTGGAGAGAGATCGAGCCAGATGTAGAAACTGATGCAATGCTCTCTCAGTCTGTGGAGAGAGATTGAGCCAGATGTGGTAGAAACTGATGCAATGCTCTCTCAGTCTGTGGAGAGAGATCGAGCCAGATGTGGTAGAAACTGATGCAATGCTCTCTGTCTGTGGAGAGAGATCGAGCCAGATGTGGTTGAAACTGATGCAATGCTCTCTCAGTCGGCAGCTGGCCATCTGTGGAGAGAGATCGAGCCAGATGTGGTAGAAACTGATGCAATGCTCTCTCAGTCAGCAGCTGGCCATCTGTGGAGAGAGATCGAGCCAGATGTCGTAGAAACTGATGCAATGCTCTCTCAGTCGGCAGCTGGCCGTCTGTGGAGAGAGATTGAGCCAAATGTGGTAGAAACTGGTGCAGTGCTCTCTCAGTCTGTGGAGAGAGATCGAGCCAGATGTGGTAGAAACTGGTGCAGTGCTCTCTCAGTCGGCAGCTGGCCGTCTGTGGAGAGAGATCGAGCCAGATGTGGTAGAAACTGATGCAATGCTCTCTGTCGGCAGCTGGCCGTCTGTGGAGAGAGATTGAGCCAGATGTGGTAGAAACTGGTGCAATGCTCTCAGTCGGCAGCTGGCCGTCTGTGGAGAGAGATTGAGCCGGATGTGGTAGAAACTAGTGCAGTGCTATCTCAGTCGGCAGCTGGCCGTGTGTGGAGAGAGATGGAGCCAGATGTGGTAGAAACTGGTGCAGTGAACTTTGACAAACTCTGTTTGGGTTGTTACTTTTAATATTACTATCCTAAATGTTACTTTAACTTGTTCACATCCAGACAGTATACAGAGCGCTATTATTTTGAAACAGCCATTGCCTGGCACAGAAAGTGCTAACCAGTGAACACTGTCCTAGTTGTTATTTTCCGTGTTATTATCCTAGATGTTACTTTAACTCTTGCAAGTCCTAATAGTTAATACGAGGATAGGTCAGAAGGTTATGCACCCCAGTTATCATCTCTTTAACCGTTAATAACATACAAATGAAATATAGTCACAATATTCATGCACATGTATTTCAAGTTCTCTAATATTTCAACTTCTCAATATAATCCCCATCAACTTTAACGGCCTTATGCCATCTTGAAACAAGAGCATGTATCCCAGATTTGTACCACGAGAATAACCCTATCAATGTCCCCAAAACACAGTCAGCATGTCTTTACCGTCTGATGGAGTTGGTTAGAATTTTATCTTCGTTGGTGATTGATGATGATGCCACTCTCTTGAGTCTCTTTTGTCTATGGCTCAAAATGATGAACCTAAGTTTTGTCTCCTGTTACATTTGAAAAAATACACCCCTGTCTATCTCGAACTACCGCAACAATTCTGAATAAATTGTTTCATTTGTTCCTTATGGTCCTATGTGAGAGCTTGAGGAACCCATCTTGCACAAACCTTTACATTCCCAGGTTTTTGAAAATTTCAATTGCACTACCTTATTGGAAACTTATTGAAAGCTGCGTGGACAATTGTTGACTTATGATTCGCCTGTCTCGGCGAATCATGATGTCAGCACTTTCCAGCTTGATCCAGCAGAGGTGGCTGTGGCAGGACGTCCAGAGCGTGGCTTATCAGCCAGCTCTACATCGCCACTTGCAGAAACAAAACTCTCTGCGCCCAGCGACTAACTGTGCTTTTGTCAAATGCAAAAGTGCCATAACCAGCACACAAATGTTTGTGAATGTTAACAACAGTTTCTTTCTCTGCGATAACAAATTCTATAACAATCCTCTACTTGTAATGTACGTCATTAATATCTTTTTAAATATTTTTTTAAAAACTGTCATTAATATCTACCATTTCAACGGTTTTGTGTTGCAGTTAGAATTGGTTCACAGAGATACAATTTGGTATACACCTTCAAGAGATTATAAACTTAAATTGGTGTAAATTTAATACTTCTATCTTTATTATTAGTTGAGATAATAATTGTGGTGCATAATTTTCTGACCTACCCTCATGTGTGTACCAGCTCTCTGTTGCTTTCAATGTTACTATGCTTGATGTTACTTTAACTTGTTCAAATCCACATACTTAACACATGTATCTCTGTTACTTTCAATGTTACTATTCTAGATGTTACTTTAACGCTTGCAAGTCCTAATAGTTAGTTAGTTAGTCGACAGATCATCCTCGTTGCACATCGAACCATTCAGTCCATAAGTGCTCGGATCCCCTCCTCAGCAAATCCCGCAGCGTGTAGCGGCTAACGACGCCAGTTCTGTGTTGGTTTATCAATCTTCTTTGGCTTCCTGCGTAGTGTTCTTGTTTGGCCACCCCTCTTTTAATTTGCTGCTCTAGCAGTCTGGCCATTGTTGTAGATTCACAGTCATCACTTGGTTCTCGCAAAAGTCTCACATCACGTAGAGCATTCAGAATGTCAGCCTGGTCCATGGCGCGTCCGCCCTCCACAGTAGCCTCACCTGCGAGCTTGTCAGCCCGCTCATTTCCTTGTACTCCCGCATGCCCTGGCACGAAGATGAAACTAATCTTTGCCAGCCGAGACCGCTTCAGAGGCAGCAGCCATTCTCTTCGGATCGACCCCTCCTCTATCCTCTTGATCATGTTCATTGAGTCGCTAAGGAAACAAGCCCTGGTGAATGTCTGTGTCTCGAGCCATGTTATTGCTTTACTTACTGCCATGACTTCCATGGTCAGGCTACTTGTGGTTTCAGTGAAAGCACCAGAGTCCTCCTTCACAATTCTCCCTCCGGCCCGAGCTGTAAAGGCCCATGAGCTTCTCACATGTCGGACGACCGACCCATCTGTGTAGATGACCGCGTCACCGTCTAGCGAATTCTCGAAAATCAACGCTTGTACTTCAGCCTCAACAGCAGCCGGATTTTCTTGTCTGCATTTTCTATTTATATTGTTGACAATATGATTATTCAACGAGAACCAAGTCACTGTTGCCTTTGTTGGGTTGACCATTGCCCCAGCTTCATCACACCAAGTACTTATGCGATTGAGTTCGGTTTGTAGTTCCCCAGCAACCTCCTCTCTATCCTTACCCTGACGATACACTAAAACATCATCGGCATATGACAATGTCCTGCCAGGTCCAGTGATCTGCTCACTGGTGATTCTCACTGTGTAGGCGTTGAACAGTACCGGAGATAATGGTGATCCCTGTGGTAGGCCAGGATATATTGTTGTTGGTTCCGAAGTCCAACTGCCACATCTAAAAACTACTTTCCGTTGGAAGAGGGCTGCAGCGATCCAACTAAGGAGGAATGGACTTACGTTTAGTTCAAGAAGCTGAAACATTAAAAAATCCAGTGGTACTCTGTTGTATGCGTCCTCAAGATCAATCGCTGCAGCAACGGTTTCAGTGCCTGAGTGGAAACCTTCATAGACATCATGGGCAAAGACTGCTGCATTGGTCCAGGTTTCTCTTTTTGGACGGTACCCACCCAGGGTAGGTGGGAAAACACCTTGCCTCTTCTCTAGCTGGCTTGATATTTTCCTGGCAATTACCTTCTCCAGCAGCTTGCCTATTGTATTTTGCATGGTTATAATTCGATATCCCTGAATTTTTTTGTGGTCTTTGTCAGGCTTTGGCAAGGGAAACAGATAGCTGTGTAACCATTCCTCCTTGATGCTAGCACTCCCTATACTGTTGTTGTACATGTCTGCTAGTTTCTCTAGCTCATTGTCGGTACACCTATTTATGTCGTCGTATCTTATGCCATCAGGATAGTTAATACATGTATCAGCTCTCTGTTACTTTCAATGTTACTATTCTAGATGTTATTTTAACGCTTGCAAGTCCTAATAGTTAATACGTGTACCAGCTCTGTTACTTTCAGTGTTATTATTCTAGATGTTACTTTAACTCTTGCAAGTCCTAATAGTTAATACATGTATCAGCTCTCTGTTACTTTCAATGTTAATATTCTAGATGTTACTTTAACTCTTGCGGTTTCAGATAGTATACAATGTGCTATTGCTGTAAGACCACCATAGCCTGGAACAGAAAATGTTAACCAGTGTTATGTTTCGTTTGAGTGCCATGCTTAGAATACATTCTTCATTGGAATCATCATTATATGATTAATCTCAAACCAGAGGGGACGATTATGCGAGACTCCGCCATAACAGTGATAATCAAGATAAAGAATATGTATTTATGTAAACTTCTTTGTTATTTCTTGTGTAATGTGATAATGTTAGTGCGAGTCAATATGCCATTTTTTTAAACATTGTTTTTCTTCTCAAAATATCACCATGATATGTATTCATATACACTTTTTTTAATGGTCTCAGACAAGGTGACATACTTCCAAAGCTGTATATAAAAACTGGTCATCTGTTTCCAGCATTGTTTTGTATCTGAGTTATCTAAAACATTTTGTGGTGGGATAACCAGTCATTCTCTCCCCCCCCCCCCCCCAACCTCCTAACCTCTATGGCTCTGAGGTGGGCCCAGCACAAACACCATCAAATTGGTACTGGTTATTTCAGTGGGAAGGTAGCAGCCACCCTTTTGTGTGCTGTGTAGTCACCAGAACTATGACCCAGCCTTATGACACTTCCGCTATATATGTATTGGAGAAAAAACACCTGGTTTATTCACCCACAGTGAAATAAACACAATGTTAGTCGTAATGAGGAGGAATGAACTAGAAAATTTAGTGACAGCTGGCAAAATATATGAAGGAGAAAGGGGAAGGAAGAGAGATACATACCTGGATGGTTTGGTCATATGGCATAATTGAGACAAGAACACAGATCTAACCCGAGACTCTGGTGATCGTGTGAGATGGCAAACCATGACTGCCCACACTTATCAGCACAGCACATGATGATGATGAGCTGTTGTTCAGTGAAATACCGATGAGACGTAAAATAACACAATGAGCACCTGATGTGTGCCAACGAAGGATAAATATAGCTACATTATCACCTTTACAATTTGGAGCGGGCAGAACAACAAAAGTCGGAGCACTGAGAGGGTGCATGTTTTCTGTGATAACATTTGGGTGGGAAACTTCAGCTGAACTGAACAGAACATTTGTTATTCAAAGTAACAAAGGTTACATAAGAGTATTATAATTCATTGATTTAAATAAGAGAACATCATTATCATTATTATCATGTGCCCTGCTGGCTGGCACAGGTGTTCATGTCTCTCCTTAGATCTCAGTCTGTGGTGTTCCGAATCAGCTCTGTTGATGATATTCCTCCCTGCACCATCTCAGTCCATCCATAATATTTTTTCTTGATCTGCCTCTGCCTCTTTTCCCGTTGAAAAAGAAAACAGACAGATCTGTCCACCAAGAACCAATTACTGACAAGAATTGGTTATTAAGACCACACAAACATTAGGGGAAACAAAATATCTTGGGAATTGCAAAATGACATGAATGTATGAGGTGCGAACTATCGAGGGAGGTGAGCAGGGGAGGTGGAGAAGTGAACTATGGAGGGAGGTGGAAAAGAGGAAGACCACAACATAGATGGATTCAAGATGTGATAGATAATTTATTTTATACGTAACAGCAACAGGACATTTGGCTTATGATAGACATTTGGAAAGACATAATGGGGGAGAATTATGCATAGTACAAGCCACATGATGATGATGATAATCACATTAGGTGTATTTCATTGAGACTGTATGTCCAGGTATTTTCCCTCCTCTATGTTAACACTGTAACTCTGATATGCCTTACTGGCATAATATGATATTTTGCAATTAGATTATATTGAAGACATTTATAGCCAGTCAGTTTTCTTTCCCATTTAATTTCATGTTTGCTCTCCTTGGCCGTATTTTTGGTGCATTTAGATCAATCTTCACTTGTTGTTCTTGTACATAGTTAAACCTGAGCTTTTATTGCATGCTGGCTCAAAGATGGCTCTGTTGTCTGCAATTCGTATCTGATTGAGTGGTCGCACTTATCTCACATAATCTTGTATTTATATTTCCTCTTTCTGAGAAACATGTACTTATGTTTTCTGATGCTTATTTTATTTGATACATTAACTGTCTGTGTACTTAGATTTATGTTGCTTAAATTTGTTTCTATTCATAGCTTTATAGTTTTTCTTTCTGTTAGAATGTCATTGTTTCACCATGCTAGACCTTAGTTTGGATCATTTGTTATATTCTGTTATATAGTCATTTGAATTACTTACATTCTTCTTGTATCTTTCTTTGCTGGTATTGTCCAGACTTAATTTATATTTTCTTTTGACTGTACTGATAGCTAATGGCAATGCTTCATTGTTTTGTTTTATGTTTAGGGTTGATATTGATCACACGCCCATTTGCTGCCAGTACTTATGCTGGAGTTGCTTGCACTGTTAATTTCTTGCATATGTGTGTTCCTCTGTTGTGTCCATGAAATGTAAAAGTTTATCAATGAAATATACAACAGACTGTCAGGTATTGAGAGCTACAAGTCACATGATCACTGATTGTAACCATAAGGTAAATTACAAAGAAAATTAATGGAGCAAATGAGATGGAACATGGAACGTATCAGCATACAAGATGGAACTGATAATTTAGCCTTATGTGGGGAAAATACTAGACAAATGAGACAGAGGAAGACAGAGAAAGATGTAAGCAGAAAGTTTAAACAACTGGGCAGACTTCATCAAAATATAATGATAGAGCTAACCATAAACAGCCCATGCTTCTTGGCATGGCACATGGTAATGAAGACCTTCACCAAAATATAAGGACTTTTGTGTTGGCATTCTGGCGACGGCATTGTAAAACATCTGGAAACGGAACAGACAACATCTAGAGGTGTATAGACCGTGTGGGTGAAGATCTAGGAAAACATCAGGATGGGAAAATGACTGCCGATTCCATCAAAGATGAACTGTATGTTTCCTGGAGGGCTTTTGTGTTGACATTCTGGTGGCGGCATTAATTATGCACAGTGTACCTGTGTGGGCTGTTGATTGTCAAGACTCCTGTCTTTTCCACTTTTCACATTGGGCAGTGAGGAGCATTTTATGTGATATTCACTGGCACAGGAACGGAGCATAATAGGGACCACCTGTTGCTGTGAAGTTGGAACCGCAACTAACTAACTAACTAACAAACCAAAATATGAAATGACAGTGCAAACCATGGACAGCTCATGCTTCTTGGCATGACTCATGAATTTGAAGAACTTCATCAAAATATGAAGTGGCAGAGAGGAATGGAAAGCCATGATCGCTAGTGTCGTCTCTAGATCAAACACCTGAAGATGAATAAGGACAAGAACACAGACCTGATCAGACACACCGGTGATAGTGTGTGGTATCAAATGATGATTACCCACACTTATGAGTATAGCAAATGGTAATGATGAACTTCATTAAAATATGAAGTGACCGATATAATTGGAGAGTCATGAACACTGGTGCCTGCTTCATACCTGGTACGTGAAGAAGATTGCTCCTGTAAATGTATTAGGGATTTATGGCACAGCCACTTCTCATTACATTTGTGTAATTACATATCTCTGATTTTCTTGTTGTTCTTTTATTTGCATTCGCTCGCTTTGAACTCAAGCGTAGTCCATACACATGCTACTGCTTCTAGTGCTCTGGACTGATGTCTGTGTGTGGATCAGCTTTCCCTAATACCAGTGTCCCTCGCCATCAGGTGAACTCACTCAGAGGTACTGGTAATTTACGTCCCCAAGTCAAGTACGAGAAGTTAACATTTTAGTCCAACTGACCGGTGAAGGTGTTGAATCCACTACCTCAGCAACAGCACACCAGACATGTAAGAGCAAGAGCTCTTATCAATTCAGCCATGCTAACCCCCCTGTATTCCTGCATTATCCTTGTATTTGACAGTCACATTGCCCTATCTGATATGCCTGTGCTGATATTTCTTTGTAATATAATTATCCATGTTCATAATTATAAGTACCTGTTTGTCTAAGTCATGATAACCAGTCAGTATATATATATATATGTGTGTGTGTGTGTGTGTGCATGCTTGCACTACTACTACTAAGTTACAGTCATTATCATCATCATGTGACGTGTTGATAGGCATGGTCAGTCGTGGTTCACCAAATCACACGATCACCAGAGACTTGTATTAGGTTTGTGTTCTTTGTGAATTGATGAATCATGATTGTCTAGGCATCAGTGAAGAAGGAAGTCTGCCATTGCTTTCTTTATTGTTACAGTCACATGACTCTAAAAGCATATATTTTATTATGTCTCCGGGCTCGTATTTATGTGTACTCATACTACCAGGTTATAGTCACACGATTCTAATATCATATGTTTGTCTGTCTCCATGCTTATATTTATGTGTACTCATACTACCAAGTTATAGCCACACTATTCTAATATATGTCTGTCTTCATGCTCATATTTATATGTATTCATACTACCAAGTTAGTCACATGACTTTTATATCATATCTTGGCTGTCTCCATGCTCATATTTATACGTCTGTACATATATTTGACTGTCTGCACGCTCATATTTATATGTACTCCCACTAAGCTACAGTCACACATCTCACAAACCATACATCAGGCTATGTCTCCATGCTCATATTTATATGCACTCATATTACTAAATCATAGTCACAAGTCATATACATCTGTATATGTATTTAACCATAGTCAGTGTACTCATATTTATGTGTGCTCATGCTACTACGTTACAATCATCATCATCATCATCATCCAGTGCCTTGCCGGCTGGCATGGACAATCGTGCTTTTCCACAAATTGTGATCTCCAGTAGCATGCATCAAATCATTTGTTGACTCCCTTCCAAGCCATGACACAAGATTGTCAAGAATTTTCTCATGCTGTCTTCCTCTGTCTCTCTTTCCACAAATCTTTCCAGTTGTCACAACATGTTCAAATTTTTGTCTTCTCATAATGTGGCCAAAAAATTATGACTACTTCTTTCTGATGTTGTGATAAGTTGTCTTTGCGACTTAGCTTCCCTAAAAATGTTCAGATTGCTCATTTTGGCTGTCCAATTAATTTTCAGCTTTCAATCATACGTCTAAAAAAAACAACAACCTTACAGCTATGTCCCCATGCTCATTGTTATCATTAGCCATATTACTAAGTCATAGTCATACACCCCTGTACACATGTAACCTTGACTCCATGCTTATTTTTATGTGTACTCACACTACAAAGCTACACATCTCTAAACTGTGCAGCAGATTGTTTGCCTGCTCGTTTATATGTGTACATCTTCCTTCCTCCTACTAGGGGAGCACATCATGCCTAGTTGTGCACCTCTCAAGTCAGTGTGCTTGACTTCAGTATGCAGTTATGTAAGTTTCCTTCCTCTAGGCTCTATCTGGGTAGGTTTCCTTTCCTAACAACTTCGCCATGACTGTGGCCTGACAACCTACTCTTTGCTATTTCCAACTGCCGTGGGATTTTTTTTACATGCACATGGGACCTCCTGTTTCGTTTTTGCGCCCTTATCTGAGAAGGTTAGGTATCCTATCTCAATGCCCAAGAGATCGGTGAAACGCGTGTAATCATTTAACACCAGTGGTTCTTGGAAACATTCCTCACCCTACGCTGGGATCAAACCTTATCACTTTAGACCATAAGGTTGGTCATCCTAAACTCTCCAGCTACTGTTTGCCCTGACATTATATGTGTAATCATACAACTAAGCTACAGTCTTCTTCTTCTTTCATTCGCTTGAAATATGTCTATAACTGCAATGTTGTCTCTTGAATGAATTTAACTGTCTTGTTTAGTTCACTCAGTGGTCCATATAGTTTATCTTCCACTGTCGTTTCTCTAGACCAGATGGTTTGCCTAGATATGTTGTATTTTGAGCTACAGTCTAATGTCTCTGAAACATGCTTTTGGCTACTCCCCATGCTCACAGTTACCCGTACTTATATTACTAAGTCATCGCCACTAGTCATGCACCTCTATAGACACATACAACCATCTGTCTCTCTGCTCATATTTATATGTGCTCATATTACTAGTCATAGTCTCTGTATGTCTTTTGCTCATAATGTCCATATGTCACAGTTACCTATTTGCATTACTTGGTATTCATCATCTGTAATGCTGTAGTTGCTTGTACTGATATACAGATTACATATTGTCATGTATTACTATGATTCACATTCACTTTTCTGTTGAAGAAATAAAGCAGTGACTTCAAAATGTTACTTTGAGATAATACTGCCACTTAGTGTTGTAATGTGATTGTGGTGTGCTACAGTGGGATGACAAGTGATTGTGGTGGGAAGACAAGTGAATGTTGTGTTTTGTGATGAAGTGACAACTTGTGGTGTGATGGAATGACTAGTGATTGTGGTGTATTGTGAAATCACTTATTGTTGTGATGCTTTATAGTGAGATCAGTGATTGTGGTGTGTTGTAAAATTACTTATTGTTGTGATGTTCTATAGTGAGATCAGTGATTGTGGTGTGTTGTAAAATTACTTATTGTTGTGATGCTTTATAGTGAGATCAGTGATTGTGGTGTGTTGTGAAATTACTTATTGTGATGTTCTATAGTGAGATAAGTGATTGTGGTGTGTTGTGAAATTACTTATTGTTGTGATGTTTTATAGTGAGATAAGTGATTGTGGTGTGTTGTGAAATTACTTATTGTTGTGATGTTTTAAAGTGAGATAGGTGATTATGGTGTGTTGTGAAATTACTTATTGCTGTTATGTTTTATAGTGAGATAAGCGATTGTGGTGTGTTGTGAAATTACTTATTGCTTTTATGTTTTATAGTGAGATAAGTGATTGTTGTGTGTTGTGAAATTACTTATTGTTGTGATGTTTTATAGTGAGATAAGTGATTGTGGTGTGTTGTGAAATTACTTATTGCTTTTATGTTTTAAAAATAGTAGCTTAAAAGTCGACAGGGTCAACTTCATTGCATCGGGTTTTATCCCATATGGCTCGGTCTCTTTCCGCAGCGCGGAAAGCGCCGCTGCAAAGCACAAACTCTGTAGCTCTAGCGGCGACCCACAGGAGTCTCCGAAAAATTTAATTCGTGAACCGAAGGACGCGGCCCAGAATCAAACCCACAACCTTCGGAGCCCGAGTTAAACGGCTTGACCACTTTGCCACAGAGACTCTGCTTTTATGTTTTATAGTGAGATAAGTGATTGTGGTGTATTGTAAAATTACTTATTGTTGTGATGCTTTATAGTGAGATAAGTGATTGTGGTGTGTTGTGAAATTACTTATTGTTGTGATGTTCTATAGTGAGATAAGTGATTGTGGTGTGTTGTGAAATTACTTATTGTGATGTTCTATAGTGAGATAAGTGATTGTGGTGTGTTGTGAAATTACTTATTGTTATGATGTTTTATAGTGAGAAAAGTGATTGTGGTGTGTTGTGAAATTACTTATTGTTGTGATGTTTTACAGTGAGATAAGTGATTGTGGTGTATTGTGAAATTACTTATTGTTGTGATGTTTTAAAGTGAGATAGGTGATTATGGTGTGTTGTGAAATTACTTATTGCTGTTATGTTTTATAGTGAGATAAGTGAGTGTTGTGAAATTACTTATTGTTGTGATGTTTTATAGTGAGATAAGTGATTGTGGTGTGTTGTGAAATTACTTATTGCTTTTATGTTTTAAAAAAGTAGCTTAAAAGTCGACAGGGTCGACTTCATTGCACCAGGTTTTATCCCATATGGCTCGGTCTCTTTCCGCAGCACGGAAAGCGCCGCTGCAAAGCACAAACTCCGCAAAGCACAAACTCCGTAGCTCTAGCGACGACCCACATTAGTCTCCGAAAAATTTAATTCGTGAACCGAAGGACGTGGCCCAGAATCAAACCCACAACCTTCGGAGCCCGAGTTAAACGGCTTGACCACTTTGCCACAGAGACTCTGCTTTTATGTTTTATAGTGAGATAAGTGATTGTGGTGTATTCTGAAATTACTTATTGCTGTTCTGTTTTATAGTGAGATAAGTGATTGTGGTCTGTTGTGGTAAGATAAGTGATTGTGGTGTGTTGTTGTTAGATAAGTAATTGTGGCTTGTTGCAGTGAAGTAAGTGATTGTGGTGGGATGACAAGTGATTATGGTATGCGTCACAGTAAGATAAGTGATTGTGGTTTGTTACAATAAGGTAAGTGGATGTGGTATGTCACAGTAAGATATGTGATTGTATGTAACAGTGAGAATAATGTTTTGTGGTATCACACTGAGATAAGTGATCGTGTTGTGGTGATTTTGATCACAGGCGTGGAGAAAAGTTCAGGCTGTCGTTTTGTTTACCTCTCCACTGGTGTGACATGGCTCTTTGCTGGTTGAGCGGAATTCCCATTCCAAGCGGCATCCCTATGATGAATTACACATTGAGTCAAGGACTGACATCACAGCACACGGGACTTTCCCCATACGTGCTCCGTCCTCATTTTCAACAACCAGTGAAGAGTCCCAGTACTATGACACACAATCACTTACATTACTGTGACATACAAGCGCGACCACAATGAATAAATGTCCATAACGGGCTAGAGCAAAACTTTAGCGGATGCCGGAGTTATAAGGACCTCTAGAAATGCAGTGACCAAAAATCATGAAGTGACCTTCCCTCAGTCATGGGTAAATAGTGCTCATGTGTGTCCTACTAAATGTGTGTTCAATAGTTGTCTGTTTTACCAAGTGACAAGTCCGTGCAATGAGAAAATCCAGCTCCGTGTGAACATTCTGAGAATTGAAATAAAGACATTGATTGTCCCAGTTTGGCTGCTTCGAATGCCCAAAGGCAACTATATAACATAGGGGGCTGAGTGGTCTCGAGGTATGGTGTCCGCCTCGAGTGCTGGAGGCCCCGGGTTCAACCCCCGGTGAGGACCGGGATCTTTTCACGTGGGCTTCTAGTAATAAAATTTCCCCTGGTCTCTGGGTGGTGAGATCGGACACCCGTGTGTATTGTTGCGCACGTAAAGAATCCCTTGGCAGTTGGAAATCGACAAAGAGTATAGTCTAACGGCGCAGCCCGGGCAAAAATTTTCTAGTTAAAAATCTACCCAAAGTATTTCAGGATCCTCGCTGGTGCTTCGGAGTTCGTACACTGAGCTGAATTTCTCCGGACTCAGGCTTGAGTTAGGAGAAAAACGGAGCACTTATGGGTTACACCCGTGTGCCGTGATGTTGATCCGTCGACTAAACTAAACTAAACTAAACTATGTAACAAGGAGTGTTTGATTGAGGAGGTTGCAGCTCGCGCAAGTTTGTGAGCTGGAAAGTCTACCCTGACGTTACCGCAGTGGGTCTGAAGTTATAATATATGTCCAAAACAAGTTCACTTCCCATGGACATCAAAAAGGGTGAAATGCTGCTGGGCATACTGTTCCTACAATGTAATATAAAGGTAAATTGGAATATTCTTAAACAAGTGAATTGGTACAACTATCTCAAAACAAGTCATAATAATTAATATATGATGGGAGGTGCCTTGAAGAGATTAGAGCAAGAATCGCCATGGCGAAGGTAACCTTTAGCAATATGGAAAACATCCTGACCAATAAAAAGATGTCAATTAATACGAGAAAAAAAGTGTTGAAGTGCTTCATAGAACTTATACTTTTGTATTGATGTGCTGCGTAGACAACGAGCAGACATGCTGAAAAACATCGAATGGTTGTGGAAATGTGGTTTCTGGGGAAAATGCAAAGAATACCATGTATAGAGAAGAAAAATATAAAAACAATGACCAAGTCCTACGAGAAACAAATTAAAACCGTAAACTGATTAGAGAAATTAGACGCAGAGAGACACAAGGTTTTGGACCTTGTAGGACTTGTTCATTGGTTTTTCTGTCTGTCCACGGTATTATTTTCATTTTCCTCAGAAACCACATTTCCACGTTTCGTTCAATAGATAACATCAATGAAGAAGTAATTAACTAGTATCCTCTGTCCTGGAAAAAGTCCGCACGCTTCACGTATACGAGCTGTTAGAAACATACGTGAGTCGATGTGCTCTTTTCGGGTAAGTCAACGTAGTCCCAACGTGACTGCTGAAAAGTGTCTAAACAGAATGCAATACAAATCATCAACAGGCAGGGTGTGACACAATTCCAACAAATCCAGAAGCAGGTCAAATAAACGGCAATAAAAGGTCTGAGAGCCGCCAGATAATATAGTCCAGTGTATTTTTAAGACAATCCATGAAAATCAATAATCTATATATATATATATATATATATATATATATATATATATATATATATATATATATATATATATATATATATATATACCGTGTCTTGTGGCCAGACGGGCCGGTAATTACAATATGAGATATGAATAATAGATCGTTGAAACCACTAGACCCTAATGATTCTCAAATCCATGCCGCTGTCCTTCTGTCATTCCTAATCTGGATAGGTTTGGCCTTGCCGTGACGTGCCAAGTCCCGTTTGGATATGTTGCCGTCTGTCTATTATTTTGGGCTCATATATATGGTTTCCAACTCTTCTAGTTGTCCTCTGCAATCTGTATTGGCTATGATAACGTTGTCCTGCCAGTCGATATCTTTCCATGTTCCAGACAACCTCAACGTGCTACTTCTCTGGTCAAGCTCTGTGATCTCAATGGTCGTTGTTATTGCCAAACAAAAATGACGTGATCTCCGTTCTACGTCAGGTGCCTAGTTTTGTGTACATTTTGGTTTGAGAGTTTTGCTCCCTCTTACTTTTGCGTCATGTGCTCCGCTACGACTTGGCAGTGACATTGGTTAGTTTGACACACGAGACAAGTTAGTTTAACACGACATATGCTAGTTTGACACAAGGCACAAGTTAGTTTAACACATCATACGATAGTTTGACACACCACATATTTTGACTAGATAAGGTGCATACTCAAACACACTATATTAGCAAATGGTGTTGTTAATTTCAGATACACATGCTTAGATTTATATGACATTTATTTGAGGCAAGAGAATCGACTTCATTGCACCGTGTTTCATTCCATATGACTCGTGTCTCTTTCCACAGGGTGGCCTGTCGAAATCATCGCACAAAGCACGAACTCCGTAGCTCCAGCGACGACCCCAAATTGTCTTCGAGAAATCGAGTCTACAACCATATGCGCATTGCGTGTATAAAGGTCCTTTACTATACTTATTGCGAAGCTTTGAAAGTAACATTGTCTTAGAAAATCACAAACAGCCAATAAATACTGAGACTGGTTGCGACATCCTGTAAGGGACATAGAACTAACTTGAACTTCATCGTTTGCTAAAGATATGACCTTCTATGAACGGACCAACAAGTTGTAAAGTTATTTATTGCCAGGACACAACCGTCATCTGTCTTGTATTGCTCTGAGAAATGTTCCCTGTTACATCTTGTATTGCTCTGAGACATGTTCCCTGTTACATCGTGTATTGTTCTGAGAAATGTTCCCTGTTACATCTTGTATTGCTATGAGACATGTTCCCTGTTACATCTTGTATTGCTCTGAGACATGTTCCCTGTTACATCTTGTATTGCTCTGAGACATGTTCCCTGTTACATCTTGTATTGCTCTGAGACATGTTCCCTGTTACATCTTGTATTGCTCTGAGACATGTTCCCTGTTACGTATTTCTTTCAGGAGTTTTCTTTTCGCCTTCGTTCGCTTTGAACTCAGGCGTTGTTTATTCACGTGCTACTATTTATAGGGCTCTGTGGCGAAGGGGTTACGGGCGCATTTCGTAATCCTGCATACCGCGCTCGAAACAAAACTGTAGGCGATTTGACAGTAGACTATTAGTTTTCATACAATGGTATGAGTGCCAGTCATTCAGAAAGAAATGACAAACTACTGAACGAAAACTTACCCAGGAATCACAAACAGGTAAATATGCTGGAGGTGACTGCTACGTCCTTTAAAGGATATGCAGCTAACTATTTTTAGTGCACTTGACTGATTTTTGCCTGTCGATTAGCATTCACTATTACTAGTGTCCCTCGCCATCAGGTGAACCCACTCCGACTTCTGAGTTACTTGCAATTTTCATCCTCAACTTAAGAAGTCAACATTGTAGCTCAGCTACCCAATTTTGGAGTGAACCCACTACCTCGACATCGGCGAGCTCTCTTATCCATTCGGCCATGCTAACCTCCTTTCAGGATATTAGAAGGTATTATTTTTTCACCTTCTGCTTCATTCCAGCTTGTTCTTTTCATAGCACTCCATTTCCAGTGCCTCTGGCCATTTCTCATACCTTTTCTTCATCGTCATGTTTCTTCGCTGAAGGCGAACATCAGTTTCGTCTTTTTTTTTTTTGTAATTCAATATTAAACGCATTTTGTGTCAGTATTTTCTGCTGCACCCTGAAAGCTGTTTATTAGTTTCGCACTGAGCATATTATTTTGAAATAATTACACGCGTTATTTTGACATTCATCTAATATGATATTTTAACAGCAGTCAGATAGTGCGTTGATACCATTTTCAAATGGCATGTGTGTGTGTCACAGGAATGCATTTTCATGGAACTTTTATTTAGACATGTGGCATGTGTACAGTTTTGATATATGATAACTCAGGATGTCAATGCAATTTCTTCGACTCACTATGTTGACATATTTTTTTTTTAATGTTTACGTGTTTATACCAATGTGCCAATGGATGTTTTACGTGCGCAACAATACACATGGGCATCCAATCTCACTACCCAGAGACCAAGGGCGTTTTTGTTTCTAGAAGTCCATGTGAACAAGTCCTGGCCTCACTGAGGTTTGAACCCGGGACGGCGCTGCCCGGGCAAAATTTCGAGTTAAAAATCTACCCAAAGTATGTTCAGGATCCTCGCCGGTGCTACGGAGTTCGTGCATTGAGATGAGATTCTCAGGAATCTAGCTTGAGTTAGGAGTAGAAAGGAGCACTTATGGGTTAAACCCGTGTGACGTGATGTTGATCCATTGACTAAACTAAATTAAACTAAACCAATGCGCGTTTTTATTTCTTAATTTTGTTTGTAAATTTAGATCAATTTGTGTTGTTTCCGATGAAGATCACTAGGAACGAAAAGTCGGATTTTTCGTGTTGTAGTTTAGCTTATTTATTTCACATTTGATGACTGCTATTTTAGTACTATGATTATTATTGTTTTTCCTATCCATTAAGATTTCTATTGACTGGGTTTGAGTTCGTTGTATGGTTTGCACACTGTGTCTGCGTTTGTTTGTTTTTCTTGATCTTTCTCGTAGGAGTCATACATATTCTTCATCATGGTGTTTCCTGCCAGATGGTTTAGACCTTCATGTATCTCCGCAGATCTCGGTCTTGGATGTTCTGGATCAACTCTGTCGATGATATCCCTCAATGCTGCCGTCTCAGTCCATCCAGAATAATGTCTCTTAGTTTGTCAATGCCTCTCTTCCCCTCGATCTTTCCAGTTGTGACGATGTTCTCCAACGCCCCTCTTCTCATCACATGACTAAAGAAAGATGTTTGTCTCTTTCTTATTGTAGTATACACCGTTCTAGTTTCATTAGCCTCTTTAAGGCAGTCGTTGTTAGTTACTTTGGCAGTCCAAGGATTCACAGCATTCGTCTCAGGAACCACATCTTTGTTGCTTTTAAGTTCTCCATAAATTTCTCATTTACGTTCCAATGTTCACTGCATCACAGAAAAGTAGGTTCTAACTAGCATTTCAGCACTCTCTTTCTAACATTTAATGATAGTGACTTATTGCACATGGTACTTTTCATTTACTAAATTCAACTTTTGCTCGATGGACGTTAGGTGCCTGATGTGACTTGTCAGATCGAGAAGACCTGATCATTCGGGGCCACATCCATTGACGGACGTCAGTCACGGCGATCGGGCAAACTTTGAGCTATCACTTACAATAGGTGACGATGTGATATTCCAGTGTGATAATTTAGTCGCGTCTAGCATGAGCCGTGTGGTCAAATGGTTACACACCCGCCGCACAAGCCAGAGATCCGTAATTCGATCCCGGGTCCAGTCAGAGATATGCACTACCGATGAGCTCAAACGAGAACGAAACTCGGGTTTAGTGCTTCCAATATGACGTGGCAAGACCCAAGGTTCGCACAGGAAGCCAGTCAGCATTGACAGTAGGGGTTATGCTCAATCTGTAAGCCTTCTCCATTATGTTCGTAATCTTTGTTTTACACTTTCCATCTGATGGATGTTATAATTGCCCATAAGTATGTAAATGTATCAACTTAGTTAAGCATTTTCCCTTCCATTTTATTCTATTGCATCTAACTGTTATACTTCCTGAAATATTCAGCCCCAATCTGGTCACTCTATGGCCCTTGCGTTTGACGTGTCTTGTTATTTGATCCGTTATAAAACTTGCTCGAACAGCTACGGTTGTAATTTTAATGAATTTCAACATGGTCCAATGGGTAAGCGCTCTGGTTTTTAAACATCTAGTGCGCTGATGCCAACGTAGCGGTTTCAACCCCTTAACCATCAGTTGGACTATAATGTTGACTTCGCGTTCTTGACTTGGGAACGAACGTTATTAGTACCTCAGAAGTCGGAGTGGGTGCGCCTGATGGCGAGGGACCCTGATAAGAGGGAACGCTAATCCACACGCAAAAATCAGCGCAGTGCACTGGAAGTAGTAGCACATGTATGAACAACGCTTGAGTTCAAAGCGATGGAGGGAAGAAAACCAAAACACCATAATAATAATAATAATAATAATAATACACACATATTGACACACATTGGCACCTTGTCGTCTTGACAGACGATAGTTTGTGCTTTAAAAAGGCATAATAACTTTTAACTATGGCGGTAGCGAGTGTGACTGATAAGGCCAATTTGCGCTGTAAATGTCCGTTCACAGTGGGTGCATGTGAACACGTGGTCATTTCCACCATCATGCACCATCTTACGTCTCAAACGCTTGGTGTGTGACTTTTCTGCAATAATTTTCTCCTTTGACTTTATTCCATTTCTGATATTTGCCCTCCATGCAACACGTTCAGCGGCGACTTGCTCCCAATGTGCATTATCAATGCCTGTATCAATCATGTCCCGCTTACACACATCTTTGTATCGTAGTAGAGGCCGACCCTGAGATCTCTTACCCATCTGTAATTCACCAAAAAAGATATCCTTTGGTATTCTACCATCATCCATCCTCCTAAGATGTCCTATCCATCTAAGTCTACGAAGACTGAGCATGGAATAAACTGTCACACAACCTGATCTTTCCAATACTTCAGTATTTGTGATTTTGTCTTGCCACTTAATACCAAGAATTCTTCGCAGACACCGCATATGAAAGCTGTTTAAATTGTTCTCTTGGTGTGAGTAAGTTGTCCAGGTTTCACTGCCATAGAGAAGAGTACTAAGGACACAGGCTTGATAGACAAGGACTTTTGTTTTGGCAGTAAGCTTCCTGTTCTCCCAGACTCTTTTTCTTAACCTGTTCATTGTTGTTGCTGCCTTTCCAATCCGGATGTTGATTTCCTGATCTAGGGATAATTTGCTATTTACCACCGATCCCAGATATGTAAAATGGTCTACTATCTCTAGTTCGGCGTCGTCAATAAAGATTGATGGTACCCCATGTGCACCTTGTGACATAATCTGTGTCTTTTTTTTGCTAATTGTTAAACCAAATTCAGAACAAGCATTGGAGAATGCAGATAGTAGACATTGCAATTCTTCCTCAGAGTGGGTCGTAACTGCAGCATCATCTGCAAAAAGCAACTCTCTGATCAGTACCCTCCTAATTTTGGTCTTAGCCTTCAATCTCTGAGCATTGTAGAGGCCGCCATCTGAGCGTGAGTGAATGTATATACCACCATCCTGATCACGAAATGCATATTTCAGTAGAAGTGAAAAGTATATTCCAAAGAGGGTGGGAGCTAGTACACAACCTTGCTTAACTCCACTCTTGATTTCAAATTCTTCAGAAGTTGCACCATCAAACTTGATTATACCCTTCATGCCTGTGTGGAACGATTCCACAATGGACAGAAGAGTTGGTGGGCAGCCAATCTTCTTTAGTGCCTTGAACAGACCCTCACGACTGACCAAATCAAATGCCTTTGTGAGGTCGATGAAGGCAATAAACAGTGGTTGATTCTGTTCACGGCATTTTTCTTGCATTTGTCGCAATGAGAATATCATATCAGTGGTAGACCGGTTCTGTCGAAAGCCACACTGTGATTCGGGGTAGACTTGATCTCCTAGGACTTGAAGTCTGCGCAGAACAATTCTGGCAAATACTTTTCCAACAATACACAGAAGTGAGATACCCCTATAGTTGTTGCAGTCGCTCCGATCACCCTTGTTCTTGTACAGTGTTATGATGCTTGAATCTTTGAAATCCTGTGGGACTTGTCCTTCACGCCAGCATAGCTCTATTAGCTGGTGGATCTGTATAGTGAGTGTGTCTTGCCCACTCCTGATAACCTCTATTGGAATCCCATCCTTACCTGGAGCCTTGCCAGATGCAAGTTCATTTATAGCACACTTAACTTCTGTTATGGTGGGAAGTGTGTCCAGGTGGTCAAGAGTTGGTAGAGCCTCTATGGCGTTGAGGGCATTATCCGCTAGTTTGGTCTCACTTGAGTAAAGCTCCAAATAGTGCTCTACCCATCTGTCCATCTGCTGTTTCTTATCAGTGATGACTTCTCCAGTCAAGGTTTTCAATGGTGCACTTCTTTTGATCACTGGACCACAGGCTTTCTTTATTCCTTCATACATACTTCTTATGTCTCCCTTATCACTTGTGATTTGAATGGACTCACATAACTTGATCCAATAATCATTTGCACACTGCCTGGCAGCCTTTTGCACATCCTTCCTAGCTTGCCTTAGCTCACTCAGAGTGTTACGCGTTGGTCTTTCCTTGTTTCTTAAGAGAGCTTTCTTCTTCTTATCAATCAAGGGCTGCAGAGTCTCGCTGTTGGCCGCAAACCAGTCCTGCCTCTTATGATCCACAGTGCCGTAAACCTTTACGGCAGTTTTACAAAGAGTTTCCTTAAGTTTATTCCATTTATCATTTACTGTACAATTTTCTGGTGTATCAGTGAAAGCGTCTTCAAGTTGCTGTTGAAACTGAAAGCACTTTTCAGGATCATGAGTGTTAATAATATTAATCCTGGGGCTAGATTTGTGTTTAGCTGTGTAGATTCTCTTTGGTCTCAGTCTAACCCTTGCAACAACCAAAGAATGATCCGTATCACAGTCAGCACTGTGGTAACTACGAGTCAATGATATATGGTTCAAATGTTGTCTCCGTGTGATGATGAAGTCCAGCTGGTGCCAATGGCCGGATCTTGGATGTTTCCATGTGACCTTATGCATCTCTTTTGTTTTAATAATAATAATAATAATAATAATAATAATAATAATAATAATAATAATTCAAGTGAGCAATTATCAATGGGCACGTTATGAGAAGAAATAGATTGGAGAACATTGTGACAACTGGCCTGATTGAGTGAAAGAGAACAAGGGGAAGACAGAGAGGTACATACCTAGATGGTTTGACCACACTGCATGGTCGAGACAAAAGCACAGAGCTAATCCACGTCTCTGCTTTTTTCCCCCTTCTTCTGGTGATTGTGTGAGATGGTGAAAAAAGACCACCCACATTTATGGGCATATCACTGTCACTTGTTTTCCTGAGAGGAAGTTGGAATCAACAAGTACATCTTCAACTTATTATCTGTTGGGATTATTGCCTGACTTTAGTCTACACTCCTCTCTTCTGTCTTCCCTTCCATATATCTATTTCTTTCACTCTCTCTCCGTTATTCCTTCAACACATACTCCGACAACAGTTCCTTTCAACAATAAACAAAAGATTTATTAATAAAAACTATGTCTGGTGTATGTATGGATAGTGTCTATGTAGTTGGTATGTTCTTCTAGTGTGGATGCAAGATAAGATGTTGATAGATAGTCTCCGTAATCTTCTCCGGCATATTCAACAGGCCAAAACATCAGATATCAAACACAGACTTAGAACGTTCTCACCCGGTATGATCCGTTCAGCTTGGGTCTTGACTTAATCCAATTCTTGAAAACACAAACAATTGTTCCCCACAGTAACACCGTACAGTAATGTGATCACGGTAAGTCCTTTCCGTAGACAGAGTTTTCAGTTTTATGTTGTTATAATCCATCAGTGAAAACACCTCACACCTGTCCACAGTTATTTAACCGTTTTCTGAATATATGTACACTGGTCTAGGGTTCTTCCCTGTTTCGTTTAGGTGAGTACTAAATGAAAATGTTTTATCCTATTTTCTATGCTTGAATAAAGTTTCTTCTCTAAGGTTCACCAAAACCTGTTTTTTGACATTCGTTAAGTCACCCACTTTGCATTTGCTATAGTGATATACTTTCACTGCACCTGTGAAGTGCCTGATTAAATTAAAATGTCTTTCCTGTATTATCAACACTGCTTTCTCTGTACAAGAGATGTACTGGTTGATCTTCTTTGATAGGTCAGGCTGTGTAGTAGAACCTGGGTAATAAACATTAAATCAGGTGATTTAAGTCTGCCTCATATCACTGTCTATGTGATTATCTTTCTCCAGCCGTAATGAAACAGCCTCCGAAAGAATTACTCTGACATAAACAGCAGAATTCACTAAAGTATAAACTATTCACTAAATAGAAAGCAATAGTAAACCCTACGCACAACCACATATTTCCCTATGCTAATATTAGTGTTACCTTATATATCTAGAATTAATGATACTCCAAGCATTGAAATCTATTAGCACACAATCACTTCTATCCCATTTCCCGGGATGATTTCTTTGCTATTTTCAGGAGACATAAATCCAGTTTGCCGTCCCTTTCGGTAGCACACACTAACCCAACCATCCCAGTTGCTACTATTTATATTGGGCCTTCCGTTCTTCGTTAGTGTTTGATGTCCATACATCAACAATCGCCTTTGTCGTTCCCGTAACATCAAAAGTTCAGTGAAATCACGTATACGTCCGGGCGCTCCGTTCTCCGCTGTTGAGCTGGTCCTCTGTCCATCGCTCGTTTGCACTTCAAAGCATTCTCCGTTCATTTTCCCGTCGCCCCGATACTAGCGGGAGTCACTGCCCTCGGCGCGTACCTGTATCCTATTTTTATATTCGTAGGTCAATGCTCGTGAATTTTATTCCTCCTCGCAGAATGAAGTACACAATTGTTAACCCTTCTCCTTCCTTGTATTTTAATATGTAAGTTATCAAGGAATCATTAAACTGCAGTTTTTTCTGTGACATAGGCCCCCTCTTAAGAGAGTTGACCGCGTCGACTCTTCATCCCTGTAGTTTTGATTCCTATGATCCTCCAACTTATTCCTCTTCCTCTGGAGTTGGATGTCTAGATAAGAAATCCGCTCCTACATTCTCCTTACCAGGAATGTATTCCACTGTGAAGTCCTGTTGCAACAACAACGTCCATCACATCCACCGTGCGTTGAGCTTCTCTGAAGTAGCTATTAACATCACGTGTTGATGATATGATTGGATCCTCACATGGATCAACACCTCATCCAGTAGGCGACTTCATAAGCACCCTACCATACTACTCATGACTGAAACTAGTGTTGGCTCAGCGCTCCTGTACGTTCAGTCGGCCTCCTTTCCACTGGCGTAAGCGATGGCTCACAATACAGACGGATTGTCCCATCCTGATTGTAACACTGCTTCCATGTCCTCTTGGTTTCCCCCGGCTTTGCCTCTGGGGATGTTCCACCTCGTCCTCGTTGGACCGAGTCGTCTTTCCCAAATCTCCTGGACTTTTGCTTCCAGGACCATCTTGGGCTATATTGTATCTGGTCAGCCAATCTTCGGTTGGAGTCCTGGGTATTTCTCGCCTTTCCCGACGTTACCCACCCCTTCTGAACTTGGTTACCGGTGAAACTTTCACTCTTGTCCTTTCCTTGACTTGTGATTTCCCTCCTCCTGTCGTTGGGTAAATCTGACCTATCACGTACTGTCCCATAGGCCCTCCTATGTTGTACGGGCGATCTCTGGTCTTCGTCTGGACTGGTAACTTTTGTCCCAATGGCTGCCATCACCATAAAGTGCGAAGCTTTTCTCACGGATCTCTCCTCATATTTCCTAATGAGATGTCTAGGGAGATTTTTCTGCTCTTCCCCGATCCGTAGTTTGTAGATGTTTTTGGACACCACCTTTTCCACAGGATAAGGTCCTTTCCATCCTACTTGGAGTATATTGGTCTCTGCTGGACCCCACACTTCCACTTTGTCTTCCACTTTAAAAGCGATTTTACTCTTAGTCCGCTTGTTGGGTGGTGCGTTCTGGCACTCCGAACAAGACTTCAACCACCGGCGTACATCTCCGGTCATTCCTGGCCAGCAATAATGGCCGGATATTTGCTGCAAGGTCTCTCTGACACCCATATGTCGATTCTCGCCTATGATGTGTCCACTCTGAAGAATGTGAGGACGGTGGGTCTCTGGAACCACCCACTGCTCATGCAGGTTATCTCCCCTCCCAGCTCTCCGATAGAGTAGTTGATTCTTCAGATAGTACTGTCCCCGTTCTGGTAGCTCAGCACTTCTTTGCAGCTTCCTGTAGCAAGGATGCAACGTAGTATCCTTCCTCTGGGCAGTATGCAATTCTCCTATCTCCGAGTTGTCGCATAGTGTCTCTGCCTCTTTTTCCTTCCCTTGCGATCCACTGACTACTGTTCCCTTGTGGGTTGGCTGTTTGGGCATCCCCAAAAAGACATATTTCGTGCCAATGATCATTGGGAATAGGGAGTCAGCTAATACCGCCGCAGGAATAGTGCCCGTGACGTACCTGGATTTAATCTCCACCTTGGCGATTGGCAGCGTCATGGTAACAGCACTCCTCATTGCCGGCTTTAGCTCTATGGTCTCCCCTGTAAGTTGGTCTGGGCTTACCAAGCTGGCGTCTATCACCGCTTCCCCATCCAAACCTGTATCGTAGAGACAAGCAACCTGCTGGCCATTGACTTCAATCAGTTCAACCACAGGTGGTCTCTCTTGGTCCTGAGTGTCTTTCATCTCCTTGACCGTTTCCTTGCCTTCCTCTTTTGATTCCTCGAGGTTGGTTATGCAATTGGCGTCGTTTGCCTTGCATCTGCAGTCCACAGTATTATGTGTTATCGACTGGCAGTGTGTACACCATGTTCCCTTCCTAGGTTTTCGTGTGTCCTTTGTGTTCCTTTCTCCTTCGCCAACCTCAGCCTTGTCTGTGATCACCGATGTAGGAATCACTTTGCATGCTGCGAAGTAAGAACTTTTAGGTTTCGATCTGCAGTCCTTCGTGTTATGCGATGATACCTTGCAGAATGAACACCACCTCTCAGACCACGGTCGTTTCGCTTGAGAATTCGAGGTGCTCTGGCTTCCTACCTTCACCTTCTCTGAACTCTCCTCTGTGTGCTTTATATAAGGTTCCATTTTTCCTCCTTCCCAGTTTTTTAGGTTTCTTTTTCTCTGGTTTCTCCTGACCTTTGGTTTGTGTACTTAGTTCCTCAGTTTCACCATGTACTTCCACGAATCTTTCCGCCAGCTTATTCACAGCCTCAATCCGTTCCGCCCCTTGTTCTCCCAAGAAGGTTCTGAGAGGTTTCGACATTTGCTTTCGCATCTGGTCGACCACCATCATCTCTTCGAGACTCTCATAATCCCTCTTGAATTCTGCCAAGTCCATCCATTTCTGGAGATAGGATTTCAGCCTTAGACTGTAGGCGGCGAATAGTTCTCCCGGCTCTCGTCTAGACGATCTAAACTTCTTCCTGTACGTTTGGGCTGTGACTTCATAATGTTTCATCAAAGCGGCTTTCAATTCCTCATACTGATTTTCCTGTCCTGGTGGTAGGCGTGTGTAGACCTCGTAGCCCGAACCACGTAAAGACTGGGATACTTTAAGAGCCCATCTGGTTCTATCCAGTCCCATAGCGACTGCCATAGCCTCGAACCGATCCAAAAACTGGTATATCTTCTCTTTATTTTCATCAAAGACTGCCAAGGGAAACTTCATGGCATGGTAACCCTGTCCACTCATGTAGGTTGCCCCAGGTGAAGATGAACTTCCTTCTGCTGCCTCTATTTCACCCTTAGTTTGTGTCTTGAGTTCTAACTCTTTCAAGCGGTATTCATGTTCCATTTCTTGTCTCCTGGCAGTCTGTTCCATTTCCAGTTTCTTGGTCTCCTGGTCCATTTCCAGTCGCTTGGTCTCCTGGTCCATTTCCAGTCGCTTGGTCTCCTGTTCCAGTTTCTTGGCCTCTTGTTCCATTTCCAGTCGCTTGGTCTCCTGTTCCAGTTTCTTGGCCTCTTGTTCCATTTCCATTCGTTTGGTCTCCACCTCTATTCTTCTCACTTCCAACTCGGCCTTCCGATCTTCTCGTTCCGCTTGACGAATCTCTCGCTCTCTTTCCTGGATGTAATCAGTTAGTTCCGAGCCAGCTAAACCAATTTCCTCCCCGTTGGCCCTTAGTTCTGCTGTAGTTACTTTAGGAGTTGCCATAGTTAAGAATGTAAGTCCGCAAATAGAGTACAGACACCTCAAGCAATAAAGAAGTCCTTCCTATAAACAGATAATCTACCTAGAACCTATATCATTTATCTATGTCTATTAAATATTCTAAATCTACAACACCACACCGTACATCACAACCACTCTCTCATCCACCAGAGGAGATATAGGATAAAGACTTATGTAGACGTGTGACCGTGTGACTAGGTATGTAATGTGTCTTACCACCTATCCACATTCACTCTGTCTGGAACTTTCTCACTGTAAAGTCACCAGCATTAATGAAATGGTTCTACCATAAATGTAATGGCACCATATATCCAATGGACGTCCTTCCATTAAAAGTCATCAATGTATACTTATATTTATTTCAATCAGTATGTCCCAACATGCAGGTACTCCGCTATGTCTGTGCCAATATGCAGGTACCCCTCTATGTATATGCCCTGTTATGCCCAGGTCATATGGGTATTATTTTCTACCCCGCTGCTCCACCAATTATGTCACTTGTTTTCCTGAGAGGAAGTTGGAATCAACAAGTACATCTTCAACTTATTATCTGTTGGGATTATTGCCTGACTTTAGTCTACACTCCTCTCTTCTGTCTTCCCTTCCATATATCTATTTCTTTCACTCTCTCTCCGTTATTCCTTCAACACATACTCCGACAACAGTTCCTTTCAACAATAAACAAAAGATTTATTAATAAAAACTATGTCTGGTGTATGTATGGATAGTGTCTATGTAGTTGGTATGTTCTTCTAGTGTGGATGCAAGATAAGATGTTGATAGATAGTCTCCGTAATCTTCTCCGGCATATTCAACAGGCCAAAACATCAGATATCAAACACAGACTTAGAACGTTCTCACCCGGTATGATCCGTTCAGCTTGGGTCTTGACTTAATCCAATTCTTGAAAACACAAACAATTGTTCCCCACAGTAACACCGTACAGTAATGTGATCACGGTAAGTCCTTTCCGTAGACAGAGTTTTCAGTTTTATGTTGTTATAATCCATCAGTGAAAACACCTCACACCTGTCCACAGTTATTTAACCGTTTTCTGAATATATGTACACTGGTCTAGGGTTCTTCCCTGTTTCGTTTAGGTGAGTACTAAATGAAAATGTTTTATCCTATTTTCTATGCTTGAATAAAGTTTCTTCTCTAAGGTTCACCAAAACCTGTTTTTTGACATTCGTTAAGTCACCCACTTTGCATTTGCTATAGTGATATACTTTCACTGCACCTGTGAAGTGCCTGATTAAATTAAAATGTCTTTCCTGTATTATCAACACTGCTTTCTCTGTACAAGAGATGTACTGGTTGATCTTCTTTGATAGGTCAGGCTGTGTAGTAGAACCTGGGTAATAAACATTAAATCAGGTGATTTAAGTCTGCCTCATATCACTGTCTATGTGATTATCTTTCTCCAGCCGTAATGAAACAGCCTCCGAAAGAATTACTCTGACATAAACAGCAGAATTCACTAAAGTATAAACTATTCACTAAATAGAAAGCAATAGTAAACCCTACGCACAACCACATATTTCCCTATGCTAATATTAGTGTTACCTTATATATCTAGAATTAATGATACTCCAAGCATTGAAATCTATTAGCACACAATCACTTCTATCCCATTTCCCGGGATGATTTCTTTGCTATTTTCAGGAGACATAAATCCAGTTTGCCGTCCCTTTCGGTAGCACACACTAACCCAACCATCCCAGTTGCTACTATTTATATTGGGCCTTCCGTTCTTCGTTAGTGTTTGATGTCCATACATCAACAATCGCCTTTGTCGTTCCCGTAACATCAAAAGTTCAGTGAAATCACGTATACGTCCGGGCGCTCCGTTCTCCGCTGTTGAGCTGGTCCTCTGTCCATCGCTCGTTTGCACTTCAAAGCATTCTCCGTTCATTTTCCCGTCGCCCCGATACTAGCGGGAGTCACTGCCCTCGGCGCGTACCTGTATCCTATTTTTATATTCGTAGGTCAATGCTCGTGAATTTTATTCCTCCTCGCAGAATGAAGTACACAATTGTTAACCCTTCTCCTTCCTTGTATTTTAATATGTAAGTTATCAAGGAATCATTAAACTGCAGTTTTTTCTGTGACAATCACATGATAATCAAACATATTTTCAAATGCCAAATTGGTTGTGAGAAATTACTGTAGCATTTTATTATGTTTATTCGTTTCAGATATCGGCTCCGTGGCGAAGGGTTTACGGACGCTATTCGTAATCACGTATACCCGGGTTCGAAAGACAGCGGTGCTGGCTTTTTCGAAAAAAAGGTATAGGTGTCGGTCGTTCAGAAAGCAATGGCAAACTACTGAACGTAAACCTTGTCCAGGAATCACAAATAGGCAAAAATGATGGGGTGACTGCTACGTCCTGTGAAGGACATGCAACTAATTTTTTTTTTTTCGTTTCAGATAACGCTGTTTATTTATTTATTTATTTATTTATTTATTTATTTATTTATTTGTCCACATGATTCATATCTATATGCCCGTGTTTTATGTTTTGTTTAGCGTTGTGAATGTGTATAGTTGTGAATGTGTATAGTTGTGAATGTGTATAATGCTGAATGTGTATAGTTGTGATTCCAGTGGTCTGTTTTATAGCAAAAAAGGTAAAGGACCCCTTTACACTCACAAAGTCGCCTTTGGGAAGTGGTGCAAGACACATATGAGGCAGGGGCAATGTACAAGGTCTGCTATTTACTGTTCAGTTTTTGAGGATTATGCCCCCTGATAAGGTGTACCAGCAATTAAGGTTGGTTATTCACCAACTACAGAAATATAAATAAAACACTACACAAAATTATCAATGCCGCTGTGTTCTCGTGGTTAGTGCACCAATATATTTATCCGGGTTCAACCTCCACCAGAGCTAAGATTATATCTAATCCAAACCCCTGACAGTTCATAATGCTGTTCTGAATCATTACAAGGTTGCACTGTAATATGCCTCTCTGCAGACGTGAAGTTACATAGCAGCCAGGCACACCACGAATTCGGAGAGGGGAAGGAGCGATCAGTAAAACAGCTATGGTGGAGATTGTCCTTTACTTTACCTTTTGACTATAAAACAGACCACTCCAATCACAACTATACACATTAAAAATCCTGCGACAAAACAGCGTGATCTGAAACAGTTAGTCGACTGATCATACTCATTTCATATCGAACCATTCAGTTCATAAGTGCTCGGATCCCCTCCTCAGGAAATCCCGTAGCGTATAACGGCTAACGACACCAGTTCTGTGTTGGGTTATTAATCTTCTTTGGCTTCGTGCATTGTGTTCTTGTTTGGCCACACCTCATTTAACTTGTTGTTCTCACAGTCTGACCTTATTTCTAGATTCACAGTCATCACTTGGTTCTCTCAAATGACCTACTTCTCGTAGAGCATTCAGTATATCAGCCTGGACCATGGCTCGTTCGCCCTCCACAGTAGTTAGTGCCCTGTCAGAAGAAAAGTAGTTCCTACAACAATCTGACTCCCACAGATACAGGTCCTTTTCATGACCCATGCGGCTAAACGTCAATGCACCGAACTTAAAAGTTAAAACCCAGACTTCCAGAGAACACACAACCAGCCAACCAACTTTTCAGTCAATCAGCCAATCAACCAGCCAATCAGTCAATCAACCAGTCAGCCAACCCGTCACTTAATAAACCAGCCAACCAACTAATAAGTCAATCAACCAGCAAAACAACCAAACAGCCAATCAACCAGCCACCATTCAGTCAATCAGCCTGACAATCAACCAATCAATCAATCAATCAATCAATCAATCAACTAGCTAGCCTATCAGTCAGTCAATCATTGAGCTTACAAACCAATCAGGCAATCAACCAGCGAGCCACTCATTCAATCAGCCAGTCAACCACTCAGTCAATCAGCCAGTCAACCACTCAGTCAATCAGCCAGTCAACCACTCAGCCAAACAACCATCCCGCCAACCAGTCATTTAATCATCCAGCTAACAAACTATTCAGTCACTCAGCCAGACAACCAAACAAACAATAGGTCAATCAAACAGCCAACAAACAGATCAGTCAACCAACCAGCCAACAAGCCGATCAGTTAATCAGTCAGCCCGCCACCCAGACAGTTAATCAACCAACCCGCCAACCAGTCAATTAACCAGCCAACCAACCAGTCAGTCAATAACCAACAAACCACTCAGTCAATCAGCCAGCGAACCACTCATTCAATCAAACAGCCAATCAACCAATTAGTTAATCAACCAGCCAACCAACCAATCAGTCAATCAGCCAGCCATCTAAACAATCATTAAATCAACCAGCCAACCAACCATTCAGTTAGTCAGTCGGCCAAGAAACTAGTCAGTCAATCAACCAGCCAACAAATCAATCAGTCAATCAACCAACCAAGAAACCAGTCAATAAATACACCAGCCAAGAAACCAGTCAATAAATCAACCAGCCAGCCAACCATCAGTCAATCTACCAGCCAACAAATCAATCAGCCAATCAACCAGCCAGCCAACCAACCAGTCAGATAATCAACAAGCTATCCAACCAATCAGTCAATCAGCCAGTCAACAAACCAATCAGTCCATCAACTAGCTATCCACCCAATGAGTCAGTCAATCAACCATGAACCAAACAATCAGTCAATCAACCAGCCACCCACCCAATCAGGCAGTCTATGAACAATGAACCAAACAATCAGTCATCAACCAGGTAAGCAACGGATCAATCAATCAACCAGGTAACCAACGGATCAGTCAATCAACCAGGTAACCAACGGTTCAGTCAATCAACCAGACAGCCAACCAAGCAATCAATCAACCGTCCAGCCAGCCAACTATTAAGTCAATCAACCAGCCTGCCAAGCAATCAATTAATTAACAAGTCAGCCAACGAGTCAGTCAACCAACCAGCCAGCCAGCCAATCAGTCAATTAACCAGCCAGCCTACGAATCAGTCAGTCAACCACCTTAACTACCAGTCATTCAGTTAATCAGCCAACCAATCAAACACGACACAATTTCAGCTAACCACACGAGTGACGCCCTATTTCACGTTTATCATTTTAATCAATCAGTACGCCAGAAGAACAAAACATGCTTCCAACTTATTACAACTGATTAAATCTGTTACACGTTAAATATTTCAGCCTCCCAATTCTTTGAAGTAAACATGTGACACTTGGGCATTTGAAATTATTGAAATGTGGGCTGGTCTGTGGTGCGTCGGTTGCTTGCTAACCGAAGTAACGCCATGACACTTGCAACACGCCCATGATGGTTTGAACACTTTCCGTTAGTGTTCTCAATTGGTGCAACTTTGTTTATCTTGATAGATAAAAAGCAATTGGTAAAATATTGTGTGTATGATAGTTCTGGAGAAGAGAATAAATGTAGTGGTTGATACTATTTTCCGCCCCCCCCCCCCCCACCTGTATGAACTCGCACCTTCACCGTGTCTAGTAACACTGTGTATGCCAGTACGCCACTTAAATTTTTTAAATCACCCCCTGCTGGCCGTTAAATCACTAGGTACACTAGCACTCGTCCCAGGCATTTTCTTAATGAGATCGGCATACAATAGTCTGGCATTTTCACATATGATTGCCACCGAAACAGAATCGCTATCCAACCGTTTTTGATTTACGCAAATTAATAATAACTGTTCGACATCTTCAGTTGTTTGCGATCTCTGTTTCGTTAGCACACTCACGCCTTTCGATAAATTAGCCTCCTGTTTTGTTTCTTCTTTCGCCATAATGGAACTTATAGTAGATGGTGAATAGACTTCCCGTACATGCGGGTTACGTTTGATGTGTCTTGTTATTTGGTCCGTCATAACACCTGTTCGAATAGCTATGGTTATAATTTTAATGAATTTCAACATGGTCCAATGGGTAAGAGCTCTCGTTTTTAAACATCAAATGTGCTGATGCGACGTAGCGGGTTCAACCCTTTCAATCTTTCAGCAATCTTAATGCCGCTCTCATATTTTTCAGTGATTTCCTTCTTCAACTCTATCGTGTTTCTGGCTTTCTGATTCAAAGGGCTGCTGGCTCTGGAAACCGTCTTTGGTTCCATGATGGAGCTAACAGGAAAGGATTAACTTATTAGCAAGTGATGCTCACGCAACGAAAAAAAAAAAATGTAAACTGAGCATAAGAAAGCATGGGTCCCTTTGCTTTGGCAAAATCAGCAGCGTAGTCCCGTGGGCATGCCGACGAAATCCAAGGCAACCGACACATACCGAGACAAATGTTTCGCGGAAAAAAAATCGACGAAAAAAGAAACCGACGAAAACAGAAGGCAACGAAAACCGAGGTTTTACTGTACAAGGATTGAACGTGTTGGAGACATTCTAGATGTTTTTGTCACATTATGGAAAGACATTAAATTGTCTAACGAAAAGAAGAAAGACATAGAGTGTTGGAATCATTCTACCTTGTGCTTGTAAAGTCGGCTACACTATGTATGTAGAACAAATTTGAAAATTCTTTCTTCCGATGGATCTTTATATAGTATTATACTTGTCCTGTTTCAGGTAATGGATGTATATATATAGTATTATACTTGTCCTGTTTCAGGTAATGGATGTATATATATAGTATTATACTTGTCCTGTTTCAGGTAATGGATGTATATATATATAGTATTATACTTGTCCTGTTTCAGGTAATGGATGTATATATATTATACTTGTCCTGTTTCATGTAATGGATGTATATATATTATACTTGTCCTGTTTCAGGTAATGGATGTATATATATAGTATTATACTTGTCCTGTTTCATGTAATGGATGTATATATATAGTATTATACTTGTCCTGTTTCATGTAATGGATGTATATATATAGTATTATACTTGTCCTGTTTCAGGTAATGGATGTATATATATAGTATTATACTTGTCCTGTTTCAGGTAATGGATGTATATATATATAGTACTAGCTGACCCTGCCCGGCTTCGCCCAGACCCTGGTGGGGAGCATCTCATTTAATTCATATAAGTAGTCATATAAGTTCTCGTTCCCGTTACCGACTGACTGACTGTCTGACTGTCTGTCTGTCTGACTGTCTGTCTGTCTGTCTGTCTGTCTGTCTGTCTGTCTGTCTGTCTGTCTGTCTGTCTGTCCCTCCCTCTCTGTCTGTCTGTCTGTCTGTCTGTCTAATCATTTATTGGTTGCGATTAGAACAACCTTAGATAAACGAAGACCAACTTACAAAAAGCATTAGAAAGAGCACTTGAAAGATCTTTACATATTCCCCCAACAATTAACTTGGGTAAATGGAGCGGCGGCAGCAGCAGCAGAAGAAGAAGAAAAAGAAGGAGTAGGAGGAAGGAGGAGGAAGAGGGTGGAGGAGGGAGGAGGAGG
>OY992892.1:70887054-70961835 GCA_963921405.1 Cepaea hortensis | reverse complement strand
AAGGAGGTGGAGGGAGGAGGTAGAGGGAGGAGGAAGAAGAGTGAGGAGGAGTGAGGAGGAAGAGGGAGGAGGAGGAGGAAGAGGGAGGAGGAGGATGGAGGAGGAAGAGGAGGGAGAGGGATGAGGGGAAGAGGAAGAGGGTAGAGAGGAGGGGAGAGGAGGAGGAGGAGAAGGGAGGAGGAGGGAGGAGGTAGTAGGATGATTGATTGCCATCCCACCAGGTTAATATGTTATCGCGGACCTCAGAGAGAAGTGTCTATGTAGAAGACCATTTCCTGGACCGTACGTATTTTGGGAGGGGGAGGAGGGAGAAGGGAGGAGGAGGAAGAAGAAAAAAAACTACGACAGTTGGCTGCTCTGGACTGAAAGGAAGGCGTGTAGAAAATTTCATCTCAATCGGATGGGCCGTTCGCGAACGTATAAAGGACATACATACATACAGAGATACGGACGCACATCCTAATTTATATATAAGATTATACTTGTCCTGTTTCATGTAATGGATGTATATATATAGTATTATACTTGTCCTGTTTCAGGTAATGGATGTATATATATATAGTATTATACTTGTCCTGTTTCAGGTAATGGATGTATATATATTATACTTGTCCTGTTTCATGTAATGGATGTATATATATTATACTTGTCCTGTTTCATGTAATGGATGTATATATATAGTATTATACTTGTCCTGTTTCATGTAATGGATGTATATACATAGTATTATACTTGTCCTGTTTCATGTAATGGATGTATATATATAGTATTATACTTGTCCTGTTTCATGTAATGGATGTATATATATAGTATTATACTTGTCCTGTTTCAGGTAATGGATGTATATATATAGTATTATACTTGTCCTGTTTCAGGTAATGGATGTATATATATTATACTTGTCCTGTTCATGTAATGGATGATATATATATTATACTTGTCCTGTTTCATGTAATGGATGTATATATATAGTATTATACTTGTCCTGTTTCATGTAATGGATGTATATATATAGTATTATACTTGTCCTGTTTCATGTAATGGATGTATATATATATAGTATTATACTTGTCCTGTTTCATGTAATGGATGTATATATATTATACTTGTCCTGTTTCAGGTAATGGATGTATATATATAGTATTATACTTGTCCTGTTTCATGTAATGGGTGTATATATATAGTATTATACTTGTCCTGTTTCATGTAATGGATGTATATATATAGTATTATACTTGTCCTGTTTCAGGTAATGGATGTATATATATAGTATTTATACTTGTCCTGTTTCAGGTAATGGATGTATATATATATAGTATTATACTTGTCCTGTTTCATGTAATGGATGTATATATATAGTATTATACTTGTCCTGTTTCAGGTAATGGATGTATATATATAGTATTATACTTGTCCTGTTTCAGGTAATGGATGTATATATATTATACTTGTCCTGTTTCATGTAATGGATGTATATATATTATACTTGTCCTGTTTCAGGTAATGGATGTATATATATAGTATTATACTTGTCCTGTTTCATGTAATGGATGTATATATATAGTATTATACTTGTCCTGTTTCAGGTAATGGATGTATATATATATAGTATTATACTTGTCTTGTTTCAGGTAATGGATGTATATATATATAGTATTATACTTGTCCTGTTTCAGGTAATGGATGTATATATATATAGTATTATACTTGTCCTGTTTCAGGTAATGGATGTATATATATATAGTATTATACTTGTCCTGTTTCATGTAATGGATGTATATATATATAGTATTATACTTGTCCTGTTTCAGGTAATGGATGTATATATATAGTATTATACTTGTCCTGTTTCATGTAATGGATGTATATATATATATAGTATTATACTTGTCCTGTTTCAGGTAATGGATGTATATATATTATACTTGTCCTGTTTCATGTAATGGATGTATATATATATTATTATACTTGTCCTGTTTCAGGTAATGGATGTATATATAGTATTATACTTGTCCTGTTTCAGGTAATGGATGTATATATATTATACTTGTCCTGTTTCATGTAATGGATGTATATATATTATACTTGTCCTGTTTCAGGTAATGGATTATATATATAGTATTATACTTGTCCTGTTTCATGTAATGGATGTATATATATAGTATTATACTTGTCCTGTTTCAGGTAATGGATGTATATATATAGTATTATACTTGTCCTGTTTCATGTAATGGATGTATATATATAGTATTATACTTGTCCTGTTTCAGGTAATGGATGTATATATATAGTATTATACTTGTCCTGTTTCATGTAATGGATGTATATATATATAGTATTATACTTGTCCTGTTTCAGGTAATGGATGTATATATATAGTATTATACTTGTCCTGTTTCAGGTAATGGATGTATATATATTATACTTGTCCTGTTTCATGTAATGGATGTATATATATATAGTATTATACTTGTCCTGTTTCATGTCATATATGTATATATATTCAGATACAAAAATATACATTTATTCATTTACAAAATTCTACAGTTATTCAAATACTGTCATGTCATCTCCTTCTGAAACATCGTCATAACTCTTCAAATCACGAGTTCCGACCTGAATTTCGTGCGACTCCATGTCCTGTAGACCATTGGTCCCAGTCTCTCATGTCCAAGAATAAAGCTTTCCTTAAATGAGCATTTCTTGTCACTGTAGCCTGCTCGTAGTGCATTGGTAACTTTATTTCACACGAGTGACGTGTTGAATTATGAACCCACGCCCTTTCATTATCAAGTGCGCACCAGTTGCGTCTGTCTCCGACTGGCCATTCTGAAACAAGTCTCTCATTCTAGCTGATGATCTTAACTAGGGCTTATTTTAAGGGTAGGTCTTATATTAAAAGCATCGTGAAAAATCGTGCCAAGGCTTATTATAGGGATAGATCTTATTTTCGGGGAAACCCAGTAGTGCATATTATATAATCATGTTTTGAGGCGAGTTTACCAACTGTTTTTGTGTAGTGTATAATAAATTTGTAACAACAATTGAGAACGCTAACACAAAAAAGAATAAAGACACGCAAAGCAACAGAGCAACAGATGCATGGTTAAAGTAAAAACCATGACTGCTATATTTGGAACCTGAAGCCATCAAAACAAGATGCCATAAGCTCCTCTATTTTAAACGTTCTGTTGCAACCTCCACATTGAGGGACCCAGGTGCATTATGTGAAATCCCGGGCTGAAGAAAATCGGATCGACAGGGATTTAAGACATCCTTGCGCCGCAAGCGGGATGGAATGGGACGGATAATCCAGACAGAAACTGCAGACAACTCTTCGCCAATATTTGAGGAGGAGGATAAGGAGGAGGAGTAGGAAGAGGAAGAGGAAACACAATTTGTTGAGTGAAGTATGGTGATGTGGAAAATCTGCGATCAGAACAAACACGAACATATTTACGTAATGTAACCGGTAGATAGCAAATCATCATCATCGCGAGCCAAGCCGATAATCACACGATTACCAGAGTCTGGGAATATCTTTCTATTCTTGTCCTCATGTTACCACGTGGTCAAGCCATTTGTGTATTTATTCATTGTGCCATGTCCTCGCTCCTTTGTCATCACGTTTGCCAGTTGCCACAAAGTGTTCAAGTGTAGAACTCTCCCTTGGCTAAATCTTTATTAAAACACCATCTTCTTGTTGGTTTGTTCTTGGTTTTCTGTTTGTTGTTCCTACACTTCTGTTTATTCCCCCCTCCCCCTTTTCGCCCTCCCGATCAGGGTTACATGAAGCCATGGGTGCAGGCGGTGGATGGAACTGAAGAGCAGCTGACAGATAGTTATTGATTATAGTCTCCAATTTTACTACTTTAGGCAGAGGATCTCGTTTTGAAGGCAATGGCTACGGTCATCGACCATTAGGGTCACTGCTAAAAAGGAAATCAATGGCAAACTACCTTTGTTTCACAGATGCCTAGAAAATCACGTTTCGTCAATTCACAGAGAATCGGAGAAACCACGTAAATGGGTGCTCCATCCCAGCAACCTCGTCCGGCAGGGATAGTCATGCGCACCAGGTGACGCCGGATCGTGAACAAGCGACTGAGTGCCAAAGATTAACTATAGTATGTCCAGAAATGAATGCCGTCATTCACGATCAATTATTTTGAAAACTGTCTGTTGCATCGTTATGAAATTTTTCCTGCCGTCTTATATTTACCCCCACCCAAGGAATATGTCTTTGATAGATCCAAAAGCAACTTAAATCATCGAAAGCGGCGACATTTTCTTTGATGTTTTGGGGAAAATATAGTGAATTCACGCTAACAAACTAGTATAACAGTAAACCACGTTATTTCTGGTAAGGACACAATTACAAGGCGTAGCCAGATTCGTCTGGGAGTGGGTGTAATAAAAGAAGTAGCTTAAAAGGCGACAGGGTCGACTGCATTGCACCGGGTTTTTATCCCATATGGCCCAGTCTCTTTCCGCAGGGCGGAAAGCGTCGCACAAAGCACGAACTCCGCAGCTCCAGCGACGAGAAAAAATGCACTCGTGAAATGAAGGAATCGAACATACAACCTTCGGAGCCCGAGTCAGACGGCTTGACCACTTCACCACGGAGAATCCCGAGAGGGGTGCAATGTGTAATATTAGTAAAGAAAGAGAATTTACAGAGGCATGGGGTAAATAATGTGTAAATTGACAGGAAAGTAGAAGGAATATATTTCTTACCTTATTGTTCATTTCCTTCTTGTTTCTTCAGCTGCTGGTTAATAATTGTACACAAGTATTCATGTTACTAGGATGCATTTAGCTTTTTATATTGAGTTCGCGAAAGCTTCCAAATAGCTGTGCGTTAATGTGCGTATGGAGTGACCAGAAATGATACCGCAATTTAGTCATCATGTGTCCATTTTTAATGATCTGTTCAGCTGTCTGTGCAGTTTGTTTACACGTACACATGGGTGACAGACCCGCTTTGAGTCTTCGTGAAAGATTGTCTGCTCTGCTGTTAACTGTTCAGAGACGGAACATGATTACCTTTTTTGCACTATGAAAATAGTTGTCAGTGTCTCTGTAGTGGGCTTTCTTCTTAACGATCAAGATGTTGGTCCTCTTTTCATTGTAGTTTATAGATTGATTCGTATGCACGTGTGTTGTCCCCTAATTTAACAACGCGTTTGCTCTCACGTTTCTTGTTATGCTACAATATGTCAGTTTCCACAGCAATATTACTCTTCTGTTGGTATTCAATGCGCTTAGTTTTTTTTTTTTTTTCAATACCAGTTGTTTGTCACCGCTGAGGGCTTGCGGAATTGAAAATTTATCACTGTGGAATACAAACTGCTGCCATTGACATTGTGCTGATGCTGTAATGTTTAGGGCCTTCAATTCGTCTGAATGGTCCGAGTAAAATATCCCACTAAGCGTGCACGCGGATTAAGGTCTTCGATCTGCTCAGACCTTAATCTGTGTCGGACGATTCCAGTAGGTTGATGACTGCTCTCGGTTGCATACAATTCAATCCATCCTTTCTCCAATAGTCCTCTTCCTCTTTCAACACATGGTCCTCATATTTTCCCAGTAACTTTTATCAATATTTAATAGCGCGGACTGGATTAGTATCTTGACGTCAGACAATTTGAATATAGTATTGTCAGCTGCCACCTGTCCTTTAATTTTAGCCCACACAAGTTCTATAGGGTTAAAATGAGAGTGGTACGGCGGAAGTCTCAAGCAACCATGACGTTGCTCTTCTGTCAACTTGTCGATTTGATATTTCTTGCTTTTTTTGGCGTCTGTTTTACAAGGGACAACAATTCTAGCTAGAATTACCTTTCTGGACATGGTATGTTTTCCATTTGGAGCCATATCTTTTTTGCTCCCTTTGTGCTCGATGCTGTAGGTATTTTGTCTTCTTGGGCATTAACATTGATATCATGCATTGTCCATAATTGGACACGACGGTCTGTCTAGGGATGGAAGCACAGTATTCTCGAGCCAATCTCTAAATACATTACCATTCATCTTATTATGATAATCCCTATTGTCTGTATGCTTTGGTACGAACACGAGCCCAGCATTCTGTTGTAAGCCATTATGCGTATTACCAGCATGGGCCATGACCAAAAGCTGTCCTATACTACTGGGCACATATCGCCTTATCTTCCCATCCACTGATTGCCATTCCTTATCACTTGTGTGGTGCACATTGATCCACATTTCATCTAAACACACTATGCCATAATTTTCTTTGCGCATTTCCTTTATTTCACGTAGGTATCTGCTTCTCATGGCTCCTAAATGCGGTTGCTCGCAAAGAATATTTCTATTGCCCTTGTACTTTATAAAAGTGAAGATAATATCCTTATAATTTTCCACAGTTGTTTTGGATAGCTCTATGTTATTGTTCTTTCTCAACAAAACCCTAAGTTTTCTTACAGTCATTGTTTCTTTGGCATCCAGCATTTTTATAATGCTGGATAATCCTGGATATAAAATCAAAAATTTTTATAATTTTAGGAATCTCCGTGGCGAAGTGGTCAAGCCTTTTGACTCGGGCTCCAAAGGTTGTGGGTTCGATTCCGGGCCGCATCCTTCGGTTCACGAGTTAAATTTTTCGGAGACTTCTGTGGGTCGTCGCTAGAGCTGCGGAGTTCGTGCTTTGTGCGATGCTTTCCGCGCTGTGGAAAGAGACCGAGCCATATGGGATAGAACCCGGTGCAATGAAGTCGACCCTGTCGACTTTTAAGCGATTTTTTAAAGCATTTTTATAATAGCTCGCCTTATGACATCTTTGTCAAAGCTGTCTACAATAACCTTTCTACCTACCGTTTGGTTATTGCGTGGTGGTTTAATTCCAGATTCTTGCACCCATCGACGAAATGACCGTTTACTCAAACCCAATGCATGCACTGTTCTTTTTTCGGAATTTGTAATTGTATAAAACAGTTTCCTGCGATCAGCTTCTATACAAAAATATGTGTACAACTTCATAGCGATGCTTTGAAGTGTAAAGACAATTTCGCATTCAATCCCATTGAAAAATATTCACACATTTCAATGTTAGCGATAAGTGGTTGTGGTATAATAAAACGTCCTTACCCTTTCCTATTTATGGACTCCCTTAAAAATAAACAAACCCTTACAATTACTGTTTAAGTAACTTACTTAATGTAGGAGAAAATAAAACAGCGATAGACTGACCGTGGCACAGCTAAATTTATTTTGGCTTGTTTTCTCTCCCTTATCTGGCCAATCCTGGCGAGGGGGAAAACAAAGACTGAAGCGGCCATTTCTAGTCAAGACACCACGCAAGAAAGTCGACCTTTCCCTTCGGGGAGAAGGTATTTTGCCTTAAAAACATGATTCTCTTCAAGCTATTGGTATGTTATCTACATTATTAAGATATATTTACGTATTACATTGACCAGTATGTTTAATTAAGAATTAGTTACAATTCTCTTAAACCAGGCTGGATGATGTTTACTAAGGAAACACAGGTGGGCGCCACGCTGTAATTTTTCCTATGTCTTCAAATCCCTATGTTAATATCTTTTATAGGCATTATGAACTTATATCTAACTAAATAGTGTTTATAACCTATGAATAGTATGTGTACTGTAGTACATAGAGTATCAACTCTCATGTCAGAAACTCTTTTCAATTTAGGAAAGACTCCTGATTCATACTTCAGAGAAGAAAACTCGTTTCTGCCAATTTCATAGTCCTATGAAAAATAACTTCTATGCAATGGAACTATATATCCCTATCAATGCTTAGAAATCTGCAAATAATTTATGTACTGTAGAGATTGGACGTTAAAGAAACATTTTCTCAATGTAGGAGCAGACTCTTGATTTCATACTGCACAAGTAGAGAACTGGTGTCTGCCACCTTCAAATATCCTATGTAGTGTAAATGCACTGGTAAGGATGTCTCTGAACTTGTTTTATCCATGCGGGGACATACAAATGATTATGCATATTCCTGACTCTTACTTAGTCAGGGGATAAAATATTTTGCCACATTATAATCTGTAACTTGGAAATATAGTGCTAAATTTTAGTACCATTCTTTTGTTAACAGATTAGTAACCACTCCATATGAGGGTGAACATATAATCATTTCATAAAATAGTGTTAGGGACAGGCCATGGTTGAATATAAATTCATGAACAATTAAACGCGTGATGTAAGTGCATGTTCGGATAGGATTCACTCCGCATCGCCTCACCGTAGTAGAAACAGAAGCGAAGATTGATGTGAATAAATTGCTTGCAATATTCAGAAGACTGGACCATGCGGCATAAGTTATTCTTATAAATACCCTCCGAATAATAGCAGTCATTGGCAAAACATATCACAGCGATTACTATCCTCATGTGCTGTACGCAGTGGGGGAAAACAATGGATGTTTTAGTTCATGAAGATAATTCAAAAACCTAGGCTCCCTGCATCATCATTATGATTATTATGTATGATTATCATGTACTTAATATCAGAGAAATGTACATGTATGTTTTTTTTTTCTGGTATGAGAACTTTCTCTGTTCTGATTGTTACTTTTTACTGTGGGAATATACATTTTAATGTTGCACCTTGGGATTAGAGGATGTTGATGTAAGAATACATATGTATGTCAGTACTTAAGAAGCCAATGGTGAATAGTCTTGACCTAGTGATGATTATAGTGCCGAAATGAAGACGCGGCATTAGAAACCACAGGGATTCTGTATAGGCTATTCTCTTCAAGTAATGAGAGAGACAATATCAACATGTTGGATGGACAGAATAACTTCACCCATCCAATAGTCCCAGTAAACAACAGAACAAAATATAAGTGAGAAAATACCTTACTCACTAGGAAGGGTCAGAATGGCTCTACTCAGCAATGAGGGACAGTGGAACATGGACACCCACTCCTTTCCCCTTCTCCCCTTGTTGTTTTGTATTTGTGTTTGTAATTGTGTTGTAAACCTTTTATCATAACACAGTAGGTTAATGCTAGTGTTGTATTCTTTGTCATCCCTTTTCTGTAGAAGAGAAGCATGTGGTGGTTGAATTTGGTGGGACTATATCACTAACACTGGATCCTGGGTCAACAGCCATAAAGTGAATGTCCAAACCATAGTCTGGATCTAGCAATACCTCAATGTTTACTGCGGCGCTCAATAGCTCCATAGCGAGCAACAGAAAAGTTGAAGATAACTGATTGGGTGAGTGATTAAGTCCTATTTTCGTAGGAAGATCCAGGATGGACTTCAAGATCTAATAATCTACAAAGATGAAGATCAACAGAGTACTGACAACAGTGTATCGTCTGCTTTACTTCTGAGAAGTATCACATATGGCCTCATCATTCAACCAAGTCAGTGAAACTGGGACAATCCTTCTAGCAAGTTACTAAAACTAACAACAGTGAGTAACCTTCAACTGTTGGTTGGATTACCAAGTTAATATCCACAATGGATAAGTCTTCGAAAGAACATCTCACAGCTGCAAAGTCAAACATAAGGTTCCAGCCATGCAACACCAAGTTCTAGCTATGAACACCAACTCAAACAAATGGGAAGAAGACATTGAACCAATACAACCAAGGTACCAACTGAAAACCATATATACACCAGATTACCTCAAGGTTCCCAAACCTGAACACATAAAAAAGTCCATATGAAAGCAGCTAGCGGAGTAAATGCCTCTACGCCTGCAACCACAGGAATCACCTGATGGCTTGCATCCCTGGATATGTGGTGGAGTAATATTCTTCAGTTCCATGCCTGCAGCAGAATCTTCAGATGAAACCCAATGAATGACTCACCATGGTATGTTCTACACAGAAATGGAATGAATGAGAACTCTATGCTGGTCCCATGTCAGCCTAACTGCCCATCATCAAGTGTGGGATGGCCTATCAACATGAACCGGGTGTGTGACAAAGCCTTTTGAACTAAATTGGGAAACGGTTAACATAAACCGAGCTGTTGGACAGTCGTCATCTTTTCATCGATAAGATGATATAGGGAAGAACCTTCTGCAGAGCTTAAGTTGCATCTCCTGAAAGTATGACAGACCTAGGCATCAATTTCAATTGGAACACAACCCAAATGGCAACCGAGTATTCTTAAATTCAGTCTCATGGAGAGAATATGTGCTTATGTATAATTCTATTCTTGGATTATGGATTAGAAACATTCGCCAGCCAACTTCGGTGGACATACTGTGAGTAGAAAATGACTGTGAGTATAATTCTGCACGGATAATTATGGACATTAACTGCTTTGCACTGGAGAAGAATGCCCATCCGCAACGCCTAAATGAACACTATAATTAATTAATTTAATTATTAGTATCAACTGTTTTCATGAGTGGTTTTCTTCAATGACAGGAAAAGGGTAAAGATTGTTTTACATGGTAATGGTGTACACCTAAAGGGTTATGTTATGACATATATGTATAATATGTTGACACCCACTCATTATTTTTAAATATGAGAATTGTACATGGTGTCAGAAATAAATGTATGTATGTTGGGTTTCTGCACCTAGACCAATGTGATTTTATCTAGGTACAATGAGTCAAGTTAGCAGAACCAATTTGTGGTTGTTGTGTTGTTTGTAATAACCTTGTTTTTTTCTGGGGTCACTGGGTACTATGTTGTAATATTGCATATCATTCCCATGTCTGTCTGAAAATGCATAGTGTTTATTACACCTCTATATATGTAATGGCAGATCTTGAGTTAATACTTGAACTGTTTGTCCAAAAGTGTTGTGTACATCAAGTAAATGTGGTGTCCAATAAGTGGTTGTTTATATATTGTGAGCAATCAATATCCTTCTAGCATCTATAGTTAATTTAAAGGGTGATGAAGTGGGAAGGGAAACCTACACACAGATGCCATTGTTTCAAGGATGGAACTCTTTCCTCCTGGGATTTGTGGTAAATATCCCTGATCACCCTGCATTCTGACCAGTGACCAGAGAATCAATAATACCCCCTAGACATTTTAACGAATTATTCTCAGGAATTAAAATCCACATCCCACATGTGTGGTCCCGCCCGGTACGGACTTCACCTAGTGGTGGAGTAGTCCGTGAATTTAAAACTCATGGTAAACATCACAATTGGTGTATTATGGTGAGTATATGAATTCAGGGAAAACCTCTCGCAGGTAAACCAAGTCACTTCAGAATGTTATAGTGTTAGTAACAGACCTAATCACTCATTAGTATGAGCTGAGTCAAGTGTTATATGAACCCATAATGGCTCAGATAAATATAGGTGTTTATTTTTGGGTACAAAACTGTTCACAGGTAATATCTTGATTCTGGCAGATGCATCAGGTAGTTGGTTGTTGGGTATGAGATTTTGTTTTAAAAACTCATATTTTATATCTTATTGATGGTAAACTCACATAAGATAGGTAATTCAGTGAATGTTTAGAATTCATAGTCATTCCCATTTGATGTTTGAGGTATGGTTCTGCTACTCTGGTATTCTCTTTAAATGGTTTAAAAGTGGTGTACTCATGAACACACTACTATATTATGTATCCATAAGGTTTATGTTCCTACATATGAATCATGTGTTAATTAATTATTTTGTCATTGATTATCATTGTATTTTCATGCTTGATCTGCTTGTAATATGTAATATTGAAAAGTTACCAAGGCAGCAGAGAGTGATAGACAATTTTATAGATAATTAGGACAGTAAGTTAAAAATCCAATAAATCTTTTTTTAAGGGAAAAATTTAATCAACAAATGATGATTCAGTAGGAAAGTAAATAATACCTGAGAGATGAATTAAACCAGGGGAAAATAGCAGTAACTAAAGTAAATGAACTAATGGTAAGGCCAAAACCACCACTTGCAAAAATGTAGACATAGTTAATGGAAGGGAAGGAATATTGTAAGAATTTGCAGTATTTAGGGGCACCCTAATTTAATCCTTTTTTTCATATGACATAACATGTTCTACAACACCGGGAGTAAAGTAAAGTGAATAAATGATGGAAACTTAGGAAGAAAAGCCATACCGACACTTATTCTACTCCACCGGTGATATGAGTAGTTATTAATAACTAACTCAGATGGCCCATATGTTAATGAGGGTCAAAACCAAAATATTCACCTGGTGATGTAAGTGAAACTGATCAACTCACTTACTGACCCAACAGAATATGAGGTATTTCTTTAAATTATCCACCCCGATTCCATTATTAATGGTAGAGGAAACAGACCGCATAGGTATGTAAAAGGTATAATTAAAGAATTAACTATATAAATTGGAATTTCAAATGAACTTCAGGAGATACCGAAAAAAAATCTGTGCTAGTCTCTAGTAAGAGGCTAAACATTTCAGAAAATTGGCTCCTTAGCTTTGAAATTTACAGTTTAATCTCATTAAGTGAAATGTTCACTATGAGAAGTCCTCATCAAAAAGAGGAGTGAAACAACTTTTTAGTTAGCGATTAGCTTACGTAAAGTTATTTCAATAATTGCCTAACTAACATTCATATTCTCATAAGGGAAGAATTAAATAGGGCAAAATAAGTGGTACAATAGAGGCGCGCGACTCAATTGTATTTTCTTTAAAACTAACCGAGTAACTAAATTCTAGATAATGCTCGAAGCCTACTAAAAGGTAGATTAATCAGAAATCAGTCGCAAGACGAAACAGATTTCTACATCTCAGTTCTGACTAGGATTATATGCCAGCATTAAATATGTGAAAGCAGATCCAGACTAACAGAGATTAGCTTAAATAACTGATACGAATCAGTAAAAGCAACAATTAAATAAACAACTCTTAAAATAGATGCTGTTTATAAATAGGACGAACTCCTTGACGTGAAGACAGGGGAAACGCCTAAAACTTATACAGTGAACCCATGCTAGAAAAATGGAATATAGCTGTGTAAAAACCAAGCAAATTGGAGCATATAGCTGAAGAATTGCTTGATATTTACTAGATTAGGAATTTCAATAAGGAATCCAGCTAGTAAATTATATAACAGTTCAAAGATAGACCTTAGTCAATCTAAATAAATCCAGAGTTTCCACGTATTAAACGGATGAAAACAAAACTGGAGAGAAACATTAAGAGTACCTTACCTGTTATCTTGAGGACACAACTCAGGAGACGCCAGTATGAGAGGGATATACAGATGTAATAGTAATTTTACAAAAACTAGTAACCCACATCCATAACTGGAAAGTGAACCAGCAACTTGATTGTCTGGAAGACTATCACAGGAATCACAAAAAGGGGCTTTTAACTTCTCACTGAACTGATTATATATGGTAGGAGACAATACGTCTGAACCTACATAACAATGTATGTTGCTAAGTTGAAAATAGTCTAAAACCTGGAGGGAGACAGACGACGATCAATGTACGCCAAGCGACGCAACATTGCTCGTAATTCAACACCAAAGTAACAAATACAGAGTGAAACTCAAACGTATCAGTTAGAATTACTAATAAGGATTCTAACGTAAAATAGATCTAGATTAGAAGGAAAAGCAGAGAGAGAGAGAGAGAGTAAGCTAAGAATTACTTCGTTTCTGATAGATTCATGTTCCCCGGAAAATTCGGTTCAGGACGGAAATCTAGAAATGTTGGACCTTGTTTACATGTTAGACGAGATTCTCGGGGAAAACCCGCAAGAGAAAGGGACACCACTCTAATCAGTAGTTCTCAAAACTGATCGGAAAATCCCATAACTCGACTAATAACCCAAACACATGATGTATTGGATGAAAATGTATTCAACAGGAACCATATTTAGCTTCCTTTAAATATCAGATCTATAGTTAAAACAAACGTCTAACTTACAGGGAGACGGGCGAGTTTAATATGCTATCAGTAGACGCAGAATTAACCGTCGGTTTTAACATAATCTCAAGATTGATAATCTAATGAGAGAGAAATCAAGCTTAATGATGATATCTCAATTGCTTCAAAAAGTCGGTTTGATGCAGACAAACCAGTACTGGAAAGTAACAAATTATCAGATAAACACTCATATTTCAAACAATAGCTGACAACAGTGGAGAGGGTGCTACACTCTTTCACTAAAAGAGAAATAATCCTTTAAGGTTATGCCAGTTGTCGTGACTAAAAGAAAATGGACGTGGCTCTGATTATATAACATAGGGAAGTAATGCAAGAAATTAATAAGGAATGGATACTAGGGGAGTCAATGTAAAGACGGAAATTGTAGAGTACTACTCGACCATTTAATTTCTGAAAGAAATAAATGTCTTAAATTGGGGAGGCGTGTGGTATAATAAAACGTCCTTACCCTTTCCTATTTATGGACTCCCTTAAAAATAAACAAACCCTTACAATTACTGTTTAAGTAACTTACTTAATGTAGGAGAAAATAAAACAGCGATAGACTGACCGTGGCACAGCTAAATTTATTTTGGCTTGTTTTCTCTCCCTTATCTGGCCAATCCTGGCGAGGGGGAAAACAAAGACTGAAGCGGCCATTTCTAGTCAAGACACCACGCAAGAAAGTCGACCTTTCCCTTCGGGGAGAAGGTATTTTGCCTTAAAAACATGATTCTCTTCAAGCTATTGGTATGTTATCTACATTATTAAGATATATTTACGTATTACATTGACCAGTATGTTTAATTAAGAATTAGTTACAATTCTCTTAAACCAGGCTGGATGATGTTTACTAAGGAAACACAGGTGGGCGCCACGCTGTAATTTTTCCTATGTCTTCAAATCCCTATGTTAATATCTTTTATAGGCATTATGAACTTATATCTAACTAAATAGTGTTTATAACCTATGAATAGTATGTGTACTGTAGTACATAGAGTATCAACTCTCATGTCAGAAACTCTTTTCAATTTAGGAAAGACTCCTGATTCATACTTCAGAGAAGAAAACTCGTTTCTGCCAATTTCATAGTCCTATGAAAAATAACTTCTATATATCCCTATCAATGCTTAGAAATCTGCAAATAATTTATGTACTGTAGAGATTGGACGTTAAAGAAACATTTTCTCAATGTAGGAGCAGACTCTTGATTTCATACTGCACAAGTAGAGAACTGGTGTCTGCCACCTTCAAATATCCTATGTAGTGTAAATGCACTGGTAAGGATGTCTCTGAACTTGTTTTATCCATGCGGGGACATACAAATGATTATGCATATTCCTGACTCTTACTTAGTCAGGGGATAAAATATTTTGCCACATTATAATCTGTAACTTGGAAATATAGTGCTAAATTTTAGTACCATTCTTTTGTTAACAGATTAGTAACCACTCCATATGAGGGTGAACATATAATCATTTCATAAAATAGTGTTAGGGACAGGCCATGGTTGAATATAAATTCATGAACAATTAAACGCGTGATGTAAGTGCATGTTCGGATAGGATTCACTCCGCATCGCCTCACCGTAGTAGAAACAGAAGCGAAGATTGATGTGAATAAATTGCTTGCAATATTCAGAAGACTGGACCATGCGGCATAAGTTATTCTTATAAATACCCTCCGAATAATAGCAGTCATTGGCAAAACATATCACAGCGATTACTATCCTCATGTGCTGTACGCAGTGGGGGAAAACAATGGATGTTTTAGTTCATGAAGATAATTCAAAAACCTAGGCTCCCTGCATCATCATTATGATTATTATGTATGATTATCATGTACTTAATATCAGAGAAATGTACATGTATGTTTTTTTTCTGGTATGAGAACTTTCTCTGTTCTGATTGTTACTTTTTACTGTGGGAATATACATTTTAATGTTGCACCTTGGGATTAGAGGATGTTGATGTAAGAATACATATGTATGTCAGTACTTAAGAAGCCAATGGTGAATAGTCTTGACCTAGTGATGATTATAGTGCCGAAATGAAGACGCGGCATTAGAAACCACAGGGATTCTGTATAGGCTATTCTCTTCAAGTAATGAGAGAGACAATATCAACATGTTGGATGGACAGAATAACTTCACCCATCCAATAGTCCCAGTAAACAACAGAACAAAATATAAGTGAGAAAATACCTTACTCACTAGGAAGGGTCAGAATGGCTCTACTCAGCAATGAGGGACAGTGGAACATGGACACCCACTCCTTTCCCCTTCTCCCCTTGTTGTTTTGTATTTGTGTTTGTAATTGTGTTGTAAACCTTTTATCATAACACAGTAGGTTAATGCTAGTGTTGTATTCTTTGTCATCCCTTTTCTGTAGAAGAGAAGCATGTGGTGGTTGAATTTGGTGGGACTATATCACTAACACTGGATCCTGGGTCAACAGCCATAAAGTGAATGTCCAAACCATAGTCTGGATCTAGCAATACCTCAATGTTTACTGCGGCGCTCAATAGCTCCATAGCGAGCAACAGAAAAGTTGAAGATAACTGATTGGGTGAGTGATTAAGTCCTATTTTCGTAGGAAGATCCAGGATGGACTTCAAGATCTAATAATCTACAAAGATGAAGATCAACAGAGTACTGACAACAGTGTATCGTCTGCTTTACTTCTGAGAAGTATCACATATGGCCTCATCATTCAACCAAGTCAGTGAAACTGGGACAATCCTTCTAGCAAGTTACTAAAACTAACAACAGTGAGTAACCTTCAACTGTTGGTTGGATTACCAAGTTAATATCCACAATGGATAAGTCTTCGAAAGAACATCTCACAGCTGCAAAGTCAAACATAAGGTTCCAGCCATGCAACACCAAGTTCTAGCTATGAACACCAACTCAAACAAATGGGAAGAAGACATTGAACCAATACAACCAAGGTACCAACTGAAAACCATATATACACCAGATTACCTCAAGGTTCCCAAACCTGAACACATAAAAAAGTCCATATGAAAGCAGCTAGCGGAGTAAATGCCTCTACGCCTGCAACCACAGGAATCACCTGATGGCTTGCATCCCTGGATATGTGGTGGAGTAATATTCTTCAGTTCCATGCCTGCAGCAGAATCTTCAGATGAAACCCAATGAATGACTCACCATGGTATGTTCTACACAGAAATGGAATGAATGAGAACTCTATGCTGGTCCCATGTCAGCCTAACTGCCCATCATCAAGTGTGGGATGGCCTATCAACATGAACCGGGTGTGTGACAAAGCCTTTTGAACTAAATTGGGAAACGGTTAACATAAACCGAGCTGTTGGACAGTCGTCATCTTTTCATCGATAAGATGATATAGGGAAGAACCTTCTGCAGAGCTTAAGTTGCATCTCCTGAAAGTATGACAGACCTAGGCATCAATTTCAATTGGAACACAACCCAAATGGCAACCGAGTATTCTTAAATTCAGTCTCATGGAGAGAATATGTGCTTATGTATAATTCTATTCTTGGATTATGGATTAGAAACATTCGCCAGCCAACTTCGGTGGACATACTGTGAGTAGAAAATGACTGTGAGTATAATTCTGCACGGATAATTATGGACATTAACTGCTTTGCACTGGAGAAGAATGCCCATCCGCAACGCCTAAATGAACACTATAATTAATTAATTTAATTATTAGTATCAACTGTTTTCATGAGTGGTTTTCTTCAATGACAGGAAAAGGGTAAAGATTGTTTTACATGGTAATGGTGTACACCTAAAGGGTTATGTTATGACATATATGTATAATATGTTGACACCCACTCATTATTTTTAAATATGAGAATTGTACATGGTGTCAGAAATAAATGTATGTATGTTGGGTTTCTGCACCTAGACCAATGTGATTTTATCTAGGTACAATGAGTCAAGTTAGCAGAACCAATTTGTGGTTGTTGTGTTGTTTGTAATAACCTTGTTTTTTTCTGGGGTCACTGGGTACTATGTTGTAATATTGCATATCATTCCCATGTCTGTCTGAAAATGCATAGTGTTTATTACACCTCTATATATGTAATGGCAGATCTTGAGTTAATACCTGAACTGTTTGTCCAAAAGTGTTGTGTACATCAAGTAAATGTGGTGTCCAATAAGTGGTTGTTTATATATTGTGAGCAATCAATATCCTTCTAGCATCTATAGTTAATTTAAAGGGTGATGAAGTGGGAAGGGAAACCTACACACAGATGCCATTGTTTCAAGGATGGAACTCTTTCCTCCTGGGATTTGTGGTAAATATCCCTGATCACCCTGCATTCTGACCAGTGACCAGAGAATCAATAATACCCCCTAGACATTTTAACGAATTATTCTCAGGAATTAAAATCCACATCCCACAGTGGTAAGACTTAAAAAATAATAATAATAATAATAATCAGGTTTCATGAAATAACCCACAGTTTGACGACACCTCTGAATAGTCCCAGTTTAAACTGCGCGGGGTAACCCATTCTGGTGGAGAGAAAGAACAGAAATTCCAATTCCAATTCCAATTTTCAAAAACAAAAATTCCAAATTCGGTCTCGTCTAACCTGCTTCATCAGCTGTGGTTATTAACCTGCTTCATCAGCTGTGATTATTATTATTATTACAGAAAAGTGTAGTAAGTATTATTTATATCACTGCTGCTGTCATCTACAGCTTGTATTATCTTGCGGTGTAGGACAGGGGGATGTTCAACCTGAGGAATTAAGACCACCTGGATAGTGCTGTGGCAGTGAACTGTGCGAGTAAGGGTTTTTCTTTTTTTCCCCGACATAAAAAAAAAAAATCCACATCTTACCGAGGATTTATGTGAAGAGATTAAATCCATCAAAGGATACTGCACTATGTCAGACAGAATATTACTGGTGCAGTTAGTTGGCAGACCTTTTGATACGAACATCATACAAGTTTATGCACCAACAACAGACAACAGTGATGACAGCATTGATGAGTTTTATAGTGATTTGGATAATGCCTTCAAAATGTTCAAATACTCGGAATTAAATATCGTAATGATTGACTTTAAAGCTAAATTTGGAAGTTAACAAGATGGATGCAAAGTATGCAAGTGTCGACTAAGTTAAGTTAGTTGCATATCCTTTACAGGAAGTTGCAGTCAACACCAGCATTTTATGTTGTGATCTCTTGGCATATTTACGTTCAGTAGTTTGCCGTTGCTTTCTTAACGACCGGCACCCATACCATTTTGTAAAAAAAAAAACAACGCAACGGGGTCTGCTGCCAAATCGCCCACAGCTGGGTTACGAACGCGGGTATGTGGGATCACGAACTGCGTCTGTAACTCCTTCGACACGGAGCGGATAAGTGTGGACTACGCGAATGTTATGAAAGAGGGTGCAAACTTATACAGTTCGCAAAAGAAGATTATCGGAGACATCTTGTATAAACATCACCCAAGGAGATTATGTACATGGAAGAGTCCTGACTACATGATCAGAAACCAGATTGACTATATCCTCATTAACACAAGATTCTGAAATGTCTAAAAAGTGGCAAAAAATACACCAAGCGCAGACTGCTACAGCGACCATAGATTAATCATATGCATCTATCTATCTTTCTCTCTCTCTCTCTCTCTCTCTCTCTCTCTCTCTCTCTCTCTCTCTCTCTCTATATATATATATATATATATATATATATATATATATATATATATATATATATATATACGATTAAAAAAGTTCAAATATACACAAAGAAACACTAAATTTGATCTATATGCACTGAAAAGTGAGGAGATAAAAGATAAATTCAAAGTATAAATAAAGAGCAGATTTGAAGGGAAAAAAAGATATTAAGAGACTCGTATGAAAATTATGAAATATTGCAAAGAGGCCAAAGAAGTTTGGCTTTAGGAAAATTGCAGGGAAATTGAAGACTAACACACTACCCAGAATACCAAATTTATGCACAGACGAATTAATGACACACACATCAACGAGTTGCATAAAAACCAAAAATGGCAATATCATAATAGAAAATATTAGATTTTGAATGCTTAGTCAGATTAGGTGAAAGACCTTTATAACGGCGAAAGAAGAGAGTATGCTATTCCATATGATAATGAAGGACCACCAATTTTGAAGATGGAATTTCAGAATGGTCTTAAACATATGAAAACTGACAAGACCCCGTGTCCAGACAAAAATCACAACAAAGATGATCAATGCCTTAGAAGAATACGGAATAGACGAGGCCACAAGACCCGTGAATATAAAATATGATACTGGAGATATACCTCCTGAATCATGTAAATCTATATATACTGCAATCCATAAGAAATCATGAGCCTTGGAATGTTATCAAAATCGAGCAATTAGCATAATGAACCACATTACGAAGATGGTGCAAAGAATCAAAGCATCAAAGAGTTAGGAAGAAAATACAACCCGGAAAAGAGAGGGGGGGGGGGGGGGGACATAAACAATGTGGGGTTGTAGTATACACGCGTACAGTAAATGTGTATTTGCTGAGAACATTAATGGGGTGTTCAATTTGAGCAAACAAAGACCTGCATCGTTGCTTCATTGACTACAAAAATTCCTTCGATAAAGTAAGACACGTAAACATGATAAAGATGCTTGTAAATCTACAAATTGATGAGAAAGACTTTAAACGTGCAAAGAGCATATATTAAAAACAAGAAGCTGCATTAAGATTGATAATGAAGTAGGTCAATATTAGTATAGTAAGATAAGTATGCGACAGGGATGTGTAATGTCTCCATACCTTTTTTATGTCTCTGTGCAGTGAAAATAGTACGAGAAATTTAGAAGATACGAGAGAAATCGTGATTGTGAGACATAATACCAATAACATTAGATATGCAGATGATACAGTATTGACTGCAGACAACGAGCGCATTTAGTATATGCGGTTCTTGAACACAGTGAACAACTAAGGTTAGAATTATATTGTAAGAAGACAGAGCTTTTTATCATCTCTAAGAAGAAAGAAGTACAAAATATACGGGTTAATGGGAATATTCTTTAACTAGTGAATCGGTAAAACTATTTCGAAACAGTCATAACATCTAATGGGAGGTGTCTTGAAGAGATTATAACACGAATTTCTATGGCAAAGGTTGTCTTTTAGAAGATAGAAACATACTGATCAATAAAAAGATGCCAATTGCAATGAGAAAAAGAACCTGTACTTTTGTATGGCTACATGGTATGGTCGCGACAAGAACACAGAGTTGATGCATGACTCTAATGATCATGGGAGCTGGCGAAACATGACCGCCCACGCTTATCTACATAGCGCTTGCTGACGATGAGCTTTCTTTTATTACAAGAGTACACGTTTCCACACACATTTTACAGATTAACTTTCATTAATTTCATTAAATTCTTCCATACATCAATGGCCTTGTCCCCATACACACATATTGCCAGTGTGTGCTTTTGGAAAGACATCCTCTAATTTCCTGGGCTATATAAGTTATTTGATCTTCTGTAGATTCATACTTTGAAGCATGGAAAAGTGAGTAAAATCCAGCTCTACAGGGTTTCGAACACACTACCCGCTGCCGGCAAGCGAGCGTGTTGACCACTGAGCTACCTCGAATACCCAAGCTCTTATCGCGGGTTTAAAAAAAAAAGTTAATTGCATAAACCTTCGGACGCCGCAGTTAACGTCAGCCTTTTTTGGCTGTTCGTGATTTCTCCGCAAGTTTACGTTCGGTAGCTTGCCATTGCTTAACGAACGACCGGCATTAACACCATTACATGAAAACCAACGCAAGGTGGTCTGATTCCATACCTCCCACAGTTGTGGGGAGCATGCGTAATTGCGAAATGGCACAGCGCCGGCATATAACGCGGGTAACGGGATATATTACGATTCGTAATCCCGTATACCCGCGTTCGAAACACAGCTGCGCGCGATTTGGCAGCAGACCACGTTCCATTGGTTTCGTGTTAGTATCAGTGCCGCTCGTTCAGAAAGCAATGGCAAACTACTGAACCTAAACTTGCCGAGAGATCACAACGGCAAAAATGCTGGTGTTGACTACGATTTCCTATACAGGATATGCAAAAAAAAAAAAAAAAACCACAAGCACAAAATAAGTTAAGTGCTATTAAAAGTAGCAGCATGTGTAGGGACTACGCTTGAGTTCAAATCGAACGCGCGCAAAAATAAACAAACGAAAAAAAAACAATAATACTGAGACTGATTACAACGTCCTGAAAATGACACGTAACTCACCTTATCCTTTATTTGTACAATCTTACTGAGTTGTCTTCTCTTGCCAGCTCAGTGTCATTCTTATGGAGATGTTGAAAGCACTGTTCAAGTAGGATTGTTCTAATGTCATCTTGGGCAAACCACGGTCTCTGTAGGAGCTATCGGGCTTTTGACACGTTTGCCAATATTGACACTGTAAATAGAAACTGTGGGCAGGGGAGACTATGTTATAGGACACACATTAGAAGTAAACATGATGTTTGGGATAACAGTATTTCAGAAATTAGGCATTAGATGTATTATGCATTGGCGGGCGATCTGGTGTAGGTAATCTGGAGTTTCTCGGGTAATGTAACGAGGGTGGACGGACGAGGGTCGGACACCTGCGTTCGGTGTATGTCAACAGAGGACAAGACTGGCAATCTTTGTTCCCCTCTCGCTCGCTTTGAACTCAAGCGTAGTACATATGCGGTGCTTCAGGTAGCAAAGGACTGAAATTTTCGTGTGGAATTAGGTTTCTTTATTTCCAGTGTCCCTCGCCATCATGCGAACCCACTCCAACCTTAGAGGTACTGGCCATCTATTCCCATGTGCATTCAAGCCTGCACAATCTCATGGCCCTTTCATATCACAGATTCATAACAGGAAACTGCTTTTGAAAAAGCACAATTGTGGTGCATTAGCGATCTAGTCCAGCCACACAAAACGTCCCGGAACTTGTCAAGTCAGATGTGTTGACAAATGAAAGCGAATAAACCCACATGTTATCTGTTATATGTTAGGGCATCATCCTTGCACTCCGTCAAGTCTAACGCTGTTCAGATCCCTACACCCCTTCCCCAAAATATAAATCAGTGACCGACAGCTAAAAGTGCCAATTCGGTGTTGGTTTGTAAGACCCCTCGTTCCCCCCTATGTGCCTCTCGTGTCTGGCCTTGCCAATTCTTACTCCGGAGTTTCTCATTCTGAGCGACGATGTGGAGTCACTGACGTCAAAGTCCTTCGCTCTCGACATCTCTCTAAAGGCGTTAATAATATCTGCACGGGTGATAGGCTGGTCATCTGCAGGGGATGCAGAGCCAGTAAGTTTATCAACCTCAACTCCCGCATGTGCTGGAACGAAGATAAAGATGATTCTACGGACAGTAGACCACTACAGCGATTCAGTCCACTGTCTGCGTACAGAACCCGCCTCGACCCTTTCGGATCATGCTAATTGAATTACTTAGTACACACAATTTAGTATATTGATGTGACCCCAGCCACACGAAAGAAAGCCCATGTTTCTACCATCATCTACACTGGCATGCTACTCGTGCTCACAGAGTGGGCACCACTGCTTCTTGAGCGGTTCGGCTCACCGAACGTGCCGCGAACGCCCACGCACTTCTCAGCTGGTGTATAACAGATCCTCTGTATAGTTAAACACATCGGTATCATCTGAATGTTCACCGATGAGCGCTTTGAGCTCGGCATTGACAGAAGCAGGATTCCGCTCTTTGCACCTCCTGTCAAGCGTGACAATGCAGGTATAGTTGTAATTAAGCACTGGAGGATCAGGTATCCAATACTTGTCAGGGTCGATGCTGGTAAAATTGCAAACTTGCCTCACATCTACCGCCCGACTCAAAAAAGAGAGACAAATATATAATTACCTAAATGGCTTGGTCACGTGGTACAACTGTAAATAGACCACAGACCTGATTCAAAAGAATGTGAACACTCTTGTTGATCGACATGGAAAATAATGGTGATAATAATGATGATAATAAGGATGATGATGCTGATATGCAACGCTTATAGAGTTACCTCGGAGGTCGACATGGAACATAATGATGATAATAATGATGATAATAAGGTTGATGATGCTGATATGCAACGCTTATACAGTTACCTCGGAGGTCTGTATTGCCGAATGAAAAAGATCTCTCTTTCTTAAACGTCTGATGCTGAGGTATCGGGTTCATCCCCTACATCGGTCATGTAGACAAAAATGTTGACTTGGGGACGTAAATTACAAGCACCTCTAAAGTCGGATTTGATTCGTCTAATGGCGAGGGGCCGGTCTCTCTGGCCGAAGGGTTAAACGACTTTCTCCGTAATCCCGTTTATCCACATAGGGTCTCGCAGCGTGCGAGAATCGGTTGCGATTCTCGTGGAGTTTGTGGCTTACGGGATCAGAAAGCAATGGCAAACTACTGAGAATAATCTTGCCAAGAATTCAACAACAGCGGTAAAATGCTGGTGTTGACAGCGATGTCCTGTAAAAGATATGCTAACAAAAATGGCGAGGGACACTGGTAATAGGGAAAGCTAATTCACAAGCAAATATTAGTCCAGTGCACTAAAAGTAGTAACACGTGTATTGACTACGTTTAAGTTCAAAGCGAGCCAACAAAAACAACATTTGCCAAAACGACATCTGTAAGCTATTGTCCTTTGTTGGCTAAATCCAGTGTCCAATGGATACCAGTTTGTGGTGATTTGTGATTAAAACAATCCCTTTGCATTCAAGGGCCGCAATTGATTTATTCCAGGTCTACTTTGCAAAATTGATTAGCACAACTCCAGGCTTTGTTTGTCGCCTGGCATGCTCATGCCTTGTGTAATAACCCACGCGGCGACATTGTTGCTGTCATTCCCAATAGGGACATTTGTCCCAGTTGCAATAAAACATTGTGAGCGGACGCATTTCATGTGTTTTTAATTGTGCACATCGTCTGTCCTCATTTGTTTATCGGCCGGGTCTTAATGATGAGATAATCAAACCAGCAGAGATTTCAACTCTTCTCTGTGTGCTGGTAGTTGTCAGCAATGCTTCCCGCGTGTATTGTTTATGAATATAAACACGCATATTTACGTTTGTCAATGCAACGTATTCTGATAGGTCGAACTTCTTCTTTCTCGACTTAATCCGTCTTTTCCCCATCCTCCCTCTGACGTTCTTCGTTTTCCTAATCCTCTCGTCTTCCTTCTGCTGCTTCTGGTCCTCTTCCTCCTAATCCTACTCTTTCTTCTTCTTCTTCTTCTTCTTCTTCTTCTTCTTCTTCTTCTTCTTCTTCTTCTTCTTCTTCTTCTTCTTCTTCTTCTTCTTCTTCTTCTTCTTCTTCTTCTTCTTCTTCTTCTTCTTCTTCTTCTACCTTTCTTCTATGCATGCTGAGATGCAATAGAAGAATGTCGAGATGGGAGTCTGAAAAATAAACATAAAACGCTGAGATGTGGTTCTATAGAAGAATGCTGAGATTTGGTTCTATACTAAATGCTGAGGTATCTGTGGAGGGACAATGTAAGGACGCGTCAGATCGTGATTCAACACAGCACGCCAGTACTTCGACTGTGTGCAAGGCTCGTACTTTAACTTAAGCTCCGCGGAGAGACTGTTAGGACGGGCGACGTCATGAATCAACACAGGGCATTTGTACTTCGATTGTGTGAAAGGCTGGTACTTTAACTTAAGCTCCGCGGAGAGACTGTTAGGCCGTGAACGTCATCACTCAACACAGCACTTCATTGCTTTGACTGTGAGCAAAGCTGGTATTTTAATTTAAGCTCCGCGGAGAGACTGTTAGGATGTGCCACGTTATGACTCAACACAGCATTTCAGTACTTCGACTGTGAGCAAGGCTGGTACTTTAACTTCAGACTTTTGGCCCTAACAGGAAAGTAGAGATGTTAAGGCCTCTGGAATATTTATGCTTGTGGCTACGGTTTGCTTAACGCATTTTCGTCATGTTGGACTGGTAGTGCATGGTTCCATCGCCCTGCTACTGATTTAAGTACTTTGAGCGACATTATGAGCTGGGAATTTCGTGTGGAGTACCTAAACTTCTGTCCGCGGTTGTTTGTATAGTGAACTGCATGTTGAGAAAAATAGCGACCGGTCGGTCGCTGAACAAACAGGGTTGCCTTACGCGGTAATATGTGGCTGCTGGTTTTCTAGTGACTTCCACTTCCATCGATGATGAACTGTATTTTTCGTGGCTGACTTTTGTGTTGGTATTCTGGCAGTGGCATTATGCATAGACACCTGCTCGGGCTGTTGGTTTGTCGAGTCTCCAGTCTGTTCCACCTTTCACATATTGTGAGATATTCACTGGCACAGGATCGGGGCCTAATGGTTCGACCATTTGCCGTGATGTGGAACCGTGACTAACTAACTAACTAACCAACCAACCAACCAACCAACCAACCATCCAACCAACCAACCAACCAAATAACCAACCAACCAAACAACCAACCAACTAACCAACCAACCAAATAACCAACCAACCAACCAACCAACCAACCAACCAACCAAATAACCAACCAACCAACCAACCAAACAACCTACCAACCAACCAACCAACCAACCAACCAAGCAACTAACTAACTAACTAACTAACTAACTAACTAACTGACTGACTGACTGACTAACTAACTAACTACCTAACCAACTAACTAACTAACTAATTAACTAACTAACTAACTGACTGACTAACTGACTGACTGACTGACTGACTGACTGACTGACTGACTGACTGACTAACTAACTAACTAACTAACAAGCTAACTAACTTTAACTTGAGGTCTGTGGAGGGACGATGTTAGGACCCGCCAGTTTGTGATTCGAAACAGCACGTCAGTATTTAGATTGTGTGCAAGTCTGGCACTTTAACTTAAAGCTCTGCGGAGAGACATGTTAGGACACACCACGTCATGACTCAACAGAGCATGGTAGTACTGGCTGATGTGTGGAAGGCTGGTACTTTAACTTAAGTTCTGCGGAGGGACAATGTTAGGACGCGCCAGGTAGTGATTGAACAGATCACGTCATTACTGGCTGACATTAGACCTGGGTTTATGTTTCCCCGTGGGCTTTAGGTGTTTCACTGTCAAGAGACGCCAAATGGAAACAGAGAAAAGATAAACTACAGAATATCGTGACAACAGTAACATAATACGACACGAGAGACAAGGAGAGGACTGGATAGACAAAGATAATGGATAAACTATAGAATATCGTGACGATAGGAACATAATACGACACGAGAGACAAGGACAGGACTGGTTGAAAATGCTAGACAGACTGATTTTGTGATATAAACATCTGTATAGGATTTAATTTGCAAATCTTGAAATAGGAGACTGCTGAGAAACACGATGACAACCATGTCATACGGTATTGTATATACAAAAAACATACGCTCAGTAACTCATTGCTAGTCGCAAACAACTGACTACTCAGTAGAAATCGGAAGGTTGGCAATTATAAACCAAATTTTCAGAAAAATGCCAACAAGGCATGATTATCTTAGGATTGACACCAGCAGGGCAAATGACAAAACGTTAAAAACTGCCAAACACGGTGACGGAAATGGACACTGCATTACAATCCTTCTGAACCAACGTGAATAAAACAAAGCAGAATCTGGCATTGCGTAAAGCCAGGATAGAGATGCCACAAAAGCCCCCCTCTCGCCAGAAAGAGAACATAATTAAGAAGGAATCTCTTCCATCGCAAGAAGCGTTAAATTTGGTTGCAAAATTTGCTGCAAATATTTGCAGTTCAATATATTCAGCATTTCCTCTTGGAAATATTTTTGTGAAATTAATTAAAATACCCCAAAAAATTAGGAAGCCATTTCCGAGATGTTATCCCAAATCACGTATTAAGTTTCTGATTTCTTCGTTCCAAACTTAATAATTTTGTGGCACAACAGTGGCGTCCAATGTTCCATTATGCGAAGACGTCTTGTTATTTAATTATGACATGACTCAATTGTGACGCTACCATTGACATTATTCCATTAGGTCGTTGGAAGACTGTTGATGTTGTCTTGTCTTGTCACTCCACTGACAGCTGTTCTCATAAATTCTTTTCAGCTCATCGAATGACTGAATCTCTATGCCGTTGTATGTCCGTGTGGTGCGATTGCTTCTTCCATGATTGTGCGATGTAATTGTTTCTCACAAGTATGTTTGATTCTATTGTTTCTTGCATGTCTGTGTGGTGTGATTCGTTCTTGCATGCAAGTGTGGTGTGTTCTTGTTTCTTGCATGGCCGTGTCATGTAGTTATTTCTGACATGTCTCTGAGATGTAGTTGTTTCTTGCATGTCTATGTTATGTAATTGTTTCTCGCATGCCTATTTGATGTGATTGTTTCTTGTATGTTTGTGTGATATAGTTGTTTCTTGTATGTCTGTGTGATATAATTGTTTCTTGCATATCTGTGTTATGTGATTATTTCTTGCATGTATGTGTGATGTCATTGTCTCTTGCTTGTATGTGTGATATTATTTCTTGCATGTCTGTGTGATGCGATTGTCTCTTGCATGTCTGTGTTATGTTACTGTTTCTTGCATGTCTATATGATGTGATTGTCTCTAGCGTGTCTGTGTGATGTGATTGTCTCTTGCGTGTCTGTATGATGTGATTGTTTCTTGCATGTCTGTGTGATGTGATTGTTTCTGGTATGTCCTCTTCTCCTTTACTGCTGGATTTTACCCTGGAATATGTTCAGTAATAGACCTCAATTTCTCACATTGTGACCAAACCAACCCGACTTACTATTTTTAAAGTTTAGACAGTTGGGATCCTCATGGGCAATAAATATTTGTAATTACAATATTAATTCTTGTACAACCACTGAGTCAACAGGCGTCAATCACAGTATGACCACTGTAGATTGTAATGTTTATTTTGTCTAGCGTATTCTTCTCTTTTCCTATTTCTTCTGCTCTTATTATCACAAAGCAATAATTGTGAATTTATTTCTAATACTATTTCTAGTATTACGGTTCCGTGGCGAAGGTGTTACGGACTCAATTCGTAATCCCGCATATCGCGTTCGAAACACAGCTGCTGACGATTTGGCAGCAGACAGGCTTGCTTTGGTATTTACATACCAATGAGTGCCAATCGATCAGAAAGAAATGGCAAATTACTGAACGTAAACTTGCCAAGAAATCATAACAAAAATGCAGGGGTTGACGGAGACGCCCTGTGCAGGATATGCAACTAACTATTTATATATAAATATTTATATGACATCAGGAGATCCCAAAAAAATGAAATATCTGTCACAACTATTAGCATTCCTTGACGGGCTCTGGATATTATATCCATTTACAATGACACTTTTCTTCACAAAATTCCCCCAAAAAAATGTCCCTGCAACGCTTCCATTGCGAAACACACCGTGCGCTTTCCCTGTCCCATTTCTCCATTATCTCTAATGAAATTGGACAGCCATGAAACAGCAGCTTGGGCTGCCGATAAAACATAAAAATCTTCACGATCGCATTCAGTAAGCGCTTGCAGCAGTGGGATCCATGATTACTAATCTGATGTGTAGAAAAAACATCTCCTCTTCGTATCCTGGACCAGTTCTGACTTCCTTCTGTGTGTTTGTTTCTGCGAGAAATTTCTCTCAGGTGGTAATGAGAAATGAAATTTGTGGAGCTGCAATGACGATGTAACAAACATCATCAGCATCATCATCATCATCATCATCATCATCATCATCATCGTCATCATCATCATCAGCATCCAGTGCCGTAACGGCTGGCGTGGGCGATCATACCTCTCCACATATTATGATCTCAGACGTCAGGAATCATTTTGTGTGTTGACTCCCTTCTGTGCCATGACACAAGACTGTCAAGAATCTTATCACACCGCCTTCCTCTATCTCTCTTTCCGTAAATCTTTCAGGTTATCACAACTTGTTCCAAATTTTGTTTTCCCATAACGTGCCCCCCCCCCCCCCCGCCCCTAAAAATAAGAAAAGACTGCCTCTTTCTGAAGTTTGTGATAAGTTGTCTTTGCGACTCAACTTCTCTTAAAACGTCCTGATTGCTCCTTTTGGCTGTCCTATTAATTTTCAGCATTCTTCTATGAAACCACATCCCCAAGGCTTCCATGGATTTTTTTAGCCTGAATACTAATTGTTCAGGATTCGCACCCCAATGTTAAAATTGTTTCTATGTAACATGCAAGAACTCTTTTTCTAACTTTCAAGGACAGTGACTTATTGCACAAAACGTTCTTCATTTGACAGAATGCAGTCTTTGCTGGTCCTATTCTGCTCTTTATCTCAGTGATACATCTTCCATCTGATGTTACCCATGTGCCTAGATATCTGAGTACAGTGAGCAAATCCACGAACAAGAGAAGTGGGGTTCACAAGAACACCATAAGAGGTGACTGAATGGACGTTGCGGCAAGCGCATTCGTCAGCACACACACAATAAAAATATACTAATATAGCTACATACTGGGACAGACAGACACTGATATCATCATTATGAAATGCCTTGCCACCTGGCGTAGGCGTTCATGTCTCTCCACAGATCTTGGTCTTTGGTGTTATGGATCAACTCTGTATTACTCCGTGTCATCGTCTCAGTCCATCCAGCATAATTTCTCTTTGTCTGCCTCTGCCTCCCTTGCCCTGGATTTTTTTCAGTCACCAGGATGTTCTCCAATGCCTCTCTTCTCATCACATGACCAAAGAAATGTGTTTGTTTCTTTCTTATTGTTGTATATAATGATCTAGTTTCATTAGCCTGTTTCAGGCAATCGTTGGCAGTCCAAAGAATTCACAACATTCCTTTTAAGAAGACACCGATATAATCATATAAACACATTTACAAAAGATACTTGCTTAACGCGCTTAACTGACGAACCGGCTCTAGCAACTCTAGACCATCAAAGTAATAACTTGTATAATGTTTGCAGTCGATCGTATCGGTGTCTGTTAGTTGTTTGCATGCTGATGATGGCTCTGATCGAAACGCCTATTCTATCTTTCGTGATTGTGTTCTTCTAGAGCTGACAAATTCAACTTCTCGTTGTCATTGATTTATTCATTACGGCCCCGCAGCAAAGAGGTTACGGACGCAGTTAGTAATCCCGCATATTCGCGTTCGAAACACAGCTGCAGGCTATTTGGCAGTAAACCGCCTTGCCTTGGTTAATTACGAAATGGTATGGGTGACGGCCGTTCAGAAAGCAATGGCAAACTACTGAACGTACAACTACAGGAGATCACAGCAGCAAACAATTCTGGTGTTGACTACGACGATATGTAAAGGATATGCAACTAAAATTACAAGATGACGAATAAGTTACCAAGCATCACGCAGGAAGAAAACTGAGGTATGCGTGTGGCAGTGAAGAGATATTGAAATAAAGACCAGATGTAGATACAATTTAACAATCAAATCACCATTATCATCATGACCATCATCCTCATCATCATCGTTACTGTCGCGTCAGTTCTGCATTAAGGCTAGCCCGTATTTAGCCTACAATACACCTTCATATTTATCAATTTGGAGAAGACTGTAGTCAGGTGCCAGCCAGCTCCAGGGATTAATCACACCGTGCCGAATATCAAAGTGAAAGGTCATAGACTAAGTATTGTGGACAAATGCACCTATCTTATCAGCACTGTGTCAAACACTGCCACAATTGATGACGAAGTGAATGCAAGAATCTCCAAGGCCAGCACGGCTTTTGGCAGACTGTACAAGAATGTATGGGACAGAAATGGAATAAGCCTACAAACAAATCTGAAAGTCTACAAAGCAGTCGTATTATCAACACTGCTATATGAGTGTAAAAATGGACTGTTTATCAGCGTCACGATACGAAATTAAACCACTTCCAGACAGCCTGTCTTAGGAAGCTATTGAAGATGAAATGGCAAGACAAGATCCCAGACACTGACGTCCTAGAAAGAGCGTCCATGCCCAGTATCAACACTCTACTAATGAAGAATCAGATTCACTGGGCTGGTCACTTGACTCGCATGCCAGATCACAATCCCCCTAAACGAGATTTTTACTGCGAGCTACTTTGTGGTAAACGCTCCCAAGGTGGCCAGAGGAAACGCTTTAAAGACACTCTGAAGATCTCATTAAAAGCTTTTGGCATTCATCATGACACTTGAGAGACTGCTGCCAAAGACCGAAATTCGTGGCGTACATCATTATGCAAGGGTGCAGTCACTCGTGAAGCAGCCAGAACTGCAAGATCTGTGAAGAAAAGGCTGAACAGAAAAACCACTGCAGGAGATCTGTCTCCTGTAACGTCAACCATTCTTTGCCCACATTGTCAAAGAACAAGAAGAGCCCAAATAGGCCTTATCAGCCATCTTAGAACTCACGGCTCACTACTTTCAACCCCACTGGATGAAATAAATGGTGATTTTCATTTTTGATGGACAAACAACACATTCATATTAACATTTTCTAGTCCATCTTTTTTATTGTCTAGCCACCTGTAATGTTGTCTTGTTTTTTCCATCCATTAACAAGAAAATACAAGTAAATGACACTTGTACACTCTTTAAGACACTTTTGCATATGCTGCTAGACCCAAATTTCCGAGCATGTAGTGTAACCACTGTATGTGCAGCCGTATGAGACCAGATGTTGTCGTGCTACAACGATACTTATTTTGATAGAAATATCTCGCGTATCGATCGTATCACGAGCATTCAATGTGTTCACTAACATGTCACTGTATCAAGCACTGATCACAGTTTGACCCTTTTCCTTGAAATGTAACAATATAGGGTCCATGATATCCCAAAGAATGGTCATAACTACTCTCTCGGGAAATGCCTTCGTCCTTTCTTAACCGGAGACAACGGTTGTTTCTCTTGAAATCTTTCTACCCATTCATAAACTTTCCGCTTACTCAAACAACACTTTCCATACTGAACCGCCATTTTCCTGTAGATTTCACAAGGTTTCTGACCTTCTGACAACTCCCCCCCCCCCCCCCACACACACACACAAATAACGCCTCGTTGTTTTTCCATGGTGCAAGTCTATAGTGGCTCAGTCGTTTTGTAATGGCTATAGTGCATGCATAAACGGCTCGATCCTCAGGACCCCTACATGGGGTGTTGCTTAAGAGCCAGTTTGTGTCCTGAAGTAAGATTTTCTATTGTTCATACTCTTCCTTGCACTTTATAATAAAATTCCTGTTACCTAATGACTTTCCCTTCTATATAACTTACAAACAGATAATCTTTAGTTTTCTATAGGCTAATAAAAAGGCAATTTGTCTTTTTTTTTAAAGTTTTAATAAACCAACTAACATTCTTTCTTATTGTACAGTTTTTTGTGTGTGGATAAAGTAACAAAAAGAGCTTATTTTTTCATACATTATCATAGAGAGAATGTTTCTATAAACTAAATATGATAATGAACATCAAATAATATTGTAATATCAATAAAATACACTTGAATATACACGTAAAATGATATTGATATGTCCTTAAATCACAAAATGATTAAAACACCAAATTGTATTGCAAGTCTATAGTCACAAAACGATTATAAAAACCAGATTAAAAATGCAACGTCTATAAAGCACAAAATCATTACAAACACCACATGCAATTGCAATGTCTATAAACACCAGACGATTATGAACACCACATGCTGTTAAAACGTCCATAAGCGACACTGTGGTAATATTATTAAAATCACCCATTACTGTTATCCGCACGATTTTTGTGCAAACAAAAAAGCAACATTGCAGATTTCTTATCCAACATCGGCTTCATTTTATTTCTGCGCCCGGGGGAAGGGGATGGGAGGAGTGGGAGGGGGAGGGGAGGTGGGGATGGCCACTCTATTTCCCATTTCTTAGCAACGAATAGTCTGGAAGGAAATTTAGATTAGAAGCACTATTTTAGATCAAAAGGATTGACGTCACCGAGAACAAACAGACTTTTGCTTCCTTTCACTTTCTGGCCCGCAGCTCATCCGCTGAGCGCTGAACCCCGGGAATCTGGCCAGCCACGGTTCTGTGCATTTTATTTAAATACCGGGGTTTCTTTAAATGATTACGGCTCGGCCATTTGCTGCTTTCGTGTGACAACAGACTGTTCTTGTTCTAGAAGAGGAACGTGTAGTTGTTTATAATGGAAGAAGGCAATGCAGCAATTAGGTTAGAGTTGATTGATGTATTTTTCTGAAGTGAAAATATATACAGTGAGAACTAGGACCATCATCATTGTTATTGTCATCATCACCATCATCGTTGGATGCCGCCTCCCCAATGAAATAAAAAAAAGTCTGACAGTAATGTGTCTCCAGCATTTGTTCTCCTGAGCTCCCGTTAGACTCTAGTGACAGCGTCTTCATATTGTCTGCCTATTTGCAGCTCATCATTATCATGACCATACCACTGGGCTAAGCCATCCAGATATTTACTTCTCTGCCTACCCCTTGTTCTCTTCCCCTCAATCTTGTCAATCGTCACCAAGTTCTCCAATTAATTTCTTCTCATAACGTGTCTAATAAATTGTGACTGTCAACGTCTAATTTCACAAGTTTACGGTTTCAATTTGTTTCTTATAGGACTTGGTTATCGGTTTTTCTGTCTGCATTCCTTTTATTTGCAGCTATAAAGAATATTGTTTAAACCAAATGCTGTCTAACCACAAGTAATATTCAAGTAATTGGGAACATTTTAAAACAAGTAAATCGAAGCAAATATCTTCTTCTTTTCCTTCTTTTGCCCTTTGACACTCACTGGGATATAGGCATGCAGCCCATTCAGTCCAGGCTGTCCTTTCCATGATTATCCATCGCAGCTTTGCCGTTGTTCTCCCCATATTATTCATTTATGTCACTTCTTCTCTTCGTGTATACGTTTTATTTTTTCCCTTTATATTTCTTTTGCCCTGTGGATTCCAAAAAAGGTCTTTCTAGTTACACTATTGTCTCAATGTCTGTCACGACAGATTGTTGTTGGTTATAGTCTGCAATCTGCGGCGATAGGCAGATGATCTCATCAGTAGAGATAATGGCTATGACCACCGACTAGTACAGACTCTGCCCAGAAGGAACGCAACGGCAAACTACCTTCTGCAAAACTTGCCAATAAACCCTAACAACAACTTATTAAACAAGCTGAACAGCGCATGAATGCATGTGAATATACATGTTATAGACGGGATTTAAGAATATCGTGGATTCAGAAAAGAACAATTGCAAGACAAGAGAAGAATATTGAAGAAGGTTTTATACTAGAGACGATAAAACAAAGAAAATTGAAATATTTTGGTCACTTGAAACGTCATAAAAGTTTGGAGAGAACAATAATGGAGAGGGTTATGCCTAGGAAGAGAGGAAGGGGAAGGCCAAAGAGAAGATGGGTGCAAGATGTAGCAGAAGATCTCCAGATGAATGTACCGGACGCGGGACATCTTGTTTATGACTGTGACATGTATGTATCATCCCTCAGTCTTTTCCAGCAGAAGGCTATACGCGCTATTAAAAGTTAGGACGGGATACTTAACGAAACGAACTCTTGTTTGAATTAAGGCCATTGATTGGCTGAGCCCCGGAAACAAAGGGCTTGAGCTGGACAAAGCCGGGCCCAGTACTCGCCATGTTTGGTTCTAGAAAGTAGCCACACATTAGTTCAGTGGGTTAATTAATAGCCCTTACTTTCTGCGCTTCGGGTGAGCATTTTAAAACATATCGTGTTTTGTATTAGGATGAATGCTTTGATAGAACTAATATCATGATTGAAGTTGTGTGTGTGTGTGAAAATTATGAGAATCGCTTTCATTGAAAAGTTGGTTTGAGTTGGGCAGTCTGTACATCGCCATGGTGTCCAGTCAGCTTCATAAAGCTTACAATGTAATCTATGAGTGCTATGAGTCACCTTTCTGATACGCTTTTGGAAACTTATTTTATTCCTAAATGCTTATTTTTCACAACTGGTCTCTGTGTTATAAAGTGTTTTTTTCTGAGTGCATATTTTGTATTTCTGCCCTTATGAGGGAGAAATATTCCTATTTGTGTACAACATGAATAGTATGTTAGAGAGAGAGAGAGAGAGAGAGAGAGAGAGAGAGAGAGAGAGAGAGAGAGAGAGAGAGAGAGAGAGAGAGAGAGAGAGAGAGAGAGAGAGAGAGATGTTCTCGCTTTACTTTTTTATGCACTTAGTAGTTAATCTTTTGTTTACATTGTTGTAAATACACAAAGGTGTGATTGTCTTGTAGTCTTTTTCATAAATGATGTTATGGGATTTTAATTTTGTATGATATACATAATCTCAAGTGTATGGGAAAAGATTCCCATGATTTCTCTTTTATGAGTATTTTACCTTTTATGCTCATGATTGTTACTGCTTAATGCTGTAATAAATGCTGTTATAAGATTGTCATTTGGTATGATATATCTATATATAATCTCAAGTGAGTGGGAAATTACACCATGCTCTTGTGTTTTGGTTGAGATGTTGGGTAATACCCACTAGAGAGTTCATACCATGTTTAGTAAAAGACTAACAAGTTTTTCTGTTATTCATCATATATATGTATATTCTATTCATGATGTTACTGCTGGAGTAGATTTATTAACTTCACCCCAGTGGGGACAAACACATGATGATGATGATGATGATGATGATGATGATGATGATGATGATGATGATGATGATGATGATGATGATGATGATGATGATGATGATGATGATGATGATGATGATGATGATGATGATGATGATGATGATGATGATGGTGAGGATGATGAGGATGATGCAAGAGGAGATGACTGATCTGGTAGCTAACCTTCTGCCGTTTGTCAGTGGTACTTACCGAATGCTGTTTGTAACTATGGAAAGGAGATTTATAAATTATTTACATGAGGCCATTGTCTCAGGGATTTCGTCCCTGTTGTGACAGCGGTACTATCAGGACGGTTGGGCTGTTAGGATGTGAATAATCCCCCAGGAAACTCCAGTATCAGTCCAGAAGTGATGTACCTATTGAGTACCTTACTCACTTTTGGAGTGAGACAAAACGCTACAGTAAGCGACAAGTGCTAGGAAACTAGAAACACTTTTTTTTCTTCTTCCCTTTTGTTCCCTCTATTTTTATTATGATACACTGTTATCAGAATATATATTTTATTATGATACACTGTTATCAGAATGTATATTTTATTATGATACACTGATATCAGAATATATATTTTATTATGATACACTGTTATCAGAATATATATTTTATTATGATACACTGTTATCAAAGTGGGTTGTATTACTAATGTATATCGACCCTGTTGTTTCTTCACTATACAGCGCTAGAGATGCCGGTGGAGTATTGGCACTAGTCACCATGCTTGGCACTGGATTTATAGTCAACGCTTGGATTTAGAGGCAGGAAACTGGGATATCAGCCTACCCCTAATATTCTACAGAGAGTGCTGGTTACTGCCACACACCCTGAACCTGAATGTCAATGCCTGGATAATTAATGGACTGTGTCTATGCTGAAGTGGATTCCCTACCTCTGGGAACTTACAGATGGTGTTAATCTTTTCAATGTCTGCAAAGACATGAGGCATGCCTTGCCTAGATGGATACAGAGTATACCCTCTTCTAAAAGTCACAGCCTGATTCCACGTTCAACTGTCAGATACCAGAGTCATGGATAGTCTGGGGTTCACCATCATTGAACAGTATGGATTTACCAACTGCTTTTGTGGACTCCCAGCTTCCTTTGAATCTTCTCCATCATATCCCAGACATGGACAATCAAGCACTATACCAACTCCCGGTCAATCAAGTCGTATATTCAGATGAAGAAAGATATAACCTACATCTTAACCCAGAAAAGGGCTGGAATATTTATGCCCAATTCAAGTTAGCTCTGTCAGAAAATACTATGGATAATGTGATGTCACTCCTCATCCAAAGATATGCTGAAAGTGTTTGAGTCTGATCCTAATTGAATCAATCACATGGACTCCTGTTTGTTACGCCACGCCATAACGCTTCAGACTTATACCTCTCTGTTATACCACTCCGGAATGCTCCTAGCCCAGTTACTTAGCAGCTGTGACTTTGGAGATTACAGTATATTCACTTTGGATTCATATGGATTACTCCTACATGTTTTTCGCTTTGGATATATGATCCGGAGATGGAAACTCCGTTTGTGTGTGAAATCCCCAATTTTCTGAATAGGTGGATATAGCAGCTATTTCCCTGGATTATAGAGAGGGTGATTATGGCCAGACGTTTTCTAGTGGATATTGAAGGAGAGGGAGTCATCACCAGACCCATAGGATAGTTCTAGAGACAGATTAGATAGATTTTCTTTATCTATTTCTTTGTATGGATTATTTACTTTGTTTTGTGTTTGATACATATATTTGATGGGAACCTTTTTTGGGGATTTTTGGGGACTTCTGTTATGGTTGTTTACTTTGTGTGCATTACCTGAATATAATCAGTTCTTTCATGTATGTCACTATAATTCAGCCAACAGGGTTTGTCCAGGACCCAAATGTTTTCACAATACAGTTGTTCTTTAGTTTAATCAAGCCTTGAAGTTACTTCATTGTAAACCTGTTGTTTCAAAATTGATGTTTATATGTATGGTTACTGTTTTTGTCTAACAGTGGTTGTTTTCCCTCTGTTATGAAATGCAGTGTTGCGTCCAACAGCTGTTGTTCCTCATCTGTCATGTAATACTGTGGATGTGCATGACAGTGGATACTTGTCAATATATATATGTATATATGTGTGGGAGATTAAAGGTGGGGTGGGGCACTTACACATAGACACACCTTCTGGGTAGAGTGATTAGTTACTCGGGTGTCTGTGGTAGAACTTCCCGGATCTCCCAGCCTTCTATGGGAAACATTTCTTCTATGTTAGTGTTGAACTTGCACCCTTTTCTGCCTTGTTCAATGCTTGTGGGTTTCACGAGCCAATATATTATTTCCAATAGAGGGCGTGTTTGGGATTAAGAGCCCATACATACCGAATACCCCTAGCGAACTTGTCCTTATTCTAAATTATTATATTTACCACACCACAATGACCGAGAAGTTTTCCGGCAGGTTGTTATGGGAGCGAGGTTCTGCACAGGACATGCTACTGAATGAATAAATGTCCGGTCCAGCGGCGGCGTCTTGTTTTCACCCCCTGGTTCACTTATATTTTCCTAGTTCTTTGCTTGAGCTCCACGCTGGTGATTCTGTCATATCATCATATTCCTTCTATTTTGCGCAGGCACCATTTAATGAATACTTTATGTTATTTTTATTTTTAATAGTTGTAGCTGGTTGTTAAAGACGAAGGCTGAGCACATATGGTACTGTCCCTAGTGCTGTAATGTCGGTTCTATATTCAGCTGAACTCAGCTTTTAAACACCAAACACTATCGCAATATCTATAAACAAAGAGAGTAATAGGAAATCAAACACATGGTAACTAAATCTTCCTTTGTCAAACCTCACTTCCTCCCCCGATGTGTCTCCACCTTGCCGTGGTGGGGGAGCTTCCGTGTCCCACTGACCCCATGTGCTTGTCGATGGATGAAAACTACATATCGGACAGCTTATGGGATAAGGGCCAGACTAAGAGAGACACAACCTGCTGCTCTGCAGGTAGACTGAGGATAGCAGTCAAAAGTTTAAATCAGGCGCACGAAGGCAGAAGTTCTTGGTCCGGACACATACTCTAAGGCTCTCTGTCGAGGGTTGAGGCTGAGCACCTCTAAGCCTTAAGCCCTTGGATGTGAGAGCCGGGCCGATACCCACCTACCGAAAAAAGGTGAGATACTGAGCAAGCTACATGGCCAGTTCAGATACTTGTCCGAAGGCTCTCAGCTGGGGGATATGAGGGGTCCCCTGATGAGAGGGCCTGGCCGTTTCTCGCTCACTGCTGCACGGAGGTAAGGTGCTGAGCCGGCAGCACATGTAGCCTACCTCGTGAGCAAGTACTAAAATGTAGAAGAAGTCCGCAGTCGAAATAGATGGTTACCAAAACTGACTGTATCTCATAGAGAGTCTAGACAAAGGTGGAAAAACATCTCAATAACACGAAATGGAACGCACAGCTAGCGAATCCATTGCGTGGCCCGAAGTCCAAAGCGAAAGCTTACCTAGTGGATGTCGCCCACAGACTGACCGTTCCTGGTGTGTACTTGAGCGACCAGTGGCAAGCGAAATGCCGAACACATTGAAGTGAGGAATTAAAGCAGCCATCAGCAGTGTCACCAACTGGCTGGGGTTAGATCCCAGATGGGCAACCACTCAGCCAAAATCATTTTCTCCTACTGGTGTATAGTTCTGGATGCAGTTTTAAATCCCTTAACTCTGTCAGAAAGGACTACTTACCACCCCAGATCCCAGAGAGAAAACATGGAACAAATGTCTGTTATGCTGATTTAAGACACCGTCCCTGATACTCAAGAAAACAGCCAAGAAGTGGCTCGTTGAAGATAGAATATATCTATATAGATGTGGCTGTACTTGGTATCACTAGAAGTGAGAAAGGAGGGGTTAAGCTATGCAACGTAATCTGGTTACTTATGACTGCATAGGCAAGATACCTCCCTGACATAAATTCCTACTTCTGGACAATATGTGTGAACCCCCACTAAATGTTCTCCCCGTGTGTGTACTAGATTATTTAAGCTACACAAACATTTATAAACATTTAGAATTTATACGGACAAGCTGAGTTTAAAATACAACATCTGTGTTTATTATTGCTATTGATGATCATATGATGATGATTATAATATGGTATACGTAACTTAAGAGGTCACATAGGTCATGCTTCCCCCAGTGAGACGCAGTTCACTGTCAGATTGAAGGAGTCCAAATTGGTCCCTTCACAAGGCTAAGTCACTTCCTGATATGGGTTGTTGACTGTCCATTGCTCCTAAGAGATCTGGAATGAAACGAACGGAGATGGGTAGTATCTACGTCTACACATCTCAAACACATATGTCTATACATTCATATAAACATACATTCAAGTCATAATATATGATGGTATGATGATATATGATGGCATGTTACATAAACATATATCAGTTCTAAATAAATAAATATATATGTATATATTCATAAAACCATTTAGAACATCTATAGCTCAAAACATACAACATCACATACATTTATGTAATGGAGTGTTTCCCATATAAGTTCACCTCACTTACTCTCTCCCTTTCTGATTCATTCATTCCGTCTTGTCGGAAGGACTGGTCGCACAGTCCTGTCGAACATTAAAATGCCTTCCCTGAATCCGTCTGGGATATTGAATGTCCTAAGTCATGTCTGTCCTCATGCAGACATCATGCAGACAAGGTGAACTGGTGCCATTCCTCAAACCAAGTGGTTTCACCACAATCTTGGTAGGCACTCAAAGTGTTGGTCCAAATAATCAATGTTAATTGGACGCTATCAAGAGACTGGTAGCTCTCAGGAATTTCTCCTAAGTAGTCAGTCTCCCCAATGTTTAACATCATACAGGATGAATCTAAATGTATCTCCTGTACATGCATAAGCCACACGCTTATGTAACTTGGATAATGGATTTCTCCACATTATCACATACAACAAATCAGACAACCAAGTGGTGAATGAAAGAAGAAGATAAAGTTCACAGTGTAATAGTAAATCTAGAAACTGGAACATTAAGTACAAAGAACATCCACCAGTTTGGGAGAATATGCAGAACAAGAAAACTACACAGGCTCAGACTAGCAGAGAAACGTATCAGAGTAAAAATAATGTGGTATTACCTGGGTTTAGCTAGGAAATCCTGTCATACGACGTTGTATCGAAGTAACAAAACGAGAGGGTAATCTCTCACCAGAAATTAAAATTCCGGCTTCCCTGGTACGCTATTGTGAATGCATCTGAAGTCTTGCTGGCAATGCTTGTAGTTTTATTCTCTTCATCCCTGGCTAGTTTCCACGTTGGCTAATTAATATGCCCCATATTAATTAACTCCACCTATTTTCCACATGGACTGTAGTTATTTCTGCCAATCAAATTGACCGATGCCCCGCCACATTCCTGAAACAATGAAACATGCTTGGGCGGTGATGCAGTTGCGTCATTACATTCCAATCTGCTGGTGCCTCCTCGCTTTCCCGGGAGTTAACAAGCTTTATCTCCTGGGTTACAACGAGGTGTAAGGCCTGCATTATATTGCCTTCTTACAATCACACGTCTGTCTGCTGAGCTCGCTTGTTGCGGCAACTACAAACGTTTTCTGTCTCCGCAAAGTCTGGACTTTACGGCATGTGTTATTTCAGACGGGTCTGGTTGACCCTCTTATCTCCCATTCTGCCGTGGCTGGTTCACACGTTAGGTCCTGTTAAACGTACGGTGTTAGGTGTCAATCCCTATCCCAACCGCAGGATTGTAAACTAACAAGCCAATCTCCACTGACTGGCTCCGCGATGTATCAACGTCGTTCCCAGCCCAGATTTCACACTTTGCCGTCTTTCTCTTCCCTTGTACTGAAAACAGCGAGTTTTCAACCTTTGATAGCGCCCGCCGACTGGTGCCGTGATGTCTGGGTTTTACCTTTGATCTGTACATCAAAGCTTTCTCAGACCTAGCATTACAGAAATGATGGGGCGTGCGTGGTCAAAATGTATTTTTCTCTTGTTTTCAATCCTCTTGCATTTCTATCATTTTCTGGTGGACGTTTATTCTTTTAGAGAATGATAGAAAAATATTGCGGGCTCTGTAATTCCTTTCAAACTTGTGTAATTCTGATGCTGCCGGGGCTGTCCCGTCACAAGCAGGACGTGGCAAATCCTCGGGTGAGCCCAGTCTCAGAGCAATATGTGCCGGCTCTGCAATTATGGAAGCTTCCTTGTATAGCGGGGGAATGCCCATGGTCTGCCCCCGCCTTTCCTTGAGGGTTTACAGTGATGTCGATGACCGCTCTACTTTTACCAGCTGAGATGTGGGCGACACCACAGCACTAACAGCCTAACGTCCCTCGAAACCCCGGGAAGGCTAACCCGTAAAAACGCCTTCTGAAGCCGGATGTGCTGGCCTACGGGTGCAAATAAATCAGGCACAACGCAAAAAAAACGTCCGAGTGAAATATCTTTCGTGCTAGGAACAGCTCTGACTACCTAGTTTCCGAATACCGTTCTTGTTCGGAACAGCTCTAACTAGGTAGTTTCCGAATGTCCCGTCGTGCCTGGAACAGCTCTGACGGGCACAACGGCAAGCACATGTCCGAACCGAAAACTCGCTGAGTGGATACCGTCTGCAGACCTTTCTGGTTTGTGCGGGAACGGCCCGGGGCGAATGAAATGCCCAATATATTGAAGTGAGGAATTAAAGCAGCCATGAGCAGGACGTGACGATTCCCTCGGTGAGCCCAGCACCAGGGCGCTATGTGTCGGCTCTGCAATTATGGAAGCCACCCTGGATGGCGGAAAATGCCATGGACTGTCCCTGCCTTCCTTTGAGGGATGACCGTTCCAACTTGGCCAGCTGGGTTGTGGACGGTACCGCAAAAGTAAGTCTCCCAGGAATGCTACGTGGTCAAAAAAGCATGCTAAAAGTCGGATGTGTTGGCCTACGGGTTTCGGCCCAAGGGCGCATAACTTAGACACACAGCAATCACATCTGAAAAAAAAAACACCCCGGATGAACGCAAAGAAGAAGAAACCTCACTTCAAGAAATGTGATCATTACCTTATCAGTCAACAATGCGGATACATTCTTCTTCTTCGGAACCTCTCAGAACGCAGGGTTGAACAAGTGAAATGTGTAGGTAAACAGGACCGACTGGATACGAGCGCTCGTTCTTAAACTTCCGGTGTGTTGATGAGTAGATAACAGTTTCAACCAATGTACTGAACAGCTGGACTAAAATGTTGGTTTCTCGTTCTTGATTTGGGGACGAAAATTACACGTACCTCAGACGTTGGAGTGGGTTCACCTGATTTCGAGGGACACAGGTAACAGGGAAAGCTAATCCACACGCAAAACTCAGTCCAGTGCACTGCCAGCAGTGGCAAGTAATAGCACTTATGTGGACTACCTTTGAGTTCAAAACGAATAAAACGTGGGTAAATCGTATCAGTGTTGCTTGCTATGATGATAACATGCAAGACAACAGCAGGGCAGCAGCGTAAAAGACGAATACATTTTAGAAAGTGCACTGCCAGCAGTGGCAAGTAATAGCACTTATGTGGACTACCTTTGAGTTCAAAACGAATAAAACGTGGGTAAATCGTATCAGTGTTGCTTGCTATGATGATAACATGCAAGACAACAGCAGGGCAGCAGCGTAAAAGACGAATACATTTTAGAATTTAAGACAAAACAAGACAGGCAATAAAAGCTACAGATAGCACCCCTCCCCCTTCCCCCAATAAAGTTCCTCAACAGGACAATAGAACAAAAGAAGAATAAGATATGTTTAGGAGGATAATTAAACATGCATTTATTATTATCGTTTAATGCATTTTATGTGTAGTATATAAGGTACAATGCTGGAGTTCTTACATAACCACCTGAAAACCGCAAGGAAAAGGAAAATACAATATATGGGGCATATCAACCGAAGAGGGAGGATGTAACTTGAATATTTTTTTTTCTTGGCGGCGGGGGGGGGGGGGGGGAGAATACAGGGCAAGAGAAACATAGGATGGCAGAGAAGAATGGGAGCGGTTAACTTAAACAACTGGGCAACAAATAATAACATGTATGCAAAACCAACTCTATCAAGGGATCAGATGAAAGAGAGGCTTGGAGAATTACGGTTGCAGATGTCTGCCCCAAAAATAAGCACAAGACAAAGAAGAAGAAGAAGAAGAAGAAGAAGAAGAAGAAGAAGAAGAAGAAGAAGAAGAAGAAGAAGAAGAAGAAGAAGAAGAAGAAGAAGAAGAAGAAGAAGAAGAAGAAGAAGAAGAAGAAGAAGACTAAGAAGAAGAAGAAGAAGGTAATGTCACAAAGGTATCTTTTGATCAAATCTTCACATATCAGTGATCACAACATTACAGGACATTGTAATCCGATCAACACTTAACCAGCCTTTCTCCCAGCAGAATTTTCGACATCCATCCACAGGACAAGACCAGATTTGGCCTAGAGCTGTATAGATAATGAGGCAATTCGATCATCACTGGACTTTCGCATTCATAATAACGACAGAAATAAGGGTATAAATAACAATGAACTATATCATCATCTTCATCAACATCTTCATTAACCTCATTAGCAATTTCAACATCATTTTCTTTATTATCATCGTCGTCATCATCATAACCACCATCACCTTAGTCATCATCATCATCACTATCACCTGTATCAATCAATCAATCAATCATGTGCCATGCCGGAAAGCGTGGGCGGTCATGACTCGCCATTTCACTCGATCACCAGTGTCGTGGATCAGCTCAGTGTTCCTGTCTCGTCCATGCCATGTGGCCAAGCCATCCAGGTATTTTCCTCTCGGTCTTCCTCTTGGTCTGTTCCCTTCGATCTTGCCAGTTGTCACTAAGTTCTCCAATCCATTTCTTCTCATAACATGTCCAAAAAATGTTGACTGCTCATTGTCCAAGTTTCACATCCATACAAAAGAACAGGCTCTATGTATCCCCTCAACACTCGTTTTCTCGTTTCAATTGACATCTTTTTATTGGTCAGAATGTTTTTCATCTTGCTAAAGGCTACTTTCGCCATGGCGATTCTTGTTCTAATCTCTTCAAAGCATCTCCCATCAGATGTTATGACTGGTCCAAGATAATTGTACCGATTCACTTGTTGAAGAATATTTCCATTTACTTGTATATTACATTGTGGCACTTCTTCCTTCCTAGTGACGACCATAACCTGAGTCTTTTTACAATTTAATTCTAACCCCAGTTGCTCACTATGTACAACAACCGCATCTACTAATTGTTGCAGGTCCTGCGCATTGTCTGCAATTAATACTGTATCATCTGCATATCTAATGTTATTGATGTTTCCTCCTCGAATGCTGATTCCATTTATATCCTCTACATTTCTGAAAATATTTTCACTGTATAGGGAAAAAAGATCTCGAGACATCACACATCCCTGCCTAATACCTCTCTTAATTGGCTGATACTGTCCCACTTCAGTATCAAACCTTATTGCAGCTTGTTGTTTCCAATATATGTTTTTTATAAGTCTAATGTCTTTCCCATCAATTTGTAGATCTGCAAGCATATCCACCATGTTGACATGTCTAACTCTGTCAAAAGCCTTTGTATAGTATCACCTGTATCACCATCATCATAACCTTCATCATCATTATCATCAGGTTAATAACCTTCAGGAGTTCTGATCGTGTCGCTTTCCTATCCCCTATTCCAAAATACTATATTTGGCTCTGCGTAAGTGCTTACCTAAATAGCCTTGCGTGCTTGTTTATCGTTATTTCCTGTATGCCATCTCTTTTCCATTCCCCTGGATATGTCCCTCACTAGCTCCATTAGCAGACCTCCATTTCTCATGTGGTGATAAACAACAAAAGCCAACTATTTACGAACAAAAGAAAAAGTTGTAGTTTAAATTTTTCGTTTCCTTTTCAGCAGCAACTACACAAAATCCAGTCCAGTAATTTCCCACTCCTACTTCGTCTGGGTAATTGGCGAATTCAATATTCAACAACAGGTTCACTCGCCAGACTCACCATTGAGTTTCATAACCACGTACATCTGTAACTTCAAGAGATGCAATAGCAAGACAAACTTTCCAGCTGTACAGCGATATTTGCTTCCGCTTATTAGATCTTAGCAGGCAATATTTTATACCCGGCCCACTTGACAACATTAATAGCAGCTGTAACAGCCCACAGGAGTTCCTTGTTATGGTCATTATCTTTTATGAAACTCATTCCGGCACGATCGCTTCTTTCCACTGTAACCATCATGGACATACTGCACGCTGTGGTGGCGCCTGATGTTCCTCTTTTATTTATTTATTTTTTTTTAAATTGCGAGGTATCTATGTATCTATCATTCAGTTCGCCAGTCTTCTGTTTGTATGTCTGTCAGTCTGCCTGTCTGTCTGCCTGTCTGTTTGCCTGTCTGGTCCTGTCAGCTTTACCGAACACAGTTGCGAAAAACACAGGACTTTGCGGTCTCTAGCTTTCATAAGCAAACAAATACACAAAACAGCATATAACTATTGAGTTGAATCTCCAGTGACTACATTAAGACAAGCAAACGGGAAGAGAAGAATGAAAAGATGAAAACATGAAAACCATAAATAAATAAATTGCTACTTATCTCTGAATTCCAGGCTGTGATACTAAAATGAATTCCAATTTCAATTCCAATTTTCAAAAACAAAAATTCCAAATTCGGCCTCGTCTAACCTGCTTCATAAGCTGTGGTTATTGTTGAGGACCGTGGTTTTTGTGGGTTTATTCACCCTAATTCTTGTCTTGTGAGTCTTATCTCGGACTGGTTATAGTATACTAACATGAATTTCACCTGGATATCCTTTTATAGACAGCCGTGGGAGTCTGTGGTGTCATGAGGACATTGATGGGGGATGGTAAGGGTTCAGTGAAGATCCCAGACAAATGAGTAAAAGTGGTACATGAAAAAAGGGAAGGAAGATAAGGCGGGCAACTGGAACCAATGGATATGTGATGGTAGGCCGAGAGTAAAAACTAACAAGGAGTGACCCGGTGGATGTCCTTACAATACATGAATGGGGTGCAAGTAAAGGGTTGATGTGTGCAAGGTACTTTCTCATTGCTGGCGGTTACGGTCCAGCCTTTTCTAATATTTACATAAACATTTTCCCTGCGCAGCATCAGCAACTTGCGGAATACAGAGCACCGTCTCACTGCTTGCCATTATCTCAACTTCCGCATGTTACTTTATTTAACAGTTAGAGGTTATTTCTTTACTTATGGGTGTATCCTAATCACTAAAACATCAAGCCAGTAAAAGTGAACACAGTCAAAAATTGATTCCAGTGTTGTAGCTTTCACAAGTTGAATATCCGCCTAGAGGTGGCCTGCAATGGAAGTGCCAAATCATGTACAATAATGACCGTTTTAGTGAGACAGCATAAACCAACGACCTTGACCGCTGCTAACCTTGCGACATAAAATAACTCATGTGCAGTTTTCAACTATGTAATGTAACGGAAGACCGCGTAGCACTGGGTTTTAACGAGTTGGTAAGAGAGCCTGTCGTTCAGGAAGCAATGGCATACTACTGAACGTAAACTTGCCAAGACATCAACAACAGCAGTAATATGCCGGTGTTGGCAGCGATGTCCTGTATAAAAAAGGATATGCCAAAAAAAAAATGTAACGGAACTCTTGAGTGTTAGGGTCAACGTGGCCAGCTGATCTGCTACTTATAAATAACATATCATGTTTACCGATTTAAATTATTCAGTGTTTCAGTAAACAATCACGTGGTGCAGGAAACAGACTTAATGTAATCCATTATTCTCCTATGGAAAAGGCAAAGGCAATGCCCTTGAATAGAAAACTATGGCCTTCACCATCCTGGAGGGGAGGTCACTCCTACAGTACTTGAGTATGAATAAATCATACACACACACACACACATACTCACACACGCACCACACACACACACACACACACACACACACACACACACGAGAAGCAGACGTAAGCTTTACTATAACACGATCACAAGAAACAAAATGGACGTTGCGGCTAAAGCTTTTGTCAGCACAGAAAAAAAAACATACACCGACACAACTACTTGAAAATTAACTACTTGGAAATATAAATATAAAAGTTATTTATCTGTATCCTTGTTGTGGGTTGGACACGTCTTTTATTGAATCCCCGTGTATGATTTAAATAAAGTGCATGAACCCGATGCGATTCAGTAATTGGGTATGGATTGGGGCTGCTGACAGTGTCAAAAAGTCAGCTGGTGAAACTAGAGCGCATACAGAATGAAGTTATGCGGGATATACTGGGATACACAAGGGACACTCCAGTTGTGTGTATGCAATACATCCTAGCTTTACTCACGGCTGAAGACAGACTCAAGGTGCTGCGGGATACATCATATTTCTGAGTGGTTGCAGAGTAAGACACGGAACACAACTCGCATGGACCCTGGACACAACTAAGGGTCACAGGCCGATCAGAGGAAAATCACGTATATCTCGGGTAGAGGACACAATCAGAGAAGTGTGTATGCTTGAGGACATTCGGAAAGGAGTGAAGTGGATCAAGATGCAGAGAAAAAGTCAGACATATGCAGAAATTGGATCAGAAATAGAGAGGTTGTCCGACAGGCTGCAACGAATGGTTGGTGCAACAATTGATTCAATAAAATTCGTGACCAGGCGATGTGATCACCTACACTGATGGCTCTGTGCTAAGAGATAAAAGAAGTACCTGGGAGGCTGATGTACGATGGTTGATGCAGGAGAGCCTGGCATGTGATACCACAACATCTAGTCTGAAAATGCCAGATTGGCATTGTCTGCACCCTTTGTGTGGGCATTAGGGCATGAGAAGGCAGATGTGGCCGCGGCCCTTTGGAATCGTGTGTAAAGTGAAGAAGAACGGGTAGATCATCACGGCTTGAGATAATATGCAGCAGGGAGAGACTAGAATGTCTGGACGACACCCACAACTTCCAGTAAAGACCAGACGGACATTTGTATTGGGACTCTTCGCTGGCTGTTGCAGATGAAGACGGAGCACGTTATGTAAATGGCCCGAGTGCTGTGAAGTCGGTTCTTGGCACAACTCACCTCACCTCAACACAACGGAATTGTGGAAATAAAGATGGAGGAAGACAGCGAGAGGAAATTCTTAACAGTCTTGTGTCATGGCACGGGAGGAAGTCAGCACAAGAATTGACACCTGCCGTTGTAGATTGTAAGACGTGGAGAAGCAAAATCGCCGAAGCCCGTTGGCAAGGCCCGTCGCTCTCATCACGGTGAGCTGAAATGCCTCTATCTCATGCCATTTCTCCAGCCTCATGCACGCTTATGCCAATGATGCAATCTCCAGTGTTCTTCTTCGTGCTGGTAGACGACCCTTGCCTCTTTGTCCAGAAACCATACCATCCATCCCTGTACTCCTCAAGCCACTGCCACCTTTAACTTGGCCAAATTATTTCAGTTCCCGACACGTGCTAGTGTTTATGAGCGAGTTTTCTATCATGTTCAGGTTTTATAAGATTTCAACACTTATCTTCATCTTTGTCCAGGATATTCTAAACTTACATCTGTAAGATTTTAACTCAAAACCACCAGTTTCAACGTTAGTTGTTGTGAAAATATCCATGACTCGCTTCCATATGATGCCACAGGAAAGATGCGTGTTCTCAACATTGTTACTTAGACTTGCTTGCTGGTACAGTGCCACAGGATGTTATTACCGTTCAAACTCTGCATTGCCATGGCATGAGTGTGTGTGATTACAATATATGCTATGTGTGTGCCTAGAAGCCTTGGAGATGTTGTTTTATAGAGGAATGCTGAAAATTAATTAGGCAGTCAAAATTAGCAATCTTGACATTTTGAGGGAGGCTAAGTTGCAAAGACAACTCATCATCCACATCAGAAAGAGGCAGTCATAAATTTTGGCCACATTATGAGAAGACAAAACTGTTAAATATGGCAACCAGAAAGATTTGTGGGAAGAGAGATAGAAGAAGCCAGCCTGAGAAAATGTGTGACTGTCTTAAGGAATGGCAGGAAGAGAGTCAACACATGAATTGATCCATGCCGTAGGAAACCGCAGTTTGTGGAGAAGCATGATTGCCCATACCAGCCGACAAAGCACTGGATGATGATGCGTGTGTGCGTGTCTGTGTGCGTGAGCTTGTTCGTTCATGTGGTTGTGTGTACAGACTAACAGGTTACACTGATGTATTCGTGTTGAACGCCTTAAACACGTATGTACAATGTCGTTACTGCCATCACTCCCTATAGTACCTTGCGGTGTAGGCCAGCAGGGGGAGAGGGAAGGGGGTTGAGCCTGTGGATTTAGGCGACCAGGCTAAGGCACTGGCTAAGGTACTGGCTAAGGCGAGTCGCCGTGAACTGTACAGGTTTCTGTTTACCTCTGATAGACAAATCAATTCTGCTACTGACGATTCGAACCCAGGCGTACCGAAAGGGAGACCGTAGTTTTAGCAACTCGACCAGACGCTCCTCACATAAATACACACATATGCATGTATATACACTTATACATATACACACGAGACAAAATGCATGTCAAGGCCGCACGCAAAGCAGGAAACAGTGAGTAACATAATGAACGCAAACACGTTTCTTGATGTAATTCTGAAAACGTATTTTTTTTTCTCCTTCTTGTAAAAGACAAAAATATAGAATGAAGAAAACGGTTAGAAAAAATGTGCAAAATGCTTAGATCTGCAATATATTAATTAGTTTTACTCTCTCTCTCTCTCTCTCTCTCTCTCTCTCTCTCTCTCTCTCTCTCTCTCTCTCTCTCCCTCTCTCTCTCTCTCAATCTCTCTCTCTCTGTCTGTCTCTCTCTCTCTGTCTCTCTCTCTCTCTCTCTCTCTCTCTCTCTCTCTCACACACACACACACACACTCTCTCTTTACCTCCTTCTCGATCTCAGACTCTATGTCTCTGTCAGTTTACGACTGACTCTCTATGTCGAACTCTCTCTACATCTCTCTTAGTTCTCTCCAGTTCTGACTGCCTCTAGCTCTCTCTCTCTCTCTCTCTCTCTCTCAATCTCTCTCTCTCTGTCTCTGTCTCTCTCTCTCTCTCTCTCTCTCTCTCTCTCTCTCTCTCTCACACACACACACACACACACTCTCTCTTTACCTCCTTCTCGATCTCAGACTCTATGTCTCTGTCAGTTTACGACTGACTCTCTATGTCGAACTCTCTCTACATCTCTCTTAGTTCTCTCCAGTTCTGACTGCCTCTAGCTCTCTCTCTCTCTCTCTCTCTCTCTCTCTCTCTCTCTCTATATATATATATATATATATATATATATATATATATATATATATATATATATATATATATATATATATATATAAAATCTACAAATATTATCCTAGTACGCCCACTGTCATAAAATAACCGCAATACAATCAGACCGCATTAAAACTGACACTATTATACACAGAATGACATCATAATCGATCAGTATTATCTTGAAATCTCAGGGATAAACAACCTTTATAGCAAATACTCGTACATTCTGTCTATCTACGTCTAATACACCGCCCGCAGTGACTTCTAATAAATATGCATTTAACATATACAACACAGCAACACGTTTACAACATCACAATTTTCTACTGCCCAAATGGCAGACAGTTTAGTTAATTCGTCGACCCTTCTTTCTCCACACAGTTGCCCGCTCAGCGGAAAGGTCATCTTATATTATTTACTTTATCTTTCTTAACATCAACGAGAATGCCAAGCCTGCAATTCTCCTACATGTGGCTAGGATTCTTACTGTTGATATTTTCAGACAGGTTTCACATTATTGGCTCTAGCCTAATTAACGTCAAGTCAATTATCTCCAACATTAGCCGCTGCAGGATTTGGCTGTTTCCTTTCGTAATAAAATATTTGTAACTTAGACTGTAACAAACCCTGGATTTCCCTAATTACAACAAGATACCTGGGATTACATTTCCAGTCAGTCAAAGACAGTAAATCAAGAGAGTGGGTGTTAGAAGCAATACCGGAATTAACATTTAGTTGACAGTGTACTTCTTAAAGTGGCTCAAAAATAAAAGCCTTTTCTTCTTCTCCTTCTCCCCCTCCCTATCTTCTTCTTCTTCTTCTTCTCCTTCTCCCCCTTCCTATCATCATCATCTTCTTCTACTTCTTCTTCTTCTTCTTCTTGGCAACCATTTATAGGTCAATTCATGTTTGGTTGGGTCTTGGTAGAATTTGTTCAACGATGTGAAATAATCAGATTCATACTTACACTTCTGAATCGTCTTTTAAATTATACCACACTCTACATAGAATGACTCCAATAGCTGACATTCCCAATCGATCATAGACCCTCAACCGACTCACACCAAGCCATTTCCTCTTCTTCCCGGTTGCAAATCAGTCCTCGGAAACGAGATGTGGTTTCCGAGATGAATGTTGCGAACACCTTAGACCCTCAGAGTCACTAACAACGTATATCTGGACAAGGCATTTGAAAATACAACTTCATAGAAATATAGGAAAGAGGCAAACATGTAATGTGGTCATCTACTGAGAAGAGAGATATGTTCTGCGTTTTTGTAAAGTATCTATTTCATTGTACACGGATGCATTAAAACTATCCCAGTCTCGTCCTATTGATCACCCAATGTAAGTTCTCTGCACAGTGAAGGATAACTCGGTTGCATCGCGAGGAGTTTTCAACATGTACTTATGAGATAAAGTTAGGTTTGGATCCACTACCAGTTGGTCTAAACAGTAGGGTGGTATACTAAACTGCTGCCCTATTAATGAGAGATTGTGTGTTCACAATTTACACATCATCGCTAGCCAAATCACAACATTGGCTGGTAAAATAGACTGCCATATATATATATATATATATATATATATATATATATATATATATATATATATATATATATATATATATATATATATATATATATATATATATATATATATATATATATATATATATATATATATATATATATATATATATATATATATATATATATATATTCCATATGCGTATTCTCTGGACACACACACACACACACACACACGTGTACCAACACATGTTCACACAATCTACAGCCACATAAAATATACAATTAATAGTGTAAGTATATTAAAAAGTAAAGGTAAAATATTTATGTGTAAAAAAATGCGAAGCTATTAATAAAAGGGGAAGGATGTGAATGGAGTCGCTGATCAGAATTTGACAACGTGTGAAAACATTCTTAGAAAAAAAAAATACATGTTATCACAACTGCTTCATTTAATCTCTGGACAATCATGCTTAAAATAAGGAGGGTAAGCAGTTGTCCGAAATGCATTTCTGTGTAACAATTATAGGTGTCAAACTTAACCGTCTAGCAAAAAACCCGCGGAGGTAGCCACAAGAGCTCTGGTCTTGTCCGTTAACTGATTCAGGTGCGAAGCCCGAAGGATAATATATCGCCAAATATGACATACCCTTTGGACACAAGGACGATATATCGGCATACTATGGTCGTCATGGTATTAGTTTCGTTTCGTGGTATATTCGGCAATTTTAATACTCAGTGAATGGACATTTGCATTGTAATACAATATTTGTATTTTTAATAACTTTGCAGTTTTTGAAAAAATTAAGGTTCCAAGTTTTGTATTTACGCATTGTATTGCATTGTGTTGCATGAACGCCAGAGTAGGTAAATACAAAATTTGGAACGGCATTATTTCCAAAAATCTGCACAGTAATTAAAATACAACCTATACTTGTTCATTTGATTGTTCATAATGGTTGGTTCGAAACTACTTTTCTTTTATTTGACACTGATCTGTTAATATGTTACCCGGAAAACTAGTTCTCCCGAAAATAAATTAATAACGAACTGCAAATGTCGCTTCAATAGTAGTCCACAGAGATGCAAGATGGGTTTGTTACAACATGGTTCCAATGTCTTGTATGTGTTTTCTTTTAAGATGATTCAGTTTGAAGGTGAATACTTTTTTAGATAAATATTCTTAATTTTTATATGCAGGCTCTTCATTCTCTTTCTCTTCATCTTTCTCGTCGTCTTTCTCTTCTTCTTCTTCTTCTTCTTCTTCTTCTTCTTCTTCTTCTTCTTCTTCTTCTTCTTCTTCTTCTTCTTCTTCTTCTTCTTCTTCTTCTTCTTCTTCTTCTTCTTCTTCTTCTGCTGCTGCTGCTGCTGCTCCTGCTACTACTGCTGTTGCTTCATCATCATCATAATCATCATCATAATCATCATCATCATCATCATCATCTTCCTCTTCTTCTTATTTTTCTTCTACTTATTATTATCATTGTAAACTTCATCATCACTGCAACAAAAATGCAACAACACCACCAACAAAAACGCAAAAACACTAATTACTACTATTACTACCACCGAATCTATTACTACTACTACTTCCACATGTCATTTTCTTCAATGAAGCATAGTTTAACTACCTCATAAAGCCTGCCCAATCACCCGTTGCTACTCCTTGTAGTTCCTTCACCATCTGTCCCATATCTTGCATTTCTTTCTATACTTAGCTTTTGCTTGTGTTTTCATTCACCTTTCTGTCCCCGTGTCATACCTATAAGCGTGGACGGTGAGGGTTCACCATCTCATATAATCACTAGACTCGGATTAAGTCTGTGTTCTTGTCCCGATTATCCCGTGTGGTTAAATTATCCACGAACTTAACATTTTTTGTCTTTTCCGTGCTTTCCCCCCATTAACCTCTCGAGCTGTCACTAAATTTTCTAGTTTATTTCTTCTCACAACATACCCAACAATCTTAACTTTCAACATCTAATTTCTCTAAGCATTTTACGGCTTTCGCCTGTTTCTTGAATGACTGGCTCGTCTGTTTTTCTGCCTGACCGTGGTATTCTTAGAATTTCCTCCAGGAACCACATTTCCACTGCCATTATATTTCACCGGTTCCCTGCTTATTATTTAACATGTATTTATCAGTACAGGTTCTATGCAGCACTTTAAAACATTTTTCTCGCTGCAATGAAAGATTTTTATTAGCCTGTATGATTTTTATCTTGAAAAAACAAAAAGGCTACTTCTGATAAAGTGATTCTCATTCTAATCTTTACAAGACATCGTCAGTCAGATGTTTCGACTGTTTCAAAATATTTGTAACCGATTTACTTGCTTAAGAAGTTTCCCATTTACGTGAATGTTACATTGTGGTATTTCTTTCTTCATGTTACATTAAGGTCTTTTTTTCTTCACGGAGAAGTCTAGAATTTACGTTGTATTACAATTTAATTACAACCTAAGTTGCTCATTTACAATAACAGCATCCAAGAAATGCAGCAGATCTTCTTCATTGTCTGAAAACAAAACGGTATCATCTGCATATCGTATATTTGATGATGTTGTCTACTATGATGACGGCTCCTCTCACGCTTTTTTATATTTTCACAACATGGGGCGTTGGGGGGGGGGGGGGGGGGAAGTCTGCTGGAGATATGACGTATGTTCATCATGTCGACGTGTCATACTTTAACAAAATAACCAAAGTATAGTCAGTGGGAAAGGTCTGTGTTCTGGTCCCGATTATATGGCCAAACTACATATAATAGGGGAAGTAATTATGTAGCAGGAATTTTAGGAATACTAATTTCAGTGACTTGCGGGATACTGAGCCGGCCGCTCAGAAAGCAATGGCAAACTTGCTGAGCGTAATCTTGCCAAGAGATCAACATACAGCTGAAAGATGCTGGTGTTGACAGCTAAGTCCTGTAAAGGATATGCTAAAAAAAAAAAAAAAATTCATAAAAGTGGGACCCAGAAATGCTGCGTGAGTTATTTCTCACCATAGTCCCCCTAGATGGCAGCACACGTGGTCCACTTGTCCTCTAGCTTGTTGATGCATTCTAAGTCAAAGTTTTGGGCAACGTCCTTAAACAAGTTTTGCACCGCCATCATTACTTCATTGTCATCTGCAAACTCTGACCCAGTAAATGTTATTTCAAGGGTCCAAGCAAGTAAGTGACAGTCCGATGGGGTCAAGTCTGGACTGCATGCGATGATGTTTCAAGACCTAACATTTCAGAGCACATAGTAAATCCCCTGTATGCGCAGCCGTATAAGAGCGGGTGCTGTCGTGCACCAACAATACTCATTTTACAGGAATTTTCCAGGCGTTTCGATCGTATAATGGCTTTAATTTGTTCACTTGCATGTCATTGTATCGAGCATAAGTTACAGTTTCATCCCTTTCCTGGAAGTGCACCAATTTAGGGCTATTGATGCCCGAAAAGATAGTTATCATGACTTTCCCAACGGATTTATCATTGACGTGTTGTCTTTCATTTTGAAATCTGTCTACCAAGTCATACGCTGGAAGGTTCTTATTTGGCACCGAATTTCTGTTCGTGTCCTGTATTTTGGTAACTAATGATTTTTTTTCCGCATATCCTGTTTACAGGACATCGCTGTCAACACAAGTATTTTACCGCTGTAGTTGATTTCTTGGCAAAATTACACTCAGTAGTTTGCCATTGTTTCTGAGCGACCGGCTCACATACCCCGTAAGTAACGAGCGCGGCGCGATCCGCTACCGAATCTCGCTCATCTGCCTTACCTTACGTGGATATACAGGATTACGGAGAAAGACATTAACCCCTTAGCCAGGGAGACGGCAACTAGTGATTACCCAGAGAAAAAGCAAGATTTTATGGTTAAATATTTTTTCACCCCTACCCCCAACACTCCACCGAGGTAAATGGAAGAAACGAAGGAAAGGAAGATATGTTTAGCCAGTTAGATAAGATAACAAGGTTCCTGTTTGGCAATGAATTTTCCTGAATATCCGGTGATCGGTGATTAATGAAGACTTAGACAAAAGCAAGATTACATGTGTAAATATTTAGGCAGTTTTACAAGATAACAAATTGATGGATTTCCTGTTTCGCCATTGAGTAGAAGGTGAATCACTTAATAAGAGAAAGACATTTTCGGAAATGATTTCGTTGGTGTCTAAAACACTAACTTGACAAATCGTTTGATTTGCTTTGCAGAGAGTAACATTCACTGCTTGAACACCAATACTCCAGTAAGTGCACCAGTCTCCTCCTATAGATTACACAAGGAGCATCTCAACACACTGCAAGAACTCTGAAGCAGCTGCGAGGCTCTTAATATGCGTATCTAAAAAAAAAAAAAAAAAAAAAAACACACACACACGCACATACCTACACGTGCTCTAAAATTTCTCGTTTAGTGAGTAGGTTTACACATTTAAGTCAACTTTGGCAATGGCCTATTCGAGCTGTTCCTTTGAATTCAAATGTCGAAAGATTTTCGTGCGCGTTACATGTACACGCGGAGCCGGTGTGGTGCAGTGGTTAGAAGGCTTGCCTGCCTGTACGGTGGTCATGGGTTTAAATTCGCATCGAGACGGATTTTTAAAATAAGTTATCCGGGCTCTGAGGTTCTGAGGTCAACCTAATCTAAAATGGGTACCATGACATGTTTTGGGTGGTAAAGACGTGATATAAACCACATCCCCTTATGCATTCGTTGTTTGGACAAACAATTTTATCAGGGTGCTCGTAAAATTGTTCTATGCGTAGAGGCATGTGTCTTTCTTTTCGTTCAACAAAGAGAACTCTTGAGAACGGAGGTTAGACTTCATGATTGCTTGGACAACTGGTGTGAGAATGGATGTTAAACTGCATGATTGCTTGGACAACTGGTGTGAGAACGGAGGTTAAACTGCAAGATTGCTTGGACAACTGGGTTAAGAACGCAGGTTAAACTTTACAATTGCTTAGACCACTGGTTCAAGAACGCAGGTTAAACTGCATGATTGCTTGGTGGATAACTTACTATATTCTAATGTGTAAAAATGTGTACCTGTACTTTACTTACTTACTGTGATCTAATCTGTACAATATTTTACCTGTACTTTACCTACTTGCTATAATTTAATTCTGTTAAAATGTTTAACTGTACTTTACTTACTTACTATAATTTAATCTGTTAAATCTATTTCCTTTCCTTTACTTCCTATAATATAATTTGCTAAACTTTTAACTGTATGCGACAGCAGAAATTCCAGAAAGAGATTAAATCATAAGACAGAGTGGCTTACAGTTACAACTGTCTAGGTCACAGAGAGAGTTTAAGGTTGAGGTCAACTTCTGAGATAGAGCAGGATTTAGTAATAACTGTTTGGAACAGAGAGCTAAAGGTTGATGTCAACTACTGGGATACGGACAGGTTAAAGTAACAACTATCTGGGACCGAGGATGTTCAAAGCTGACGTCAACTACTGGGATACGGGCAGGTTAACTGATTATCTGCCATGCGCCTCGTTAATGGCGAAAAAGTAACATCCATTGTCTGCCATGCGCCACTATAATGGCGAAATGTTGACAGTGTGTTATGTGTTTAATTTCGCGTATCTTTCTTAATTTTAATACCCAGTAAATGACGTTTTACACCGGAAAAAGGTCTCTCATTCGAAAACACTGGACGCGAGGTAGCAATCATCTCGAATTTGAGCAGAATTTATAGTTATATTGTGGTTACTTTTCTGATTTTAGAAATGACAACGCCCTCTGGTTTTCAGTCTCGCATAATTACATTAGATAATAGTTTTAAATAATTTTAGATTATATTTATTCTGACCTAAAGGACGTTGTGAAAGATTCTAAACTGATAGCACGTGGTTAATGTGGTTATTCAGTTAAAATAAATTATTTAGCGGGCTGTCATAATGGAAATCAAAATTAACCGGGAACGTTTGTCATCATGTCGAATTAGGCTTGCTCTAATAGGCCACAATTGTGCCCTACGTGGGCTTTGCCTATCACAAAGTATCTAAGCAGTATTTAAATAATCAAATTTAAAAAGAATAATAATTACAACTAAATAGAAACTATTGTATATATTGTTTCTCAGTACAATCTGCCGCGTGTGTTCCTGACATTTTCCATTGTGTGTGAAAATGGTGTGCTTCACCAATATGATGTTTTTATTGTGTTTTATTTGTATTATGGAGCAGTTATTGTAATACTGGTGAAGAAAAGTGGTGTGTTTATCATTATTCAATAAATTTAACAGGATTATCTTCAAGGGATAACAAATAACTCATAATTTTAACCCCTTTTATTTAAATTGTTGTTACATAATATATCAATATTGTTATAATGTTTCTAACTGTCATTTAACTGTCATTTACTGCCAATATAGTACCTTGCGGTGTATGGCAGAGGGGTCTTAGAGCCTGAGAAATTAAGGCCGCCTGGCTAGTTCAGTCGCCGCGAACTGTGCAGGTTAGGATTTTTTTTTTGCCCCCGACAGAAAAAAATCGCACACCTTACCGAGGGATCGAATCGGGTCTCCTGAAGGGCAGTCCGGCGTTCTAGCCACTCGGCCAGCCGCTCCTCAATGTTTCTAACATCTCACATAATTATTAACGCTTTCATGTTCCTCGTGCAATCGTCTTTAATTTGATATATAATACAATATATCTGCTACCATTTTAACAATGTTTACATCATCATTGTGACACACCCCTACTTCCCATTTTACGCCATAAATTTCTGTTTAGTCAGGACCCATTATTTGTTTAGCAGATAATCAGTTAAAGTAACAACTATCTGGGATAGGGGGAATTCAAGGTTGAGGTCAACTACTGGGATAAACCAAGTTAAAGTAACAACTATCTGAGACCGAGGGAGTTCAAGGTTGAGGTCAACTACTGGGACAGGCCAAGTTAAAGTAACAACTATCTAAGACCGAGGGAGTTCAAGGTAGAGGTCAACTATTGGGATATATCAAGTTAAAGTAATAACTATCTAAGTCCGAGAAAGTGAAATGTTGAGGTTAACTACTTGGATATACCAAGTTAAAGTAACAATTGCCAGGGTGGAAAGACATTGCAGATGCAAGTTCAATTATTGGCGTAAACAGGTTAACGTAACAGTTATGTGAGACAGTAGAAAATGAAGAAATAATAACTAGAATTTGAATAACGAAGAATGCTGTAGGTTGTCGTAACAACTGGTTGGGCCAAAACGGAGTTAAAACAGAACGGCTGTGCATATTGTAAGTCAGAGTAGTGTTGGTATAGTTAATAGTGCACTAACTAACAGACACACGTGTTTCTGGTGTGTAGATTAAGTTAACATCCATTTAGAAGCCTTAATACATTCTAGGAATGTTACGTTTTGACGACATTTTAATGGTCAAAAGGTTGGGTAATAATAATATTGTCTGTGTTACTTTCGGTAGCTTGGGTAACATGGTCTGTGAAACTCCTTGCGGTTTCACTCTGCCAGAATCTGGTACCCAGTGTATGAGGCTTGGTCCACCCGTCATGTATGGCAAACAAAGTAAAAGACCCCCCTTGGACTCCATTTGCCGCATAGAGCATATGTTGATAGGCCCATTATTTTTATAGAACAATCGGCTCTCGGTTGGTAAGGCGGCCATCATCACTTCGGCCACCTGTCATCTCCAGCACATTTCCTGGTACCGATTTCAAGCTGGTTTGACCCGTGAGGACAGGTCACTATTTAAAATTCAAATTGGCCCAGATGCGGATCAAGACCACGACCACCTTGTCGGTAGACAAGCGTCTAGCTACCACGCCATGGCGGTTTAACCCACAACTGTGTTGATCTGAAAACATTCAACCCAGCCTCCTCCGAGAATGGATCATTTGTCCGATATGTTAACAGGCTAATGTGCTATCCACTGCGTTATCTCAGAGTTTAAACATCTTTCCTGTGCCATGTAGAGACGGAAACTGCTGTTGTCTGGTCGGTGTGTCCCGGTGCTTCAGCTTCTATACACGATTAGCGTGCATGAATTATTTACATTTATTGTACGCAATAAAACGGAAGAAAACAACAACTGTCAAGTGATAAGCATAATAATAATAATAAACATACTCATAATCATAATATTAGTTTAAAACTTGTGATGGCAGCAGCAGAGACAGTATCAGGTACATCTGTAGTACTGAAGGTAATAGTACCGTTTATAGAAGTACTGGTGGTAATTGTTGTAATGGTGCAGTAGGAGTACTAATAGCAAAAATGACAGTGGTAGTAGTAGTAGCAGCAGTTGTAGTTTAGTAGCAGTTGTTGTAGAAGTTGCTACAGAAGAAATAGTAATGATATTAGCATTGACTAACAGAAAAAAAGTTTGTTTCATATCCTTTACAGGACATCGCAGCCAGCTCCAACATTTTTTGGTTATCTGTAATTTCTTGGAAAGTTTACTTTCAGTAGTTGTCCATTGCTTGCATTGACTAACTGAGCATTAAGAAGTATAATTTATTTCTGTAACTCCCGTTGTTAGTTTTATCTAGTTGACTTCAGCAACGTTAATTAGTCAATGTCTATAACATTTTCTTTCCCTGAACTCTGTTATTCAATATTTACACGTGTATTACGTTGGTATTATCATAAGTTCTTCAGTGTCCCTCGTTCAACACGCTCCGCTTTTGCATATGAAATAAAACAGGTGCGTGTAACTCCTGCAAACAAGTGATAGTTACTAAATACAGACAGTGTACATAGCTTACAAAGAACTCCATTACAGCTAACGTAAATCACAGGGGATTTACGTTTGATTTACGTTTGCCGTAGTGCAGTTCGTTGTAAAGTATGTACTCTGTGACCGTGTTTAATATCTATAACATTTTCGTAGGAACCAGGGGATTCCGTGGCGAAGTAGTCAAGCCGTCTGACTCAGACTCCTAGGGTTGTGGATTCGATTCCGGGCCGCTTCCTTCGGTTCATGGGTGCATTTTTTCGGAGTGTCGGCTCTGGAGCTACGGAATTCGTGTTTTGTGCGACGCTTTCCGCGCTGCGGAAAGAGACTGAACCATATGGGATAAAATCCCGGTGCAATGAAGTCGACCCTATCGACTTTTAAGCAACATTTTCGTAGGAGTTGCATGTACCTAACTGTATTTCATTCCTTTTGTTATATCCTGCCGCAGCCGTGACTTCTCTTATCCGCTATTGTATGTTTGTTTTATGACACTTGCTTCTGTCACCTCATCGTCATTGCTTTTGTTGTGGCCGACAGTAGGGTGGCCTAATGTTCGCTCCTGAAACATGTGACATGGCACAACCAATATAGATCAAGTGAATGGTACATGTCATGATGAGGTATGTGATCACAAGGTTTTGTCAGAGTGGAGGCAACAAGGGTAAAGGGTAAAGTTTGACAACTGCAACAAAGATTCCATGTACAGAACACAAAAGTAGTTTGATCTGGCATGTCTTAACGCGTCTATGTTTGCCCAGCACAAGGACCGTTCAGAATTCAAACATTCGGATTGTGTCTTCTAGTCTGCAGAGCGCAGAGTCTCTCGTCAGAAGATACTGTTTGTGAGCATTTGTTGAGGCAACTGTCATGTGACAGTGACGTATTCTTCAGTTATAGCTGTAGATTTATTGCTTCCGCTAGAATGTATAGTCTCATTGTGCTGTGTGTCTGCCTCGTTGCTAGACCTCGTGTTGTGTTGATGTAAACGGCGTCTTGACCTCCCAATTCGGCCCGGAGGTAGGCCGAGATCTGCTCCGCTGTTTTCCTCATCTCTTGGAGGTGTTGTGACTTCCACGCGTGGAATACTTTCCACGTTGACGGTACGGGACGAGTTGTTACCAGCGCTGGAGTGTATTGCTCCGGGTAACACTGGAGTGGACACACATCTGGCAATCACAGCAAACGGACTTCGAGATCCAGGTGAAAGACTGGTCCTACTTGGCCCTTCATTTGGCGTCCCAGTCAGTTTATTTTTTATCTTTTTCCTTAACGACGCTCTTTTATGCTGAGGTTTCGAATCGATAACGGGATCTTTAGCCAGATCAGGCAGCGAGTTTGACCTTTCCAGTCTCTGATGCGTCCTCTCGGCTTCCATTGCCTTGAGATAGAAACTCTTGGTGTTGGAAAACTTGGCAATGGCGTCCGCACAATCTCGTCGACCACAGAAAGCTGCCCATTCTTCAGCACACAGTTTTCTCCCATGATCTCTCAGCTTAGGATCTGACCCTGTATGAATAGAAGATTTACACCAATCAGCAACAGGTTAAAGAGTTGGAAATCTTCAATGACGTAAGAGTTTTTTTTCGGGGTTTGTACATGTTAGATCTTGGGAGTCTACGCGGTGAAGTGCTTAAGTGGCCTTCCTAGCGCCCCGAAGGTTCTGTGTTTGATTCCAAGTCAGGTCATTTGGTACACTAGTAAAATTGTCTCGAGCTTCCTGGGGGTCGTCGCTGGTGTTTCGGAGTTCGAGCTATGTACGACGCTTTCGGCAGGCCGCTCAGCGGAAAGAGACCGAGCAATCTGGGATACAAACTGTTGGGAGGAAGTTGATCTTCCTACATTTTGGAAGGTTTTATACAAGTGAGATCTTAAACAACTCAATTTAAAAAAACTTTTAAACAAGTGAGATCTACAAGAACTCAATATATAAAGCTTTTATACAAGTGAGATCTAGAACAACTCAACATAAAAACTTTTACACAAGTACGATCTGCAATTCAATATAAAAAGGGCTGTGTTGAAAAAATCTAAATAGAAAAAAAGACATGGTACTTTGATCACATTGTACGGCAAATCATTTGTTTTTAAAAATCGTAATGGAAGGGAAGGTTGAATCGAAAGAGAGAAGTATCGTCTAAGATACACACGGACAGACAACAACAAGATGTCTTTACAATACATTCTAGTAGAAGGTACACAGAAAAGCTCAATGCAGAATTTACCTAGACCCATGACTACCAACTTTCTATGCGACGACATTTGATTATGATGATGATAATAAGATGAGTGGTCAGGCACAGCTGTGTACTGTCCCTGGTCTTCTGTAGCGTATACTCAGACAGAATAAAAAAAAAAGGTATCAAGCTACATCGACCTTGGCCAAACGATGACAGAAAATGACCATTGTAACGAAGAAATCACACGATGAATCAAAGTGATAAACACACATTCAACAATGTCAGACATATACATCTTTGAAAACAAATTTAATATGAATTAAATTTAAAGTTCACCAAATCTATGGGTATACAACACTTTTGTATTGAGTGGAAACATGAGTTTTAACTTTAAAAAAGAAACATGCATTTGAGATTTTTTAAATTAATGTCATCTGAAGACTTGGTCGTGTTTCTTGGGTGGAAAAATGATGCATAAAGACGTTTTAGATGAAATATATCTAACAAGGCGTTGCTGAAGAAAATACACATGAGGAACACAAGGTGCTCAGGTCATGCCAAACGACATAACAGCCAACTATAAACAATATCAGACTCTCTTTATGCTGACAATGGCTTGTTCACTGAACGCTACGGTTAATGCCAAGGCAAAAATAGCTACTTGGCAGAATTCTAGAAAACTAACAGTCAGAGGAAGTATGTAGGGCAGAATCGTTGAATTGATAAGAACGCTTCAACTGAAACATTAGGGGTGCTAATATCGATGTAGCCTCTTCAACCCTTACACCGGTCATTTGGACTAAAATGTCGACTTCTCGCCCTTGACTTGGGGACGTAAATTACAAGTACCTCTGAAGTTGGAATTGGTTCGCCTGATGACGAGGGACACTGGTAATAAGGAAAGCTAATCCACCCGCACAATTCAGTCCAGTGCTAATAGGAGTAGTGTGTATGGACTAAGCCTGAGTTCAAAGCTATCGAGCGCACACACATAAAATAACATATGGGAGAAGACATATGAGGGAAACATTCTGCACACAACAAGCTACGGGATAATGTTGGATAACCTTAATGGGTGGATATGGTGAGAGCAGAAAGGGTCACAAAGATATTTTCACAGACGAAACTAATAAATGGTCAGGATCCGGGCTACATATTGTACAACGAAGGCTCATGACAGACACAGGTGGAGATCAGATACTGTAACATGCCACTGCGGAGATGGCACTGCACAATCAATGTTGATTAAAACAATATAATGCATCGTTCCATTTATTGGGATGTTGCATTTGGGAAGACATTATTTACCTTAATGATAACCATACTTATGTTTCTTTCTGTTTTTTGTTTGTTTTTGGGTATTGCTTTTAAGACAAAGTCCTTTAACTTGGCTTTTCGTTGCAATTTCGTTTAAGAGAGTGTCATTTTCAACGTTAAGGCATGATTCTCTACCTGCATGTAAAGATGGTATGTTTCCATTGTTTCCTTTCCAGGCAGCGACCATTTGGTCGGTGGTTATTATTATTATTATTAATATTATTACTATTATTATTACTCGCAGGCATATTTTAGAATTCCTCTATGTAACATTTTATTATTATTATTATTATTATTATTATTATTATTATTATTATTATTATTCGCAGGCATATGGTAGAACTTCCTCCATGTAACATAATAATAATAATAATAATAATAATAATTATTATTATTATTATTATTATTATTATTTGCCGCCATATGTTAGAAGTTGCTCTATACTACATTATTATTATTATAATTCGCAGTCATATTATTACTGGCTCCATGCAGCATAATAATAATAATAATAATAATAATAACAATAATAATAATAATAATAATAATAATAGTTGTACTATTAATAATTATTATTATTAACAACATCATCAACATCGTCATCATTCCTTTTTGGTGTCCGTTTTCATTCGGTACCAAAAGTAGCCGTGCATTCTTCTTACGAGCGAGCCTGTCACTGCACTAAACGAAGTCTTTGATAACCGACTGCAGCGTTTCATCTTCATCTTCAGTGCACCAGAAAAACTTGTGTGTTTTTTTTTACTCAATTAACAGCATAATTTGATGGCGCGGGGCAATCCGTTGCCATGGTGAAGGCGGGCAAATTGAATGTTTATGGTACATTTGACGTCATTAGGAAGCTAATTATTATGTTCTGGTTTCAGTCTTGTGGCCCAGTGCATCCAGTTTCGACCAGGATTTCGTTGTGTTTATCTTTCCTAGGTCATGCTGTCTTTAGTCTACCTGAATGGCAACATGTCTTTATTTTTCCGATTCTGGCTCTCTGGTTTTGCTTTCCTAGTTGTTGTAGTGATCAGAACACCTTCTTCAGATACCAAGTTAAGCAATGTTTTGTTATTGTTGTTTTGTTTTTCGTGTTTATTGATAAAGATGTTAACATAAACGTGTGTCTGTATCTATGTGTGCTTTTCCTTTTGTCGAGCTTAGTCATATTTTCAGTTTTATTCTAACTTGTTCGAACACAGCTGCAGGGCAATTGGAAGCAAATCACTGTGCGATGGTTTTCACACAATGATATGAGTGGCTGTCGTTCAGAAAGCAATGGCAAACTACTGAGCGTAAACTCGCCAAGAAATCACAAACAGCCAACACTTGCTGGGGTTAACCGCGTCGTCTTGTAAAATGATATGCAACTAACTTTTATCCTATAAGATAGCAGATTTCTGTCTCTCTCTTGTCAGGTCCCTATCTGTTCCATTTTAAAGACGCGACCATTAAAAATGCTAAGGTCAGCACAGGTCTCCGGATCATTGCAAGAAATGATATCCCTCTGTCGCTAACGTGATGAAAACAGTAGAGGATGAGAGGGCACGGCACAGTCTTGCTACATGAATATATTTGTTCTTGTCTAGACACCTCTCGGTACATAATACTACTGTATCGTTCAGAAACATGAAGAACGATTAAAACGATGACAAATAAACTATTTGGTGCCGGAGCAAAATATAGGAATAACATGGTATGCCAGAATCACTAATGTGGAGATCATGGAGAGATGTAGACAAATGTCAGAGAACCAAGAGATGAAGAAAGGACGCTGATGCTCGGTTAGGCATACATTAAGAACACCCAGAAACAGAATAATTAGAATGGGCTTTGTATGGAATCCAAACTGCAAAAGTAATAGATAAGGACCTAAGACATGCGGGAAAGAGATATTCCTGTGGACTGGACAATTATGATAAATCTACGTTTTCATCAATAATAATATTTTCGTGTGTTGAGCAAGTGTATAATTTTGTAATTTTGATATTCATGTGTTTGAACAAGATCAATATTCATATGTTTTGGAAAATGATAGTAATTTTCACCGCCCTGTATCTTCTTGATGATTTCTATTTTGGTACGTGCTGTGCACACTGTATTCATATTAATGTTCCTATAAAATATCTTAAATGCGTGTGCTTCCTTTAAAGTTCATACATGCTTTTATATTATTCCTGCATTTCACTCCACCTCCCACGAACTCGTTTCAGTGTGTTTTTCGGCTAAATTGTTAGAATTCCCCCAAACTTGGGCATTCGCTTAAATGAGTCAAAGTGGTAATTACCGATGTAGCCCAATTAAACGGAGCTAACTGCATTACCGATTATAATTATTATAATGTTATAATGTTATTATGTTATATAATAGCTATAACATTCTAATTATATTTGTGTTTCAGTGTTGATATTTTTATCTACTATTTCAGTGCATTTTTTAATTAATGTTAACCTTTCATCTAATGCAGGGGTCACCAAACGTTTTTCACGGCGGGCCGGATAACTGACAAAATGACGAGAGCGGGCCCGATACTCATTCTGTACAATACTTGGACCGTTCTCCATGGCGAAGGTCTTACGGACGCGGTTCGTAATCCCGTATACCCACGTTCGAAATACAGCTGCGAGCGATTTGGCAGTAGACAACGTTGCGCTGGTTTTTACGCTATGTTATGGGTTCCGGTCGTTCGAAAAGCAATGGTAAACTACTGAACATAAACTTGCCAACACATCAACAACAGCAAACAATGCTTGTGTTGACTGAAAACGTCATGTAAAGGATATGCAACTAACTTTAACAATAATTTTAAGCTAGAACGAAAGCTCTGGGAAAAAAGACGAAAAACTAAGTTAATCTTGGAAAGATCGTGCAATGCACACAAAATAAAAACAAAAAAAACAAAAAAAAAAACAAACAAGCAATCAAACAAACAAACAAACAAACAAAGACAACCAACATATTTATATTTGTTTACTAAACAAAGTTATCAAAGAAGGCGACGTTAGCAAAAATATAGTTACATCAGACATATTGTGCACATATTCGAAACTCACAAACTAAGCAGCAAAAGAGGATAGTGAGTTTTGTGAAACTGACGCGTGGCTTTCAAAATACCATCAATGTTTGGTTTGGAATTGCTGCATCCAATCAAGAGAATTGCTTTCAAATGTTCATCAGTCAATCTGATTCGATGTGGTGACTTCACAGACTTCCTTTTTGAAAATGTTAGCTCACAGACATATGTTGTTCCAAACAATGATGTCATACCAGCGGCAAATTTCTTAAGTTTCGGAAACTCAACATCAGGTAAGCAGCGGTACTTCCTTCTCAATGAGCTTCAACTGTAATTCAACTGGCACACAATTAAGGTTACAATCAAACGGATTCTGGAACAGAAGGGTGTCACTCTCAAATCTGTCAAGATCTGAAAATCTCTCCAAACTCTTTGAAACAGTGAAAATGGGAAAGGTTTTCTCCTTCAAGTTGTGCTTCCAACAATGACAGATTTCTTCGAAATCCTTTGATGGTTCTGTAGAGATCACAGACGAGGTAATCATTTCCCTGAAGTTTCAAGTTCAGTCCATTCATATCGACCAAAATTGACAACTTTGACAGCCAGGTAGGATCTGACAGCTGTGAATCAGCTTTATCTTTTTCAGTGAGGAAAACATTTATTTCGTTTCGGAGCTTGTAAAAACGAAGCAGGACTTTACCGCAGCTGAGCCACCTGACTGATATGTGATAAGGCAAGTCACAGAATTCAGAATCAATTTCTTCAAGAAAAGCCTAGAACTGACGGTGAATGAGTGCATGTTCCCGAATGAAGTTCACAGCGGAAACTACTGGTTTCAGTACACAAGAAATATCTAAATCTTTTCCACAGAGTACTTGATGATGTACGATGCAGTGTATGAACAGAGCGCCCGGAATTTGCAAATCTTCCAACTGAGTCCTGATCTGCCCCAACAGACCCTTCCTCACTCCAGTCATGTTTTTTTTTACCTCATCAACTGTAACACCTCGAAGCTGATTCCACCGAAGGTTATAGTCTTGGAACATTGTTTGCACTTCCACGAAAATTAATTTCCCAGTTGTTGTTCCATGCATGCTGCAAATGGACGCCAACTCTTCCGTTATTTGAAAATCCAAATTGACACCACAAATGAACACGAGAAGTTGTGACGTACTCGAGAGATCAATAGACTCATCCAGTGCCAGAGAATACTACAAGTTCCTAGCTTTCTCGCCTGTATGTAGCACTATGTTCTCTCCAAGTTCTTCTGTTCTCCGCAGAACTGAACTTACCGAAAGGCTGATAGTTCCAAACAAATCGGCTTTCTCAGGACACAAGTCATTTGCTGCTTCGATCACACACACTCTTTAATGACGTTGCCATCAGTAAACGGTTTTCCTCGTTCTGCCATCTTATGCACTGTTTTGTAACTTGTACGAGTGACAGATTCATTTTCAGCAAATTTTCTCGTGAAGAGATTTCTTTGTGTTTCAAAACCACGTTTAATGGTTTCATATTTCCCAGAGCGTAATTTTCCAGAAAACTTTTATTATGTTGATGGATGTTTTGTTTCGTAGTAACGCCGAAGATTGTACTCTTTCAAAACGGCAACACTTTCGCTTCATATTACGTAGCTGGTTTTCTGGTTCTTTGTTTCCACAAAGAAGTACTTTACTCCCCATTCGGCGTCCACTTTTCTTTTCCTACTAGCCATAATTAAGGGTGAAGTACACGGGATCTGAAAATGAAAAAGACATTACATTAGAAACATAATTAAAATCCTATTGAAACACAAGAAAAGCAGAGGACTAGGGGTCACTGGTGAAGCTACAGCTCATCAATGGTACATATACAGTTTATAGGTACCTTTGTGTAACCGCACAGAGATGATAGAGATAATAGCACAACGCGGACTGTTCATGGGCAGCAGAAAAAGAGAGGAATAAGAAGACAAAGAGAATCTCATTCTATCTCTACGGCTAACAAGAAAAAACAATGATTTAGAGATATCAGAAGAAATTCAGGTCAGTGTACAGGGAATCAGAATAATGTAATTATAAAGATACAACAACATCTGATTTATAATGTCAATGCCCTAATAAATAAAAGTCATGATTAGATGCAATGACAAAATAGGCATCCCCATGAATAAACATACACATGATCATCCTTCACAGTACAATTGATATTCCATCACAGCTTGGGTAGTCATCCAACACAGCACCAGTGATCTTCCATCACAGCATGGGTAGTCATCCAACACAGTACCAGTGATCCTCATCACAGCATGGATAATCATCCAACACTGTAACTGTAGTCTGATACACAAGACCAGCAATTATCAGACAACAAGATGGAACAAAGGTCATTCATTCAGTAGCATGTCCTTTGCAGAACCTCGCTCCCATAACAACCTTCCGGAAAACCTCTCGATCATAAGCACGATTTCCATCTTCAGATAACCCATCTGGAGATCATCCGCCACATCCTGCACCCATCTTCTCTTTGGCCTTCCTCTTCCTCTCTTCCCAGGCATATACCCCTCCATTATTGTTCTCAGGCACAGACATAGCTATTATATTCCTATATTCCTATTTAAACTATGAAGGTTTGTTCAAAACTCAACCTACAGCAGATAATCGTCAATCCACAATCAAGATCCTCTTGGATCTTTTGGATCTTCACAGGACCTGTTTACCCTCTCAACTGCGGTATGGAAAAACAGTGGCTACGCTCGACCGTGCATGGTGCATGTTCGCCCATCTACTTGGTAGTGGCTCAGGAGTTTAAGTTCAAACCCTCTGCTGAAAATTAGACATCAGCATCTCTTCTGACTAAGTTGTTCCCAATGCCAAAGAGGCGGGAACATGGCTTTACTGGGCTGTTATAGGCACGCCAACACAACATCCCAGTATCCTATACATTTTTTACCAGGGTATCAAAGGATATGCTACTCCATACTCTTGTAGAGTCGCAGCAGGCGGCTTCATTTGATAATAGAATATATCTCATAATAAGGTTCGCAAAATTTATAAATAGGGCCACCTAAATAAACAACCTAGTGCAGCCAGGAGGTCTCCGCACGTGTGAAGATCTCCTATTAATAATAATAATAATAACATACATAATATTTACATTTAAATTGTATCACAACGTCTCGTGTTTCATAGTTATATCAAGCAAGTTCGAGTACCGACGGCGGGCCGGATGAAATGACGTCGCGGGCCGGATCCGGCCCGCGGGCCGTAGTTTGGTGACCCCTGATCTAATGTGAAGTTGCGCTGACAAATGTATGTGTATGGTCGAAAAAGGTTCTATGCCTAGGGCTCGTCGTTCGCTAACGGAAGAAAGGACTGTCCACTTTCATCTAATGTGAAGTTGCGCTGACAAAGGTAAGTGTATGGTCGAAAAAGGTTCTATGCCTAGGGCTCGTCGTTCGCTAACGGAAGACAAGATTGTCCACTTGTTCTTGTGTGCACTCAGGCCTGGACAATGTGATGGTTCTAACACACTACACACCACAGCAGGTTCTTACCATGAACCTGGTTTTGTGTGCGTATGGGTGAGGGGAACGTATTGGCTAGCCACTGGCCTGTCGTATCTGAGGTCAGCGGCACTATTTACATCGGGGCTGATCCGAATTTTTAAAACTGATCTGGGCTCCCAGATCTACCCAGCGTCACATGGGTGCCATGAAATATCTTGGGAAGTCAAGGCAGCCAGTATGATACTGACCAACATACAAATCGAGTGTCGATATGTCTATACAGATATGGGTTTAGCACCATATGCCAGCGCCACTTCAGGCGTATACAAGGGTGTTTGAATTTACCTACCTGCGTGTGCTAGTTTCTTACTGCTTAGTGCTGGTAGTGGCAACCAGCTTACGGACGCGATTCGTACACCCGCTTACTCGAGTTCGAAACATAGCTGAGACCGATTTGGCAGCAGACCGCGTTGCGCTGGGTTTTAACGAGTTGGTATGAGGGCGGGTCGTTCAGAAAGCAATGGTAAACTACTGAACGTAAATTTGCTAAGTCATCAACAACAGCAGTAAAATGCTGTCCTGTAAAAATGCTATGCATTCTCCCCCCCCCCCCCCCCCCCCCAAGAAAAAAAAATACTGATAGTCCTAATATGAGCTGTGGCTGCAGACAGCTAACTTTAACGTCCAGAAAGATAAACATTCTACCAACTAGCATGTTTATCAGGCACATACCTGCATACAACAGCAACCTGGAGCAGTCGGAGCGGCCTTGTATCGCCGCCTTCATTAGCGCGGTCATGCCCAATCTGTTTGGCTGGTCGATCCTGATCCCCTTGAAATCTTGCAACAAAATTCTGACGGCGTCGGTGTGTCCTGTCGTGAACATAAGCAGCGATATTTATTCAGACGTTCGATGTGGATGTGAATTTCTTATAAACATGTGAAAAGGAAATAGGGAGTTGAAATATTCACATATAAACAGAACTGGTTTAGCATTATGCAAACATAGAAAAGCATCGGTCACCGAGTTTAGAAAGGAGGGACAGTATTGACCTTTGACTGCATTAATGTTATATTTTTTTTGTCATGGCACTTATCTTTTTCCTTAGAAACATGGCACTTATGTTTCTGCACCAGAAATATGGCACTTATCATTTTCCTTAGATGGGCTGATTCAGCGATGTCTTTAATAATGGTTCCTATTTGTTTTCATTTTAAATCATGGCTCTTTTATTTGTTAGCATTACTATACTTGTATGTCCACCAGTGGCGTATCGGGGGAAGAGAGGTGAAGCAAAGTGAGCCTCCGCTGCTCCTATGTCCTGTATGTCAAGGGTGACACCAAGTTCTTGTGTGTTAGAGACAGATGTCGTCATGAGCTGTCACCTTGAGTTTCCGAACGCTCACGTGTATATGCTAGATGCCTCTAATTCTCGAACCCGGCTAAGTATCTAAATATCTATGTCCACTAGATCATCATCATCATCATCATCATCATCATCATCATCATCATCATCATCATCATCATCATCATCATCATCAACATCATCATCATATATCATCATCATCATCATCATCATCATCATCATCATCATCATCATCATCATCATCATCATCATCAACATCATCATCATATATCATCATCATCATCATCATCATCATCATCATCATCATCATCATCATCATCATCATCCAGTGCCTTGCCGACTGGCATGGACCTTCTCAAATTTCGATCTCCAACGGCATGGATCATTTCATGTGTTGATTCCTTTCCGTGCCAAAACACAAGCCTGTCAAGAATGTTCTACCGCTGTCTTCCTTTATCTCTATTTTACACAAATCTTTCTGGTTGTCACAACATGATCCTGATTTTGTCTTCTCATAATATGGCCAAACATATGATGACTGCTTCTTTCTGGTGTTTGTGATAAATTGACTTTGCCTCTTAGCTTCCCCGAAAATGTCCAGACTGTTCATTGTGGCTGTCCAATTAATTTTCAGCGTCCTTCCACAAAACCACCTCCAAGGCCTCGAGGGAGTTTTTCGCCTGTTTACTAATTGTCCAGGATTCGCAACCGTATATTAACATTGGTTTCACATAACATGCAAGAACTCTTTTTCCAACGTTCAAGGACATGGACTTATTGCACAAAATATTCTTCATTTGATAGAATGCAGTTGTTGCTTGTCATATTCTGCTCTTTATATCTGTGATGCATCTTCCATATGATGTTATCCATGTGCCTAGGTATCTGAATTTCTGCACTTGTCTCAAAATAACATCATTTACTTTACTTGCGCATTTAGGCACAATCTGTTTCTCTCATAGCATCATGACTTCTGTCTTTCTGTTATTCAAACTAAGGCTCATTACTACCCCAGTGGTTATGTTAACTAAAAAGGGGTTTGTTATATATATATATATATATTTAAAAAAAAAAAAATTCGGAACCGTTTACCAAGTAAAATGTTTTACATAATGGCAAAGCTCATGAATTGTTCAAATGTCCCGTGTGTATATAAGGGGAATTTATTCCAGTGCCATTAATATTTTAGGGAACAATTTCAGTAAAACACAATGTGATTACTACGTTCGGGAACAATTTCAGTAAAAGGTATTTAACTTTGCCGATGCACTGTCCAGTTGCGAGAAACACCAGGTGAACATAGACAATACAACAAGCACGGAA
>OY992892.1:70857054-70882054 GCA_963921405.1 Cepaea hortensis | reverse complement strand
TTATCTTTTTCCTTAGAAACATGGCACTTATGTTTCTTCCTTAGAAACATGGCACTTATGTTCTGCCTCAGAAACATGGCACTTATCTTTTCCCTTAGAAACATGGCACTTATGTTTCTGCCTCAGAAACATGGCACTTATCTTTTTCCTTAGAAACATGGCACTTATGTTTCTGCACCAGAAACATACCACTTATATTTTTCCTTAGAAACATGGCACTTATCTTTTTCCTTAGAAACATGGCACTTATGGCTCTTCCCTAGAAACATGACACATGTTGACACACACTATGGCTTCACTATAAAGGGAGCACTTTATTGACCAAAAAAAACAAAGAAGGAATTACCGTGGCACCTCTAAAAACATTGTGGATTCCATAGAATAATGATACTTAATGTTGCTTCCACATAAATTTTTCACCTAATGTGGCTTCTCTAGAAAATTGGCATTTACTCTGGTTCCCATAGAACTATCACCCTGGCTTTCCTACCAACATGGCACTTACTTTGGCTACTTTGAACTTATTAACATATGTTGCACCAATAAAAAGACTGCACTTCCTGTGGCTCCCATAGACAAATTGCACTTACTGTGACTTCCTTATAAATATTGCACTTACGGTGGCTCCCATGGAAAGATTGCACTTACTGTGGCTCCCATAGACAGATGGCACTTACTGTGACTTCCTTATAAATATTGCAGCTACGGTGGCTCCCATGAACAGATGGCACTTACTGTGGCTCCCATATAAATACCGCACTTACTGTGGCTCCCATAGATAGATGGCACTTACTGTGACTTCCTTATAAATTTTGCACTTAGTGTGGCTCCCAAAGAAAGATAACACTTACTGTGACTTTCTTGGAAATATTACATTTACTGTGGCTTCCATAGAAATAAAGAACTCACCGTTGCTTCCATAGAAACATGGCACTTACAGTGGCTTCCTTAGATATATGACATTTAAAGTGGCTTTTCTAGAAATATATCACTTACTATGGCTACCCTAGAAATATGACACTTCAAATGGCTTCTCTAGAGATATAGCACAGTGTGGCTACCCCTGAAATATGAAACTTAATGTGGGTTCCCTAGAAATATAGGATTTCATTATGTTAAAAGTTAGTTGCATATCCTTTACAGGACGTCGCAGTCAACACCAGCATTTTTGGGCTGTTGTGATTTCTTGGCAAGCCTACTTTCAGTAGTTTGTCAATGCTTCCTGAACGACCGGCACCCATACCATGTCGTAAAAAACCAACACAAAATGACTGCTGCCAAATCGCCCGCAGCTGTGTTTCGAACTCGGGTATGCGGGATTATGAACTGCGTCCGTAACACCTTCGCCACGGAGACGGTCATTCAGTATGGCTTCCCTATAAATATGGCACTTCAGTGTTTTCCCTAGAAACATGGCACTTGAGTGTTTTCCCTAGAAACATGGCACTTACAGTGGATTCCCTAGAAATAGAGCAGTCATTGTCCTAGAAATATAGCATATACTATGGCTTGCATAGAAATATGGCACTTAATGTAGATTCCCTAGAATCAAGGCACCTCTGATGCTTTTCTTCAAATATGGCACTTAATGTAGTTTCCAAAAAATATAACAGTCAATATTGCTTCCCTAGAAATATGACACTCCTGTGTCTTCAATAGAAACATGGCACTTCAGTGTCTTCAAAATAAACATGACACTTCTGTGTCTTCAATAGAACATGGTACTTCTGTGTCTTCTCTAGAAACAATGCACTTCTGTGTCTTCTCTAGAAACAATGCACTTCTGTGTCTTCTCTAGAAACAATGCACTTCTGTGTCTTCTCTAGAAACAATGCACTTCTGTGTCTTCTCTAGAAACAATGCACTTCTGTGTCTTCAATAGAAACATGGCACTTCTGTGTCTTCTCTAGAAACAATGCACTTCTGTGTCTTCTCTAGTAACAATGCACTTCTGTGTCTTCTCTAGAAACAATGCACTTCTGTGTCTTCTCTAGAAACAATGCACTTCTGTGTCTTCAATAGAAACATGGCACTTCTGTGTCTTCTCTAGAAACTATGCACTTCTGTTTCCACTCTAGAAACAATGCACTTCTGTGTCTTCTCTAGAAACAATGCACTTCTGTGTCTTCTAGAGAAACAATGCACTTCTGTGTCTTCAATAGAAACATGGCACTTCTGTATCTCCAATAGAAACATTGCACTTTTGTGTCTGCCCTAAACACGGCACTTCTATGTCTTCCCTAAATACGATAGTTTTGTGTCTTCAATAGAAACAAGACACTTCTGTCTTCAATAGAAACATGGAACTTCTGTGTCTTCATTAGAAACATGACACTTCTGTGTCTTCCCATAACACGGTACTTCTGTGTCCTCTCTAAACACGGCAGTTTTGTGTCTTCCATAGAAACATGGCTCTTTCTGTATCTCCTATAGACGCATACAATTTTTGTTGCTCCCGTGGAAAAATGACACTTACTGTGGCTGAAATAGATAGATGGCACTTAGTGTGACTCCCATAGAAAGAGTGAAATTACTGTGACTCCCATAGAGAGATGGCACTTACTGTAACTCCCATAGAAACATGGCACATAATATCGCACGAATAGAATCACGACACTTAATAACTTGTTGAAGATTCAATTATAGATACCGACTGGTTATTTTTGTTTGTTTGTTTGTTTGTTCGCTTTCAGAATTGACTGTCGTGCAGTAGCACTTATCTTGACAGCCTTCGCCGTAGGGCAGGAAGGAGCGCATTACCAAAATCAAGACTGATAGTCAATGGTACAAATAGCCAAGAACTAGTGGATACAACATCAGCAAAAATGTGCTTTGTTGTTTGTCTAACAAGTGATATAGAAAAATGTCCCCTAGCACAGAAGTTGTGTGGGTACGTGAAGTGTTACGTTAGTTGCATATCCTTTACAGGACGTTGCAGTCAACACTAGCATATTTTGCTGTTGTGATCTCTTGGCAAGTTTACGTTCAGTAGTATACCATTGCTTTCTGAACGACCGGTACCCATACCAATTCGTAAAAAAACCAACACAATGCGGTCTGCTGCCAAATCGCACACAGCTGTGTTTCGAACGCGGGTATGCAGGATCACAAACCGCGTCCGTAATTCTTTCACCACGAAGCGGGTACGTAAAGTGTTAAGACCATTATATTTTGTAGGTCTGAGTGCATGAGTGATTAGGTGGTCAGTCTTTCCTTTCCATAGAAAACATTGAGAGCTGAAACCACGCTCATGCCATTGTGGATGTAACGCTCTAACCATTACACCAACAGCTCCGCTCATGTGATATAAATGTATTTATTTTTAAAAATTACGTAAATCAGCCGAAATCATTTCACATCGAACAAATCGACAAATGCTCAGTCTCTAAGTATACATAAACAAATGTGCATGCTGATGGTGACCTGTAACTAACACACCATTGCTGGCAAGACCTACGGCTAACATACCACTGCTGGCAACAGCTGCGACTAACACCATCGCTTACCTGCCTGAGCTGCCAGGATCAGCGGCGTGTTGCCCTCCTTGTCGGGCAGGTTAACGTCCAGTTCAGGCACGTCGATGAGCAAGTCCAAGGCTGGGGTGAGTCCGGTAGAGCACAGGTGTGACAGCCCTGTCTGTGGAAGACACGGAGACAGAGGTGATTAGTGTTGCTCGCGCTGTTTCTGTTGTCATTAAGGCAGCTGTAGCACTAGTGTTATGTTCCATGACAGTTTTCTATGGGCTGAGGGGAACAGTCTAAGTATTTACATTTACCATCTTGGTCTTGGCATCGGTCATCCTGTTTCTTAATTTAACAGAGAATCAGAGAAACGGCGTACTTGACCCACCACTCTGGTGATCGTGTAAGATGGCGATACATGACTGCACACACATATCGGCATGCACAGATGATAATCTTGGTTAAGCATTTTCCTTTCTATTATCTCATATTTTGATGTCGTCTTATTTTTTGTGTGTGGATATAACCATTGTTTCTGGTTTTTTTTTTTTTTTGATATTCAAGGACAGTCCTTCTTTGCACACTCTGTTAGCACAATGTTCAAAAGTTGTAGATATTTTGCATTTTCCCGCTTTCAATACTGTCATCTGCATTGCGTAAATCAGTGGTTCTCAATTGGTGAGGAATATTCCCCTATGGGGGAATTTTAGGGTTTCCGGGGGGGGGGGGGGGGAATTAAGATTATTTCAAGATCGCGTTAATACAAGGACAGATTACTTGATATTGTTTTTCCTTTCATACTTTACGGTTCTGTACGTCTCGCCCTTCTAAAATTCATTTTATAAAGTAAGTAGACCCACAAATCACTTTTTATGTGGACGTCTAGACTCGTTTTAGTATGTGCTATTGAATTCAGCTTCCATTATTACGTATACTGTGTAAAGGGGGGAGGGGAGGGGAATTGTATGTAGGAAATACAAAAGGGGGGAATGACGTTCTGAAAATATGGTGAAGGGGGGTACGGGCCAAATTTTTAGGTAGGAAATACGAAAGGGGGGGGGGGGGGGGAATGACGTTCTGAAAATATGGTGAAGGGGGGCACGAGCCAAAAAAGGTTGAGAACCACTGGCGTAAATTGTTTATATTATAACCCCCAACTCGTATTTCTTGTCGCTCTTGGATCTCTCTCATTATTACTTCGCGATATAGAGAGAAGAGTTTCGGCAGGAACAGAAAAAAAATAAACTTCCTTGTCTCACTCCTTGCTTTATCTGTTCATAATTGTCCTCTTTATTTTAATAAGTGCTACTTGTTTCCAATAAATAGTCTTCTATATATACAGAGTATTCATAAAAAAGCAAGCCTTAATAGGACTGATTCGGAAAATTTGAGCTCTTTTTATTATACGAAATAAAAGACCCATCTACAATAAATGAGTCTTTATTTGAAGACCACATATTTCTCCTTTTCAGCGACGACGGCAGACTACAAAATCATATTAATAAGCTGAGTTCAACATGCAGTAAAAGATGAACAAAAATACAACCAAAAAGGATGTAATGCAAGTTGGCAGATCTCCTGTTGCAATAAATTTACAGATAAATAATACATCTCTGATGCAAGTCGATAAATTTAAATATCTAGTAGGCATGATCATACATAACGACATAATAAACTGAGAAATCGAAATCATATATAAAAAAGCAAGTGCAATTATATATAAACTGTTACCAATACCAAAACATCCAAATATACCTATGTCTAAACAATGACAAATAATAAAAAGCATATTGACATCACCCTTTGCTATCAATGTCAAACTGAGACATATCCAAATCACTTAATGTAAAATCAACACCTGCAAGAGGAGATGCTTGAGAAGAGCTACCAATTTAATCATCCGAGAGCGACTAGGAAGTGATGTTATCAGACAGACAGTGGGATCAACACCTTGTGCTACATACATGGAAAAGCTGAAGATCAAATGGTTTGGCCATCTCGTTATAATTCAACACCTTTAGTTACCAAAGCAAGAAGGACGCCCGAGAAGGAAATAGATTGACGACAACAAATAAATTGTACAAGCACATGGAATAACGCTATCAAGTCACCCATCGGGTTCTGGGACATAAGCTATTCCTTCCTCGGCGTTTGACAACAAAAGTTGAAGGTGATCATGATGATGATCATGATATCCAAGTTATAACCCACACATATAAAACATTACATTATCTGCTATCTTTATTAAAAGCCTTACCTCAGATGTCGTTGTGGTTTCGCCTGATGCCGAGGGCCACTAGTAATAGTGAAAGTTAATCAATATGCAAAAATCAGTCCAGTACACCAGGAGACGTAGCAGGTGTATCAACTACGCTTGAGTACAAAGCGAGCGAACGCAACACCAAAATTTAAAAAAATTCTTACCCGTCCACATCTATCTCTCTCATTGATCTCCTCCTCCGTGGGGTTGTCCTCCACTATGGAGGCTATGGCGTCCAGGTCTCCGTCCATGCATGCCTCCAGGAAAGTGAGATCTTCGTAGCCATACTCCGGTTCCAGGAAGTAGTCATCATCATCTGTGTCCATGATGACTCGGCTCCTGGGGGACAGAACAAGAGCGTGTGTGAAATGATGAGCAGACGGTATCTAAAGTTTCATGTGTGTCATTGTGGCATTGTAGTTATTACTTTGTCATATATATCTTGAGAACATTAACAGGAAAAATGATTGAAATTAACATAAATTTGTGCTTTATTGATTCACGATGGCATTTGATACGGTGAAATACGAAAATATTATTAGAATATTGTATTTATTAAACATTGAATAGCAAAGATCTGAGAATTAAAAAAAAAAAAAAAAACAAATTAAAATCCATGCATTTATAACAAAAACCTGCCATAGAAAGTAACAACAAGTTGGGAACGTCTCAACATATTAAACAACATGTTTAACATGTTGAGACGTTTACAAATGGTTGTTAGTTACCGTTGTGTACCATCACCTAATCTGTTCAATTTGTCCAGTGAAATAATAGTGAGAACCATACACGGCTTGCCAGGAATAGCTGTTGGGGACCTAATGTCAACAACTGCGTGCACTGATAACAGGGGTTTGGTTGTCGCAAGATGAAAGGCAGTTACAAGTAATGTTGGATGTAAGTGCAACAGAAAGTCAAAACAACTGACATATTCTGAATAAAAGAAAAACAGAAATTGTATTTATTACAACGGAAAAGTGTACATCCAAGTGCAATAGCAATGTGCATAGAACCAATCTGAAACAAGTCAGTGGTACTTTTATCAAACCAGATGAAGTTGTTTTAAGGAAGTTGAATGTAGAATAGTGTAGAAGTAAACAGAATAAGCAGCATTTCACATGATAAAGAATATTCACTGCAATGTATCTGTGTCAATCCAGGTGGGGAGAAGAGTTCTTAAGAGATATATTGAGCCAATCATCATGTATGAAAGCAAATCGTGGACAACTATCAGACAAGTGAGGAGTTATATTATGACAGCGGAGGCTGATTTTACAGGAGAATGAAACGAACGCCGTGGATGGATATAAGCAGCAATAAAGATATCTTGAAAAAAAAAAGAGTTAATTCACAAAGAGAACTGGTTATTTGCATCAGAAGAAGACAGTCCACATTCTTTGGGAGTGTCACGAGAAGGGGAAAGCTAGAATGTATCGTCACTACAGGGAGTATATGGGGTAAAAGCAGTGGGGTGGGAGGGGGGAGGGCAGGAGGAGACCACAAAAGAAGATGCTGGCCAGTTTGACATGACAGCATGGAGAATCATCAGTATCAGAAATGATAGAGAACTCTAGAGCTAGGAGTTTGTGGACAGACATGATCACCAACACCACACGGATTGAACTATAGAAAAAAGCTATTACATTAGAATGGGGGAATTAGAGATACGTGGAGAAATTTTAAAAAACGTAAATGACCTAGGAGTCCGGGTGAACCAAACCTAAAATATTAGGAGCATTCATTTGAAATCCGTTCGGTCGCACCGCGCGTAATTGCGTACGTTGAACATGATCATGTTATAGTCATGTGATAAGTACTGACCAATGAAAAAAAGAGGAAGTGCTTATCGTCCCATTATGCATAGGTTCTGTTTCTGACAGTTGAGAAAATGGCCGGGTTGATCCAAAATCGTCCAGGGAAGCTCAAAGAGCGATGATTCAGTTTCTTTCACTTAAAGGATGTCGACCAGTGGACATTCATCGAAGAATGCAGGCAGCGTACGGTAACAAATGTGTGTCGAAGACAACAGTGACAGACTGGCACGAATGTTTCGGAAAGGACGTCAGTTCATGATAGATCATCGACGGCCGGGTCAAGCGCATATTGTTGCAACAGAAAAATCAATCGCCAAAATTGCTGCAGCAGTACAGATGAACCGTTGTCGAAGCATAAGTTCGCTAGCGAAAGAATTTGATGTGTCAACTGGGACAATTCAAAAGGTCATTCGTATGACACTGCAATATCGGAAGGTGTGTTCACAGTGGGTACCACGGATGTTGACTGACCACCAAAAAGAGGAACGCATAGGATGGTGTTTGAACCACTTGCTGGATACAGAGTGGAGGGTGATTAATTTCTCTTCCGCATAGTGGCAGGCGATGAATCATTGTGTCACCACTTTGAGCCGAGCAGCAAAAGAGAGAGCATGCAATGGAAGCATGCTGGAGCACCAAAAGCCAAAAACATTCAAGTTACAGGTTTCCGCAGGTAAGGTTATGCTGAGCGCATTTTTTTTAAAATGAAGTGCTATTGTTGAACGACTTTAAAGAACCTGGTGTCAACATCGACTCTACCCACTACTTGCAAATACTAGACAAGCTGCAAAAAGCCATCAAGAATACACGACCCGGCATGCTTTCTCGCGATGTGATTTTGTTGCACGATAATGCTCGTCCGTATGTCGCAAAGATTGTGCAGAAAGCATTAGCAAGGAAGAAGTGGGAAATTCTGCAACATCTAGCCTACAGTCCTGATTTGTCACCATGTAATTTTCATTTGTTCGGACCTCTAAATAAAGCTCTCAAGGGGCAACGATTTAAAAAAGCTCTCAAGGGGCAACGATTTCACACAGATGCAGACGTAATGAACGCGGTAAACATTTGGTTCAGTGAGCAATCACAATCCTTTTTTGAGGACGGCTTTCGCCGCCTTCCTAAGCAATGGGATGCTTGCCTGAATTCCTATGGCGACTTCTTCTGACCAACTGTCAACGTCTGGCACGCACACAGGTATTCTAACTCCTTCATACGCACTCAAGAAAACATCAGTCGCACGTATGGGTTTTCACAGTTTATTCAGGCGAACCTGATCATCGTCACAATGTGCACACAAGGCGGTGAAATCATTACATACATATACAAATGCCGCCTTACAGACGCTTATAGCACACAGCCAATTACACAAGTTCTACACTCGCTATCTTCAAACTAGCACTCTCGCAAAAGCTATACACTCGCTCCAGAATACACAACGTCCTTCCTCTAAAACTGTCTGAGTCCCGTCTGCCCGTTTTCAAACTGGTCGCTGGTCTCGTGGTACTCGACCACGTGTCTCTCGTGACAACCGTATTATCTTGGCAGTCACGTCGTACTGCAGTCCGTCCGTGATGGGTCGGGTCATTCAGTGTACTGCCGTCTCGTCCGTTTAGTCCAGTGTCCCATGAACTTACGTCCCCTCCTATCACTCGGTCCTGTCCTGTCGGTGTCCTGTCCTGTCGGTGTCCTGTCTGTGACATCCTGTGTCCCCATCTAAGTCCTGTCTCCAATCTATCTAGTGTCCTGTAGATGTCCTGTCTTATGACGTCTCTGTGTCCTTACTTATGTCCTGTCCATCGTTATCTTTGTCGTCCTGACTCTATTCTGTTTCTTGTCCTCTCTATGTCCTGTACCTACTCCCCCAATACCCTGACACCAACCCATGGTGCATAATTCATTCAAAATGAATGCTTTGTTTAATTATACCACACATGTTAATGTTTCTTTCTTACTTTTGTAATAAAGCCATTGGAACGGGTGTCAAATGAACGACCCTTATAGTTACCAAGACATGACCCGGAAGTAATGGGGGACGGTGAGATATTGACCACATCACCCATCCAGTGTCGATGGTCTATAAACATGCGATCAGCACCATGTACCCAATATATTCAAGGCGGGGAGTAGTGACATTTGCGTGACTCGTGTATACTACGAAAGAGCTTGAAGCGACGTAGATTTCTGCCATACTTTAAAAGCAAAATACTGAAAACAGCAAGAAGAACCAATGACACAACATCAGCAAACTATTGCAACTAAACATTATCAGAGCATGCATTGTTTCTGTATTAATAAACGGATTCGCATCATGGATATTTGCACAAACACTGACATAAAAGTTAGTTTTAAAAACGAAGACACAAACAACAGATTGCAATTTGTATTGCCTGGCCTATTCGTTGTATCTTGTCAGGTACAAACTGCAGAATTCACACAAAATAAAGTAAAATAACTAGATTATTCCTTCAAGCTGAAATATACACATGTTCGCACAGTAATGTCAATTGTCTACCACGGTAATTTTAAACTGATCCATTATGGCCCAGAAAGAACGATGCTGCTTGTACACGTCTGTGGTGATAATTAGTATATCTGCCACATAACGACGGTAGAAGACCAAGCTCTTAATGTCTGAGGATCTATTTTCTCCTAAATGTGCCATAAAGATGTCCGCTAGAATAGGACCAAGAGGTCTCCCCATGGCCACTCCGTCAATTTAGCTGTATGACTGACGTAGAAGAAGAAGAAGAAGAAGAAGAAGAAGAAGAAGAAGAAGAAGAAGAAGAAGAAGAAGAAGAAGAAGAAGAAGAAGAAGAAGAAGAAGAAGAAGAAGAAGAAGAAGAAGAAGAAGAAGAAGAAGAAGAAGAAGAAGAAGAAGAAGAAGAAGAAGAAGAAGAAGAAGAAGAAGAAGAAGAAGAAGAAGAAGAAGAAGAAGAAGAAGAAGAAGAAGAAGGAGATGGAGGGGGAGGAGGAGAAGAATAAGAAGAAGAAGAAGAGGAAGAAGAAGAAGAGGAAGAAGAAGCAGAAGAAGAAGAAGAAGAAGAAGAAGAAGAAGAAGAAGAAGAAGAAGAAGAAGAAGAAGAAGAAGAAGAAGAAGAAGAAGAAGAAGAAGAAGAAGAAGAAGAAGAAGAAGAAGAAGAAGAAGAAGAAGAAGAAGAAGAAGAAGAAGAAGAAGAAGAAGAAGAAGAAGAAGAAGAAGAAGAAGAAGAAGAAGAAGAAGAAGAAGAAGAAGAAGAAGAAGAAGAAGAAGAAGAAGAAGCAAAACGAATAAACAAACGAACGAACGAACGAATTTTATTTTCAAAGCGTCACAAATTGATCACGTTGCGCTGTGCTGCATTCGGCTCTTTCAACCACTCTTCTTTTGTACATCAATTATCTATTGCTACATGCGTTTCTTTCCATTCCTATGTAACTGGATTCGATTAAGCAACTGTAAAGTTGGACGCCCTCTTTACACCTTTTAGCCATGCCACCCACCTTCTCCAAAATGATAACATCTGTATGCACTATCCATATGTCGAGAACGAACGATTGAACGGACACAATGAATATTTAACTTCCAGAGACGGCTGGGGACAGCCGAATACACTGTTACACACGTGAATAAATCAATACCTCGAGCAGGTGAAATCAAAAACAAACGGATCTGCGCTCCCATATTTAATGTAGTCTGCTTGCCCGAGGTGGACGCATGGTTTGGCATTGTTTGGACAAGCAAATCTGAGCTATCACTGTCAAAGCAAAGTCTGCATGAAGAGATAATAGAATCGGTGCGGAGCGTCAGCCTGGACATTTTTAATGAAGGTGTACATTGAAGATAATGAAGATAAAAGGCAAGATTACATGTCTGGAGACTGCTGGGTATAGTTTTCTACTTTTGTATGCAGGTACAGACTTTCAATTAGCCATAGACATAAGGCATACGCGTTCGCGAAGCTGAAAAGGAAATGCGCTGATGTTATGAACATGGTCGGATTCCGGTTCCTAGCCTGTCTGGTCTCGTATCTTGTCAATCTGAGGTATAGACTGGCCACCTCTTCTTCCTTACTCACAGGCTTACAACATGCTAATGCGCTGTCAAATCACCCGCCCATAACAAGAAACTTCTTTGGGACAAATTATTTATTTTATTATTACATCCGTACACATTTTCCATTAGCCATAGAAGTAAGGCATACGCGTGAGCGAAGTTGATAGGGAAATGTGCTGATAAAGTCATGAACACGTTCAGAGAAGGGTTCGCCGCTTGCTCTTGTCGCCTGCAAAGTGAGGGAAAGATTGGCCATCTATCCCTCCGTACATTCAGGCCTACAAAATGCGAAAGCTTTATCACATCACAGATCCACACCAAGTAGCTGTTTTGGCTCAAATTTACTTTTAAATATAAAGAACAGTGGAAATTGATATTGTCAAGTCCAGGTCTTAATGTGTCCAGTTTGTAACGATGTATTTTCTGTACACGTCTCCATCCATTATGTGCCATGCCGATCAGCGTGGGTGGTCATGTTTTGCCATAAGACTTGATCACCAAAATCGTGGATCAGCTCCGTGTTTCTGTCTCGACCATGCCACGTGGCCAAGCTATCCAAGTACTTACTTCTCAGTCTTCCCCTTGGTCTCTTCCCTTCGATCTTGCCAGTTATCACCAAGTTCTCCAATTCATTTCTTCTCATAACATGTCCAAAAAATTTTTGACTGTCTTCGTCTAATGTCTCTAATCAGTTTAGGATCTTCATTTGTTTCTTGAATGACATGCTCATTTGTTTTCCTGTCTGTCCATGGTATTCTTGCATTTTCCTCAGAAACCACATTTCTGCAGCCATCAGATGTTTTTCAGATTGACTGCTCATTGTCCACGCTTCATATCCATACAAAAGTATAGGTTCTATGTAGCACTTCAACACTCCTTTTCTCGTTTCAATTGATATCTTTTTATTGGTCAGTATGTTTTTCATCTTGCAAAAGGATACCTTTGCAACGGCAATTATTGTTCTAATTTCTTCAAGGAATCTTCTTTCAGATGTTATGACTGTTCCGAGACAACTGTACCTATTCACTTGCTTAAGAATATGCCCATTTACTTGTATATTACAATGTGGTGTTTCCTTTTTCCCAGTGACGACCATAATCTGTCTTCTTACAATTCAGTTCTAACCCTAGTTGTTCACTGTGTGTAACAACCGCGTCTACTAAACGTTGCAGGTCCTGTTTATTATCTGCAATCAAGACTGTATCATCTGCATATCTAATGTTATTAATGCATCTTCCCCCAATGTTGATTCCTTCCATATCTTCTATATTTCTGAAAATATTTTCACTGTACGGGGCAAAAAAGATCTGGAGACACTACACATCCCTGTCTCACACCTCTCTCAATAGGCTGTACAGTTCTAGACTCTGCTAATCCAAATGCTGTAGATTTAAACTGGCTATGATATTAATGCATATGTTACTGACCAGGATTCGAACATGTTACCATCATGTCGATAACTATAGCTTTCAATTTTTATGTCGTCTAGTGCGCCCTATAATCTCTACTACTTTCTTCTACTTCTATCACTCAGCAACAATGAGTACCGGGCAATCTTGAAATATAAATTAAACTGTTTAAAACTGCGTTATTCTGTGGAAATATGAAATCTGGACTAAAGTGGGGGTTAATAACAGTGCTAGATTTCATTAGATTGTTCTTTTGTTGTCAAAAATTTACTTCATAAGTGATGTTGAATGAAAGAATGTATGAGAGGAAATTGAGAAGATGGGCAGAATGTCAGACGGGCCTGCGTGCCCAATTCTTAACCCTTTGAAAATAAAGATTTTCGTTCGTTCGTTCGTTTGTTAGAGAACGAATGAAATGGTTCGGTCACACAGCTAGCTACCAACTAACCTTATACCACAACAAGAAATAATGTACATACCAAATGGAGCCTTGTGTAGAGGCCAACCATGGAAATGGTGGATATAGGGAATAAAAGAGTCAATGGGAATAACAAGGTACAATAGGAACAAGATGAGATTACGATGATAAGACGACAAACAACAGCAAACTACGATGGCTTTGCAGCGACAGTCGTCATCAGAAAAAAAAACAAGAAAACATAACAACACACAAACCACGGAGATGACCCTTCAGAGTCTACATCATGACATAATCTAACATAATTGATTTCATTCGCCTATTTTTTTTTTAAATTTCACTTGGTTGCATTAGATGATGTTCTAACAAGGCTTGTTGCCATAATGCACGCTGTTTTCTGTAACTTTATTATACAACGTTTTCCCATATTTCGTGTTTTTTTTTTTTTGTTTTTTTTGTTTTACAGATAATTTTCAGAATGTTCTCGTAACTCTCTTGGCAGATAAGTTGAGGGATAGGAAGACTGACCACTTCTATCTTGTTACACTGTGTCTAGAATATGACGAGGCCTAACTTTTCAAACCACAAAGGTAATATCTAGAATGTGACTATGTTTACCAGCCCTAAACTTTGACGCCTACACTGTCTCTGGACAAAGTCACACGTCTTCACAAGCCTTTAATTGAGCCTTATTAAGCACCCTTATTAGGGAGTCTCCTTGATGAAGTGGTTACGGCACCGTTATGGCGCTCCGGAGGTCGTGTGTTCGATTCTGGAATACGTCGTTTGTTTCATGAGTGCAGATTTCTCGGAGATCCATGGGTGTCGCCGCGGGGATTACAGAGTTCGTGCTTCGTGCGACGCTTTCGGCGGTCCTCCCTGTGGAAAGATACTGATCCTTATGGGATAACACCCAGTTAAATGAAGTCGAGCCTCTTACACTCTCGCCTTTTAAAACTTTTTAAGCATTGCTATGATTTTTTGCTGTACGGCAGTGCATTTTGTAATGTACATTAACAAATTAAGAAAATCTTAGAAGCGACAAAGATGTAGTTTATGAAACGATTGTTATGTATTCCTTGAACTGCCAGAGTAACTAACAATGATTGCGTGAAAGAGGCTAAGGAAATAAGAACATTGTATACAACAATAAGAAAGAAACAAATAGCTTTCTTTGGTTATGTGATGATAAGATAGCCATTGGAGAATATCGTGACAACTTGAAAGATCAATAGGAAAAGAGGCAGACAAAGATAAATGATTCTGGATGTGCTAAGACGACAGGATGGATATGTTCAACAGAGTTGATCCAGAACACCAAAGACAGAGAACTGTGGAGAGACATGATCGAATATCCCAGCTTACAGGGCTCATGATGATGATGAAGATTCTGTGTGGTCCAATTAGAGAAAATATGGCACTAGAGCTGTCTGTCTACGCCAGTTTAACACGAGACAGCACTGGCTATTTTAGATCTATTGCACTTAACAGATGCCGACGCAGACAAACATTAGCGCTGAATCCATGCTATAGTAAAGCCCTCTGGCCGTATTGATTGTAGCAGTCGCCGCATGATTCCTGCAAGCGTTGTTGTGGTTCAGAAGACCTGTGTGCTCATAAATGAGTGATTCAATGTTACACTACCCAGGCGAACTGTAGCCAAACTGGTGAACTGTAACCAGACTGGCGAACTGTGACCAGGCTGGGGAATTTATATTTGAAGTTAATTTTTTTTTTCTATAGAAATGATCACTTTGCATTTTTCAGTATACAATTCGTCAAAGGCGATAAATTGTCAAATTTGATACCTGCGTATTTGCTTTCTAAATGTTCAACATTTTCTGTTTAACACAGCTGTAATTTTACTATGTTTTATGTAGATGAGTTTATATAAGTTACGTTGAGTTGAGACAAGAACCGATACACAGCACTAGGGATATTCTTATACCCGTCCCGTCCTCATCTTCAACAACAAGCAAAGAGTCCCAATACTAATTGACCAGTTGCAATCTGATTACATGTCCGTGTGGCCTCTCCTCGGAGTACTACGAGCCGGCCAGATCATCTAATCACTCCTTGCTGTATCATTCACTTCAGGCAATGATGATGTATCTGTTGTCCCACACTATACGCATGCTCCCAGAGGACCCTGGCCACATCTGCCTTATCGAGCACCAATAACCGACCAGCGGCGGCGCAGATTCAGCTAATTTAATTACTCGTTTTTTTTTTCATCAACCATTGTTTGACCATATAATAAAAAACGCATAAAGCGCATTGAGAATTTGGTAAGTATAGTAACGACTCTTATATACCTTCTAGAAATCTTGTTAAGTATACTAGCGAACTCTTACAGACCTTCCATAAATATGTTAAGTATACTAAAGAACTCTTACATACCTTCCAGAAATTTCGTTAAGTATACTAACAAACTCTTACAGACCTTCCAGAAATATGGTCATATGATACTATACTAATAATTATATACACTAATCGGCAGTCGGTGGTGATATGGTTAGTATCAGTCCGTGGATAACCCGTCGCCCAGGTCTCAAAAGCCGTGGGATCGTCTTCGGACTCCGCCATCGGTGCGCAAGTGGAGTTTTGTGTGTGGAGAGTCCGAAGGGCCGTCGCCGGAGCAAAAGCGTTTGTGCTGTGTGTATAACTATGGACAGTAGGTTATCTTATATTAGGAGCGACTGATCTGTATGGGATAAAACCCGATGCAATGATGCCAACCGTCTTGCCTTATACACCTTTTACCTGGTAGCCTAAGACAGTTTAAAATAAATATATCACCTCCATGAGGGTTCGAACTTATGGACCGTGGGCACGGCAGAGAAGCACCCTAGCCACCGCGAATGGGAAGCTCCCAGCACACGCTACACAAGTAGAAGACTTACTATAGGGCCACATGGACAGAAGATCACCCTGAACATATGAACAATAATTCTTGTCATCAACTTTCAAGACAAGATTAGTTCATTGTATTCACAAAGCCAACATGGCACGACAGGTTAAATTATCTGTATCACACCCATCTGAATATGTATGACAATCGTCTGTATCACATCTATCTGTATCTGTATCACAACCGCCTGTATCACACCCTACTGTATCCATTTGTATCAGAAGCATCTATATCAGAAGTTCAAGATAGGTTCATATGATCGCTGTGTGAGTGTGTTTATGTGTGTGTGTGTGTGTGTGTGTGTGTGTGTGTGTGTGTGTGTGTGTGTGAATCACGGCTAATTATACCGTTAACGGGGAGTCTCCGTGGCGAAGTTGTTGCACCGCCTGCCTGGCAGGATTGAGGGTTCGATTCCGGCCAACGGCATCCGGTTCACGATTGCAGTTGTCTCTGAGACTCCAGGCGTCGTACACAGCATCCAAACGGAGTTCGTTCTTTTTGCGACGCTTTCACAGGCCGTCCTGCGGAAAGAGACTAGGCCAATTGGGATCCAGCCCTGTGCAATGAAGTTACTTATGTTGGGTATATGCCTTTTTAAAACAATTTTTCTAACGTCTATGGTCGTAACAAACGTGCAGTGCGTAAACTAAAGTAAGTGGCCCTATTCCACATATGAACGAACGAACGAACTAACGAACTTTATTTTCAAAGGATAACAAATTGGGCACGCAGGCCCGTCTTACATTCGGCCCTTCCAATCACTTATCATTCGTTCATCAATAATGCATAATACATTCACATAGGAAAAAAAAACATTGTCAAAAGAATCTTGTAAACATAAACAATGCGCATTGTTTTGTTATTAGACACATTCCCCCACCCACCCACTCATCCCCTACATCCCACACCCACACACACCCCCATCTACACACATCTCCCCACCCCCACACACACAACCCCCACCCACGCACACATCCCCCACCCACCCACACATCCCCAGGCACACATACATGCACCCACCCACCCATCACCCACTCTCACATCCCCCACCTACACACATCTCCTCACCCACACACACACATCCTTCACCTTTAAACACTCACCCACCCACATATCCTCCACACGTATGTTGGGTATATGCTACCTTCTTATTTGTATAGACCAACGGGCGCTCGATGGGTGATATGGGCAATGTCACACAGGCCCCCTTTACTTCCCAGTATATTTCCTAGTACTCACTTGAGAGCCCAGGCCAGTTGTAAAATTCCGTCTCCATGGGGATTCGAACCTAATTTGTGGCGATGGAGTAATGGGTGCCATTCGTAATCCCGCATACCGCGTTCGAAACACAGCTGCGGGCGATTTGGCAGCAGGCCGCCTTGTGTTGCTTTTCATACAATGGTATTTGTGCCGGTCGTTCAGAAAGCAATAGGAAACTACTGAAAGTAAACTTGCTAAGACATCACAAACTTGTATGGGGATTCGATTTCACGAGCACACGGAATGCAGGTAAGCGACCAAGCCACAGCGCTACCGTGACTTGGTAACCTTACGGCAGAAAGTACATACAGATGTCACCAAGTAATTTCAATCGACCAAAAACTGAAGGCGGAAGTCTGGAACCTGAACCGAATGACTGCATTTATTAGAGACATTAGCGTTGCTTTCTGAGTGCCAACAAGGAAGAACACCAAGTATGTGTCCTTATTGTTGGGTGTCTAAAACTGTAATCATGGTGCTATAATAGAGAATGATGTGTTTCGTGTGGATCACATGGTGTATTTATAAAATGAGTGTTTATTTTCGTTATCATTTACGATACTGCAATGAGGTTGTTTGGAAAACAAGATGGCATGTATAAAAGCATAATTGGTATATTGGAATACTTCCTCAACTCTCTCTCTCTCTCTCTCTCTCTCTCTCTCTCTCGCTCTCTCTCTCTCTCTCTCTCTCTACCTCTCTCTCTATCTGTCTCTCCTTTTCGGTTTACCTGTCTCTGTCTCTCTTTCTGCGCCTCTGTCTGTCTCTCCCCCTCTCTCCCTTTCTCTCTCTCCCTATCTCTCCGTCATTCTCTCTCAACCAGGAAATATCACAGACAGCAAACACGACCGGCGTGATCTTGACCGCATCACCCATCTCGTGCCCGTGGTTCTATAGAAACATGGCGCTAACTCAGGATGGCCAATATACCTCATGACATTGGACAGGGTCCTGCAGTTACCTACTCTATGTATGAGGGTCTTTTACTTACCTATTCTAGGTATGAGAGTTTTTACTTACCTATTCTACGTTTTAGAGACCTTTACTTACCTATTCTAGCTTCAATAGTCCTTTACTTACCTATTCTAGGTATAAGAGTCCTTTACGTACCTATTCTAGGTATAAGAGTCCTTTACTTACCTATTCTAGGTATAAGAGTCCTTTACGTACCTATTCTAGGTATAAGAGTCCTTTACGTACCTATTCTAGGTATAAGAGTCCTTTACTTACCTATTCTGGGTATAAGAGTCCTTTACTTACCTATTCTAGGTATAAGAGTCCTTTACTTACCTATTCTAGGTATAAGAGTCCTTTACTGGCCTATTCTAGCTTCAATAGTCCTTTACTTACCTATTCTAGGTATAAGAGTCCTTTACCAATCTATTCTAGGTATAAGAGTCCTTTACCAATCTATTCTAGGTATAAGAGTCCTTTACCAATCTATTCTAGGTATAAGAGTCCTTTACCAATCTATTCTAGGTATAAGAGTCCTTTACGTACCTATTCTAGGTATAAGAGTCCTTTACTGACCTATTCTAGGTATAAGAGTCCTTTACTTACCTATTCTGGGAATAAGAGTACTTTACTCACCTATTCTAGGTATAAGAGTCCTTTACTTACCTATTCTGGCTATAAGAGTCGTTTACCTACCTATTCTAGGTATAAGAGTCCTTTACTTACCTATTCTATGTATAAGAGTCCTTTACTTACCTATTCTAGGTATAAGAGTCCTTTACTTACCTATGCTAGGTATAAGAGTCCTTTACTTACCTATTCTAGGTATAAGAGTCCTTTACTTACCTATTCTAGGTATAAGAGTCCTTTACTTACCTATTATAGGTATAAGAGTCCTTTACTTACCTATTCTAGGTATAAGAGTCCTTTACTTACCTATTCTAGGTATAAGAGTCCTTTACTAACCTATTCTAGGTATAAGAGTCCTTTACTTACCTATTCTAGGTATAAGAGTCCTTTACTTACGTATTCTAGGTATAAGAGTCCTTTACTTACCTATTCTGGCTATAAGAGTCGTTTACCTACCTATTCTAGGTATAAGAGTCCTTTACTTACCTATTCTAGGTATAAGAGTCCTTTACTCACCTATTCTATGTATAAGAGCCATTTACTTACCTATTTTGGGTATAATAGTCCTTTACTTACCTATTCTAAGTATAAGAGTCCTTTACTTACCTATTCTAGGTATAAGAGTCCTTTACTTACCTATTTTGGGTATAAGAGTCCTTTACTTACCTATTCTAGGTATAAGAGTCCTTTACTTACGTATTCTAGGTATAAGAGTCCTTTACTTACCTATTCTAGGTATAAGAGTCTTTTACTTACCTATTCTAGGTATAAGAGTCCTTTACTTACCTATTCTAGGTATAAGAGTCCTTTACTTACGTATTCTAGGTATAAGAGTCCTTTACTTACCTATTCTGGCTATAAGAGTCGTTTACCTACCTATTCTAGGTATAAGAGTCCTTTACTTACCTATTCTAGGTATAAGAGTCCTTTACTCACCTATTCTATGTATAAGAGCCATTTACTTACCTATTTTGGGTATAATAGTCCTTTACTTACCTATTCTAAGTATAAAAGTCCTTTTCTTACCTATTATATGTTACAGAGAGAGAGAGAGAGAGAGAGAGAGAGAGAGAGAGAGAGAGAGAGAGAGAGAGAGAGAGACCCTAACTTACCTATTCAAGGCACGAGAGTCCTTCATTGACCTATTCTAAGTATGCTATTTGTCCGAAATGCTGCAACAGGATACAACATATTTCAAATTCATGCATCAATATCATTTGTATTTATGTACCGACAGAACCCAAATTATCAAACCAAAAATATGAAGATTTGTTGCGAACAAACAACAACTCGCATATACACTTATTCATTACCACCGTATACATTGTTTATCGATTTATCTTATTGATTTCTAGTAGGTGTTCTCCATCCTATTTGATATGTTTTCTTTTTGCCATTAAGACATCCTATATTAATTCTGCTTGTCTATTGATTGTGCTTGAGTGTATCCAAAGAGTAGAAGCATTTGTCGATTATTTTCTTGTCTATCATTTCTGAACCTCTAATGAGCATTGATTATGTTAATGTGAATTAATTTTCTTCAGTAAATCTGTTTGCTTTGCATCTTGGTATAAATACGAGTATTATTGACTTTCGGATTAATTACGTTACTAGTGCATATAACAACATCATTAATGCATCATCCAGCCCTAGCGGATATAATGTTGTCAGTATTAATTCTTGTATAGCCAATGCTGTAAAATTGTGTGTGTGTGTGTGTGTGTGTGTGTGTGTGTGTGTGTGTATATATATATATATATATATATATATATATATATATATATATATATATATATATATATATATATAAAACAGAATGTATGTATGTATGTGGGTAGGGATAGAAGTCAGGTCTTAGTCAGATATGACTGAGCTACCGTATGACAGTAGACGGTACTACCTGCTTTCTGTCAGCGCCGAATGTTGGGCGGCACTTACCAAACCCGACACCCCACATTGTGCCAACGGCTTCGGGCGGAAGTACGCACTTGGGAGGGTACTAGCCTTATCCTGGTGCGAGGAAATGCAACCCAAAGACAAAATAAGTCATGGCAGGGCAGACCAGGCCCTAAGCCTTGGTTGGCAGCTGGTCTAGGATCGAAGCTCCGACAGGCGGACAGTTAGAGCATTGCTTTGCTGATCCGGCAGCTTCTGCAGCTTGTCTTGTTCCAGATGTATAGGTGTTAACTTTCCTCTGGAGTGAACTAGGCAGGCCGAGAGAGGGATCATGCTGCATGGGCAACACATGGTTTCTTTATTTTAGCCCAGGCTTTGTGCTATGGAGAGGCAATAACTCCATCCCTGGTCTTAACCGGTCTCGGAATCAAAGCGAGAGGCAACTGTTAAGGGTTATAAGTCCTTGTCAGTTGGCGTAGACATGGGGCGCCACGCGTTGCCTCTGACGGTGGGAGACACCTACAGGTGTCACTGATCAGCTACCACCCGCCTCAAGCTGGGCGGCCCCCGGCCAATTGGGTGCTAATCCGCCACAGCTTGCCTGCTTCAATGGGTGCTTGGGGCTAGGACAAAATCTGAATCGCAGGCTGTAAAACCAATGCACCAGGTACTAATAAAAAGAATAATAGAAACCTCAAGCTACGGCTTGCAACCTGGAACGTGAGAACCATGTGTCCAGGATTTTCTACTGACTTGACAAATATTGACGATGTGAGAAAAACGGCTGTGATTGATGCTGAACTCAATCGTCTTAACATTGATATTGCTGGCCTGCAGGAGACTCGCCTCGCTGAGGAAGGGTCACTCAGGGAAAACAATTACACCTTTTTTTGGAAGGGAAGAAGGCAGGCAGAAAAAAGGCAACACGGTGTGGGCTTTGCTGTGAAGAATTCGCTACTGGGAATGATTGATATCCCAGCTGGAGGTAATGAAAGATTATTATCACTGCGCTTGGCAACCTCTTGTGGATTTGCCACCATTCTCACTGCATATGCACCGACACTCACTTCCTCTGATGATGTGAAGGATACGTTCTATGAGCAGCTAGACTCTGCGATCAAGGCAGTTCCAAAATCCGACTACATTTATATGCTCGGTGATTTCAATGCTCGTGTGGGCAAGGACTCAAGTTCATGGCCAGTGTGCCTTGGAAAATACAACATCGGTCGCATGAATGATAATGGGCAAAAGCTGCTGGAGCATTGCACTAGAAATGACCTATGTATTACAAACTCCTTTTTTAAAACAAAAGAGATGCATAAGGTCACATGGAAACATCCAAGATCCGGCCATTGGCATCAGCTGGACTTCATTATCAGACGGAGACAACATCTGAACCATACATCATTAACTCGAAGTTACCACAGTGCTGACTGAGATACAGATAATTCTTTGGTTGTTGCAAGGGTTAGACTGAGACCAAAGAGAATCTACACAGCTAAACACAAGTCTAGCCCCAGGATTAATATTATTAACACTCACGATCCTGGAAAGTGCTTTGAATTTCAACAGCAACTTGAGGACGCATTCAATGATACATCAGAAAATTGTATAGTAAATGATAAGTGGAGTAAACTTAAGGAAACTATTTATAAAACAGCGGTAGGGGTTTACGGCACTGTGGATCATAAGAGGCAGGACTGGTTTGCGGCAAACAGCCAGATACTTCAGCCCTTGATTGATAAAAAGAAGATAGCTCTCTTAAGAAACAAGGAAAGACCAACGCGTAACAAGCTGAGTGAGCTGAAGCAAGCGAGGAAGGATGTACAAAAGGCTGCCAGGCAGTGTGCGAATGACTATTGGATCAAGTTATGTGAGTCCACTCAAATCGCAAGTGATAAGGGAAACATCAGAAGCATGTATGAAGAGATAAAGAAAGCCTGTGGTCCAATGATCAAAAGAAGTGCACCGCTGAAAACCTTGACTGGAGAAATCATCACTGATAAAAAACAGCAGATGGATAGATGGGTCGAGCACTATTTAGAGCTTTACTCAAGTGAGACCAAGCTGGCGGATGATGCCCTCAACGCCATAGTGGCCCTGCCAACTCTTGACCACCTGGACACACTTCCCACTATAACAGAAGTTAAGTGTGCTATAAATGAGCTTGCATCTGGCAAGGCTCCAGGTAAGGATGGGATTCCAATAGAGGTGATCAGGAGTGGGCAAGACACCCTCGCTCTACAGATCCACCAGCTAATAGAGCTATTCTGGCGAGAAGGACAAGTCCCACAGGATTTCAAAGATTCAAACATCATAACGCTGTACAAGAACAAGGGAGATCGGAGCGACTGCAACAACTATAGAGGTATCTCACTTCTGTGTATTGTTGGGAAAGTATTTGCCAGAATTGTCCTGAGCAGACTTCAAGTCCTGGGAGATCAAGTCTACCCCGAATCACAGTGCGGCTTCCGTCAGAACCGGTCTACCATTGATATGATATTCTCATTGCGACAGATGCAAGAAAAATGCCGGGAACAAAATCAGCCACTGTTTATTGCCTTCATCAACCTCACAAAGGCATTCGATTTGGTCAGTCGTGAGGGTCTGTTCAAAGCACTAAAGAAGATTGGCTGTCCACCAACTCTTCTGTCCATTGTGGAATCGTTCCACACAGGCATGAAGGGTATAATCAAGTTTGATGGCTCAACTTCAGAAGAGTTTGAAATCAAGAGTGGAGTTATGCAAGGTTGTGTACTAGCCCCCCACCCTCTTTGGGATATACTTTTCACTTCTACTGAAATATGCCATTCGTGATCAGGATGACGGTATATACATTCACTCACGCTCAGATGGTGGCCTCTATAATGCTCAGAGATTGAAGGCCAAGACCAAAATTAGCAGGGTACTAATCAGAGAGTTGCTTTTTGCGGATGATGCTGCGATTACGACCCACTCTGAGGAAGAACTACAACATCTACTATCTGCATTCTCCAATGCTTGTTCTGAATTTGGTTTAACAATTAACAAAAAGGAGACACAGATTATGTCACAAGGTGCACATGGTGTACCATCAATCTTTATTGACAACGCCGAACTGGAGATAGTAGACCATTTTACATATCTAGGATCAGAGGTAAATAGAAAATTATCCCTCGATCAGGAAATCAACATCAGGATTGGCAAGGCAGCAACAACAATGAACATGTTAGCAAAAAGAGTCTGGGAGAACAGGAAGCTTACTGCCAAAACAAAAGTCCTCGTCTACCAAGCCTGTGTCCTTAGTACTCTTCTTTATGGCAGTGAAACCTGGACAACTTACTCACGCCAAGAGAAACGTTTAAACAGCTTTCATATGCGGTGTCTGCGAAGAATACTTGGTATTAAGTGGCAAGACAAAATCACAAATACTGAAGTATTGGAAAGATCAGGTTGTGTGACGGTGTATTCCATGCTCAGTCTTCGTAGACTTAGATGGATAGGACACGTTAGGAGGATGGATGATGGTAGAATACCAAAGGACATCTTTTTTGGTGAATTACAGACGGGTAGGAGATCTCAGGGTCGGCCTCTACTACGATACAAAGATGTGTGTAAGCGGGACATGATTGATACAGGCATTGATAATGCACAATGGGAGCACGTCGCCGCTGAACGTGTTGCATGGAGGGCAACTATCAGAAATGGAATAAAGACAAAGGAGAAAATGATTGCAGATAAAGCACACACAGAGCGTGAGAGACGTAAGATGGTGCAAAATGGTGGAAATGACCATGTTTTCACATGCACCTACTGTGGGCAAACATTTGCAGCAAGAATTGGCCTTACCAGCCACACTCGCCACCGCCATGGATCGTAGTTATTGCCATATGACAGTTATTAAGCCTTTTTGAAGCACAATGTACTAAACTATCGTCTGTCAAGACGGAAAGGTGCCAATGAATGTGGGTAGGG
>OY992892.1:70772054-70854554 GCA_963921405.1 Cepaea hortensis | reverse complement strand
ACAAACCCCGGATCACTGGCGTATGAAGCGGGTTTGTAAACATCAGACCACGCGGCACACGCTGGACACGGCCAAATTATCACAGCAGAATATTACAACATCACCCATCGTAGGCCGTAGCTCAAGATTTGCCCTATCGCCGCGACTGACGTCCGTCACTTGATGTGGACCCGAACGATCAGGTCTTCTCCCTGGCAAGGCCCACCAGGCGCCTAAGAGCCAGCGAGCAATAATCAAATTGATTTACTTGGTTGTTTCGGGATTAGAGATTTAAATATTGAGCACAACCCACTACTGGCAACGCTGATCGTATTCTGGTATGAATCTAAAGTCTAGTCACTTGAATGTGGAAGCACTAAACTCGAGTTTCGCTCTCGTTTCAGCTCGTCATTAGTGCATATCCTTGTCCGGACCCGGAAACAAACCCCAAATCACTGGCGTATGAAGCGGGTGTGTAAACACCAGACCACGCGGCACACGCTGGTCACGGCCAAATTATCACAAAAGAATATTAAAACGTCACCCATCGTAGGCTGTAGCTCAAGATTTGCCTGATCGCCGCGACTGACGTCCGTCAATCGATGTGGACCCGAACGATCAGGTCTTCTCCCTGGCAAGGCACACCAGGCCGTCTAAAGTCCAGCGAGCAACAATCAAATTGATTTATTTGGTTGTTTTTACGCCCCTCTGTCTTTGCGCAGTGCCTGTTCCACTCGTGTCAAAGGCCAGAGGATCGACTTGATTGCACCGGAGTTATTCCATAAAAGCTGAGCCTCTTTCCGCAGGGCGACCTGCCGAAAGCCTCGCACAGAGCAGAACTCCATAGTTCTAGTGACGGCCCTTAGGAGCATCCGAGAATATTACACTCCTAACGACATGGCACAGAATCGAACCCAATACCTTCGGAGCGCGAGGCAGGCGGCTTATCCACGTCGTTCCAGGAGACTCTAGAAACCTACCTACATGTCGTAAGAAGTGAATAACTAGGGTTGGACTGACTACTTTATCCAGTAGAAAACTCTTGCACAATTCAACCAATCAAAATAGTGCCTACGAAGGGTTTGGCGCTAGTTTGTTGAGAGTCTGCGTACCACTGAGAGATAAATATATCATCTTTACTATGTGCTCTTCCAGCTGGCGTTAGCGATCATGTCTCTCCACAGATCTCGGTACTTGGTGTTCAGGATATGATAGAAATGTACTGGTACCCTGCCGTCTTGACCTACGATAGTTTGCTGTATTGTGCTTCAAACATGTTAATGGTTAACAAGAATAAGGGGAACTGCAGTAAAATTTAAAAAGTCAATGAATGAATCACCAAAAAACTAGAAGTACATTGTGAGCTTTACTAAACCACGATTATTTATATTTTTTTTAAATTCGCATATCCTTTTACGGGACATCGCTGTCAACAGCAGCATCTTTCAGCTGTCTGTTGATTTCTTGGCAAGATTACGCTCAGTAGTTTGCCATTGCTTTCTGAGCGGCCGGCTCAGTTATCCCGCAAGTCACCAGCGGGGGACGAACCGCTCCCAGTTCTCGCCCGCTACGAAACTGCGTGATAAACGGGATTACGGAGAAAGTGGTGTAACCCCTCGGCCAGAGAGACCGGCAAACCACGATTACAAGAAACAAATTGGATTGTATCAACCACTGATAGCCGTCGAACGCGTGTCGGTCGTCAGTAAATCCAAGCCAGGATACAGATTCAGATAAGTACCCTTAATATTGTCATGTAGTTTATTAATATTGCCATGTAGTGTGTTTCATGTAGGTTTGTGTCGGTTTGTGTCTGTTTGTTCTGTGCTGACGAAGGCTTTGGCCTCAACGTCCAATTTGTTTCTTGTAATCGTGTTTTAGTAAAGCTCACAATCTATTTCTCGTTTCTTGGTGAGTCATTCAAACAAGTTAATAACTACAACCAGATTAGGGATTGTGCTATATCTCTCTATATCTCAAGGCCTGAGCTGAATTGTAGAGACCAATGTTGCCCATTCAGCATGTTCTCACTCTCTCGGCTTGCCTAGTTTACTCCAAAGGATACGCAACACCAATACACCTGAAGCAAGACAAGCTGCCGAATGAGCAAAGGAATGCTCTAATTGTCAGCTTGTCGAAGCTTCGATCCTAGACCAGTTGCCGACCAAAGCTTAGGGTCTGGTCTGCTCTGCCATGAAATTTAGTCTTAGGTTGCATTTCCTCGCACCAGGATAAGGCTTGTACCTCCTAGTTGCGCTCCGCCGCCTTAAGCCATTAGCGTAAGTCGTTATGATAGACATACTAAGATACACTTCCAATATTTCCACAAGTCACTTATGAAAAGCTATGTCTTTACACGAGGTCGGATTATTAGTTATCAATCGTTTTGAAACAATGTGCGTGAAATTATTATTACCAATCATGAATTGAAATTTACTCATAGGAATTTATTTATTTCATAAAGTGTAACCTGCTTTTTTTAAAATCCAGAGTGCGGGAGATAGGAGTGAAGTGGGGAGCCGTCAGACATGAGCATTTTGTGCTCGTACAAGGGAACAAAAACTATCAATAATCAACACAGAACTAGTGCGATCATTCGATATACGCTGGCGGGGATGTTCAGATGGTCATCGGAGTACCCATGGACCTGTTCGAAGTGTGATGACTATGATCGTCTCTACATCAATAATTACTTAGTTAAAAGGCATTTTTTGGGTGCGTAGATTTAGAACGAAACTACTGAAAATTAAATGTGTTGTGCATATAAAAAGTTGTGAATGTCTGGACAGGATAGTTATGCTGTGCATGTAAGTAGTAGTTAATGTCTTGACAGGATAGTTATGCTGTGCATGTAAGTAGTCGTTAATGTCTTGACAGGATAGTTATGCTGTGCATGTAAGTAGTCGTTAATGCCTTGACAGGATAGTTATGCTGTGCATGTAAGTAGTAGTTAATGTCTTGACAGGATAGTTATGCTGTGCATGTAAGTAGTCGTTAATGCCTTGACAGGATAGTTATGCTGTGCATGTAAGTAGTAGTTAATGTCTTGACAGGATAGTTATGCTGTGCATGTAAGTAGTCGTTAATGCCTTGACAGGATAGTTATGCTGTGCATGTAAGAAGTCGTGAATGTCTGGACAGGATATTTATGCTGTGCATGTAAGTAGTCGTTAATGCCTTGACAGGATAGTTGTGCTGTGCATGTAAGAAGTTATTGGGGGTGGGGGAGGGGGGGGGGTGAGGCCTGCAGGGGAAATTAAGAAGACAATGACAACAACGTAGATGGATTCAAGAAGTGATATATAATCTACTAGGGACAGTATCAGAGACAGGATATATGACATATGGCAGAGAGACATTTCAAACGACTCTTATGGAGGGGGGGGGGGATGACAGTAACCGTGTCGGGACATGTGACATATGATAGAGAGACATTTTGAACGACTGTTATGAGAGCAAACTTCTCTACTCGGCAAGCGACTAGATGATGGAAGATGAAACGTCACTTGAAGTTCCTCATACAGAACACCTTTTACGACTGTTGTTTTCACACACTAGATATTGGGCCTGGAATTGTGAAATCGTCTCTTGTCTCAGTAGCAAAGGGGTTAGGGACACAATTCGTAATGCCGCATAGCGCATTTGAAACACAGCTGCGGGCGATTTGGCAGCAGACCGCCTTGAGTTGGTTTTATATAATAATATGATTCCTGGTAGTTCAGAAAGCAATGGCAAATTACTGAAGATAAACTTGTCCTGGAATCATAAGCAGTCAGAAAATACTTAGGTTGAATGCTACGTCCTGTAAAGATATGCAAGAAACTTGTATTCTGGTGGGGTGTGCAGTGGGATGCGCAGTTTCACAATTCCCCGTAGAAGGTTCGAAATCAGCGATTTGCAAACAGACCACTTTGCGATGGTTTCGATGTCATGGTTGTCGGCCGTTCAGAAAACAACGGCACACTACTGAACTAACACTGTCTATTATATCACAAACTGCCAATAAATGCTGGAGTTGATTGCAACGTCAAGTATAAGGACATGCAACTAATTCTGTAACACCTTTCTTCTACATCTGTGGCAAATTAAAACCGTATAATTATCGTTAACACGATCAACATGTGCCCTGATAAATGACTGAGGCGTTCATGAATCTCGACTCAAATATCACGGTCCCTTGATTTTTGGATCAATTATGTCGGTGACATACGCTCAAGCCACCGTCTTAGGCCATTTAGTATCAATTACAACCGTAATGCCCTATATCCATTTGCATAATTTCTCAGATGTACACAACCAGTACTGAACTTCAGTAGCAGAATAATAACGTTCGGACGATCACTGGGCGGATCTCAGCAATATTTCACAACAAACATGTGATATTAGTTACAGAACAAAAAAAACACGATGAACACATTTTTCCCTCACACTTTATGTGATCAGTCTCAGACGTGGATTTAACCGGACAGGGGAACAAAAGCGTAAAAATAAAATAGTGACTTGCTTATGGTGAGTACTTAGCACAACAAGGAAGCACAGGATAAATTGGCATAAGAAAACAAACAATACCTGTCATATACACCTTGCGGTGTAGGGCGGGGCGGGGGCTTGAGTCTGAGGAATTAAGGCCGTCTGGCTTGTGCAGTCGTTGCGAACTGTGCAGGTTAGTGTTTTCTTTTTTGTTTTATTGTTTGAAAAACAATCCACACTTTAACAAGATCGACTCGACCCGCCGTTTCTCACAAATAATACAAGTTTTAATCAACAATAACACTCACAAAAGTAAATGACCCCTTTACGTGGCTTAACTCACAATGGGCAATTGTAATAAACATATATTTGTTTAGACCTATGTGCGATAATCGGTGAATTATGTGATCTCGTAGTTAACTTCCCGAGACATTTCTTAGCACCCATTTCAGGCTTTACAGTGGGCAAAAGAGCATGATTTGATTATTGGAAACATCTGGTATCAACAGCACCCAAGGATATTATGGACATGGAGGAGTCCTGATCATAAGATAAGAAATAAGACTGATTACGTCCTCATCAACAGAAGATTTCGAAATGCCTTAAAAGTCGCAAAAACTGTACCAAGCGCAGACTGCTACAGCGACCATAGATTAATCTTAATACGCAATTTACATATAAAATTAAATAAAGTCAAATATTCACCAAGAAACACAAAATGTGATCTACATTCACTGAGGAGTGAGGAAATAAAAGATAAATTCAATGTAGAGGTAAAGAACAGATTTGATGCATTGTACGATATGGAAATATTATTTCAAGACGTCAGTGACCAATGGGAAATATTAAAGAAATCAGTAAACCAAGCTGCAGAAACAACCATCCCAAAAATAAAGATAATAGGACGCAAGAAATGGATGACGGAAGACATCTTAAAACTCATGGAAGTAAGAAGAAATAACAATAATAACAAGTAAATATATGAAGAGATTTACAGGAAAATTAGGAAGCTATGCAAAGAGGCAAAAGCAACATGGCTTGAGGAAAATTGCAAGGAAATTGAAAACCAACAAAACAACCGGAATACCAAATTAATGCACACAAGAATTAATGACATCACTGTCAACGACTCAACTGACAGGCCTCATCGGGTACTTCTCACACACCCATACAAGACAACTTGCAAGTCGTGTGGGAGGCAAAATGTATGGTCCATTTTATTGCCGTTGGCTCGCTTACAAGCGGTAAACAGTCGCTAATGCAATACACAATATACAGCCACAGAATTATCTAACACAAACTGCTAACCCCATGCTAGTTCTATCTATTAGTGAACACAAAACTCCTAACGCTATTCTAAACGATGTGAACGCCTCAAGTCCAGTCTCCCGTCTGCCTAACCTCTCTCCCGTGGTTACCCACCACGCGGGGTGACCTTCACCTTCGTGCGTGTTACCTCACATCGCACTCTGCTGGCAAACGTGGCCTGTTGAGTGTCTACTCAACTGTGCTATGGCTTCACGAGGTGTGGTACTATCGTGATTAGAGTGCTAACTCTCTGAACACCGCCTGCGTGTCTCATGAGGGAGTGGCTAACCCTCTCCTATTACCTCATCTCCCCTGCCATTGCCTCGGGCACCGTATCTCCTCCTGGTCTCTTCAGGGTTGACCGCTCTCCCTGGCGGAGGGGATGTGGTCGAGTCTTTGACAATCACTAACAAAAGAACACACGCATCAACGGGTTGCCTAAAAACCAAAGATGGCAAAATCATAATAGAAAAAGATCAGATTTTTACATACGTGGTCAGATTATGTGAAAGACCTTTATGATGATACAAGAGAAGAACAATATGATCATCGGAATAATAATGAAGGACCATCAATTTTGAAGATGGAAGTCCAGAATGCTCTCAACCATATGAAAATTGGCAAGACCCCGGGTACAAATAACATCACAATAGAAATGATCAATGCCGTAGAAGAATATGGAATAGACCAAGTCACTAGACTGCTGAACGCAATATACGATACTAGAGATATACCTCCCAGATTATGTAATTTTATATTTATTGCAATACCGACGAAATCAGGAGCCTTGGAATGCAATCAACATCGAACAATTAGTATAATGAGTAACATCACGAAGATTCTGCTGAGAATTATCATTCAAAGAGTTAGGAAAAAAATGCAAACCGAAATAGGAGAAGAACAATGTGGGTTTGTAGAAGGCAAGGGCACAGTAAATGCTGTGTATATACTGAGAACAGTAATTGAACGTTCTATAGAAGTAAACAAAGATCTATATCTTTGTTTATTGATACACACAGGTTTTCGATAAAGTGAGACATGTCGACATGATAAGGATGCTTGAAGATCCACAAATTGATGGAAAAGACCTTAGACTTGTAAAAAATATATATTGAAAACAACAAGCTGCCATCAGAATTGATAATGATGTAGGTCAATATCAGCCTATTAAAGAAGGTGTGAGACAGGGATGTGTAATGTCTCCAGATCTTTTTCCCCTGTATAGTGAAAATATTTTCAAAAATATAGAAGATATGGAAGACATCACATTGGGGGACGATACACCAATAACATTAGATATGCAGATGATACAGTCTTGATTGCAGACAATGAACAGGACCTGCAAAATTTAGTAGATGCGGTTGTTGCATACAGTGAACAACTAGGGTTAGAACTGAATATTAAGAAGACACAGATCATGGTCGTCACTGGTAAGAAGAAAATATCACAATGTGATATACGAGTAAATGGGCATATTCTAAAGCAGTGTTCTCAACCGGTGGGAAACCCCCCTCCCCCCAGGGGGGAATTTTAGGGTTTCCAGGGGGTGGGGGGGGGGAATTGAGATTATTTAAAGATCGCATTAATACAAGAACTAGTTACTTGATATTGTATTTCCCTCTAAATTGTTCTGTACTTCTTGCCCTCATGAAATTCTTTTTATAACGTAAGTAGACTCGCAAATCACGTTTTATGTAGATGTCAAGACTTGTTCTAGTATGTGTTATTAAATTTAGCTTACATTTTTACGTATACTGTGTAAGGGTGGTGGGATTTATTTTATTTTATATATATTTTTTCTCCCTGAATCCTGACCCTAAGAAGCACAGATGAAATGAAATGAAGAAGAAGAAGAAGAAGAAGAAGAAGAAGAAGAAGAAGAAGAAGAAGAAGAAGAAGAAGAAGAAGAAGAAGAAGAAGAAGAAGAAGAAGAAGAAGAAGAAGAAGAAGAAGAAGAAGAAGAAGAAGAAGAAGAAAACCACATAACCTGTTATGTAGTATCTATGCCAAGATAATGCCTCTGTCAGTTAAATTTACCTTGAACTTCGTTTGTCTATATGTATAAACAACAACATCAACTCTTTTGATTTAGGCTTCTATCTGGAGCCAGATTTGTCATCGTGGTCACGTGGTGATTAAATACAAAGAAAATGTTGGGCAGTAACTACCCATCGCCATTACCCAAACATCGCAACATAAGAATAGAAATAAGCGAACCAATTCTATGATGTCTGCGTCGAGTCTTTTATATGTTTAAATCGCAAGAAAGGACAGAAGATTTTAAGACATTGGAAAATATATTTGTAATTTCTGAGTAATTTACTAATCCCAAAAGGTTTCTGACCTGTTTCTTTCTGTTAGACATGGTCAGATTCATAATTTTGGTACTACTTTTCAGGTCAGTCTACAGTTGGACTTGAGAAATGACATGACCCAAAAATGAATTTATTTTAGGCATAATTTGACTTTGCTGGTTTGACAGTGAGACCGAAGCGTCGCACTCTGTCAAAGGCATGTCTCAGTTTCAGTAGGTGTATTGTCCAGTCATCAGTATTCTGATTTATTCATGTGTATTCTATAAGTTCACTACATGTATGCCCCTCGTCGGATTTGCCAGTCTCACTAACTAGTGTAGTTGCGTTGTGTATGTCTGTCGTCTGATCACTTGGTGTTGGTGCAATCTGTTCGTCTGTCACTACTTCTGTCTCTTGTCTTGAAAAGTGAGGTTTCCGCATGTTGACATGGAATATCTCTAAGTGTCTGTTTATCGATATTTCATAGTCAACATGTACCATGGTTATGTGCTACTTTGAATGGTCCTTGCCATTTCGTTTGTATGGAAGTAGCCTAAATCTGTCTTGATCAAGTTCCAGATTACTTGTTTTCGCACATTTGTTTGTGTGCTTGTGGTAGAACTGACCCTTCCTCTATCAAATGGCTTGGGTGCCAGTGTAGAGGGTTGTATTTCAGCTGTAGGATGTTTACCCTTCAACTTTTGTATCAATTGATGACAGCCATTACCAGCAAATAGATCATGACAAAATAATTTGTTATTGAAAAAACTTGGCCTGGCATTGCTGTATGCACGATGACCTGCACATGGTGTTTTGTGTGCATTGTTTAGCACACCTAACTGATGTTGTTCAAGTAACACCTGTTCATGGTTACTAGTAATATGACATGTAGTTGAAATGCCATTATTACGTCTAACGAACCAAGATGCATTCTTGGTCATTTTGGCTTTGCCTTTTGACAATTTTAAGTATGGAGACACATTAAAATCAGATTTCTGCTGGTGTATAAGTTTTTGTGTGTTTTTGTCATCTGTGCTGGTTGGAAAAAGCATTAGTAGTGTCTCATTTTGCAATGGGTCATGATGTTTTGAAGTGTCAACTCTGGTTGTTGCCTTAGCTGCATTTAATTTCTCCCATGCAACTATTTCTTCACGAGTACATTGTTTCAGTTGAGGTAAGCACCCCAAAATTAAATCTGTACAAGGGTTGTTAAGTATTGCACAAGTAAAGGTACCGGAAAGAAAAGGAGAATCAATACGGGCTTTTGCCAAAGGGTAAATTTCAACGTTACCCGAAAAGGTTCGGCATTTCACAGTGTCACCTGTGTAATCACCCGGACTCACTAGTTCTTTTCGAAGACCAATAAGGGTGCTGCCGCTATCCAGCAAACATTGGCATGGTACATCATTGACCATTGCATTGTGGAACACTAACTTGCCTCTGGAGGCTAATGCTGCATTCACACTCTCAGATGAGCATGGTACTGTATGTCCACATTCTAGTATTCCGTCTGCATGGAATTGGTGACATCGTTCACAGCTGTCAAAGCTTAATATATCGTTAGCAGCACACACATCCTCTGCTTGGTTAGTTGGTAAGTCACTTTCAATCTCACACTCATTCTCACTACCACTATCTGAAGAGGTGTCAATCAACATAGCGTTGTTAGCTTTCAAACGTTGGCGGCCAAGGCACTTATTAGAATAATGGCCATAAGAGGAACAAAAAAAACATTTGATTGCACGCCTGTATGCAGACCGTTTGCTTTGCTGCTTCTTGATCACATTTTCAAGATGCGCCGGATAATTCGGCGATTTGTCGCACATAGCATAAGTGTCGTGCATTAGTTGACAGTACATGCATTTGGAAACTTTTCTGTCTTTCTTATCATACTTCTGAAAAGGTTTTCTGTTACCCTGATAGTTTTTTGATTGGTCTTTGACAAAGGAAACTATCTCAGAGTCACTTGAGGTCTTAAAAATCTCTCTGTTAGAAGAAAAATATGCTGAACCTTTTTTTTCGAACTGCTCGATGTTTTCAATGTCTGACTGCTGCAAAAACTTAGCAAAAGGAGAAGGTATAGTAGATATACACTTGTCCATAGCTATTAGGTTTTTTAATCTATCAAAGTCTTTTCCTATGTTAGCTGCTTTAAGCCACCTGTTTAGTACACTCTGCACATTTGAAAAATAATCTATAAAAGTTTCACTAGGTTTAGGTTTTAAATTTGAGAACTGAACCTGATACCCAGGGGCATCAAGTAAAAAGTGCTGCATAATCCTATCATGGATGTATTGATAGCTAGATCTAAGTTCAATAGGAATAGACTCTATTACTTTAAGGGGCTCACCACTTAGATTCTTCATGTAAATCGGAGCCCACATATCTAAAGGAACTTGGTGATATTTAAATTGATACTCTACATTCTCTGTCCAGGCAGATATGGAGTCCTCTTTACAATATGGTTTGATAATATTTTTGTATTTGTTGAACTTATTTTCCTCTTGTTGACTTCTTAGTTTAGTGGCAGAGATCTCTGCGTGTGAGTCTATATCCATGCTTTTCATCTTTAATTGTGTCTCTGATTCTACCTGAATTTGTTTTTCTTTAACTCTTGCCATTTCATCTATCTCTTTTTGCTTTAGATCTAATTCCTTTTGTTTTAATTCTTTCTCTTGATCTAACTGTTTTTGTTTCATCTCCTTATCATGTTCTCTTTCTCGTGCGCGTTCGTCCCTCTCCGCATTCTCTTTTCGTGTTTGTTCCTCTTTTGTTTCTTTAAATTTCTGATCAGCATATTGTTGTAGTTCTTTTCCTGTTAATTCCAGTTCTTTGCCTGCTTTTATGAAATCTGATAAAGTTGCCATCTTACTTTAGTACTTGGCTAACAGTGATAGGCAATGATGACTTTAATCAGTTATTTATCTTTGATATGTTATGTTTGTTCTTATCTGATCACTATCAGTTGTGCTTTCTGTTTTTATCCTGCCCAGATTTATCTTGCAGAAAAACAGAGTATACAAATATGTCAACGCGTTACATGCTGAAAAAGAGATGCACTATTAATCAAATTGCATGACAAAATATATAAGTGTACTCAGCTTAATGTGGGAACGAAGCTCCTTTGACACAGGTCACCTTGTTTGGTACACTGGGGTGGCGACACGTTTCGTACGTAGCACACGGTATTTGGCCCACAGGTGTATGTGCACAGCTGTTGTTTGCCCTCTGATATATAGGGCAGCAGTAAACACGCCTACTAAACGATATGATTTACTCGACAACTAAGGACAATGACTTAGACAATGACAGACTTACGAACACCTAGAATATGTATTAATTAATTTTAATGTCAATGTCCTGTCTTTGTTTTAAACAATAATTGCCTTTCGTTACTAACCTAGTTAATTTCTGTAAACGTTGTGCAGCTAAGTATCAGATGCTTAGCCCGAAAATAGTTCCATCGTGACGATAAGCAAAGAGAAAATAGACCCAAAAATGAATAAATGCTTGTAAAGAAATCAAAATAACATAATAATGTGTCAACAAATAAATATATTCATTTAGTAACTTAAATAAGTAAATAATAAACAATATACAGCACAGATTCAGGCGGGCCTCCGCTAAGCGATCTTGTAAACACTCGACTGCTTTATGCTAATGACGCAGAACAACTGTCTGTCAATCACTCTACGTCATCGCGCAGCGCTATTTTTAGATCTCAAAAATCAATATTGTCGGCTGCCTGTGTATTCCTGCGCCGTGAATCATGTTTGGTGCTTATTCAAGAATAAATTGGTAAATATATGAATAAATATAAGAAAATAAGAATATTAATACTTACAGCTTCGAAGAATACATGATTTCATTCAATAAATATATCATAAACACAATTAAACACTATTTTGTCACGATAGGCATATTTCTAGCTCGCAAATTCTCCTGTCTGCACAAATTATTGTTACTACAAAAATTAAACCCTAGTCTGGAGTCCGTGGATGAGTGGATTAGCTTGAACTTTTCGTTCAAGCTTCACTTCTTGAACAATTACCCTTTTACTGTGGGTATTAGCTTGGCGCTTTCGTCCAAGCACCACTTTCTGACACCACAATTACCCTGGCCTGTCAACGACTCAACTGACAGGCCTCATCGGGTACTTCTCACACACCCATACAAGACAACTTGCAAGTCGTGTGGGAGGCAAAATGTATGGTCCATTTTATTGCCGTTGGCTCGCTTACAAGCGGTAAACAGTCGCTAATGCAATACACAATATACAGCCACAGAATTATCTAACACAAACTGCTAACCCCATGCTAGTTCTATCTATTAGTGAACACAAAACTCCTAACGCTATTCTAAACGATGTGAACGCCTCAAGTCCAGTCTCCCGTCTGCCTAACCTCTCTCCCGTGGTTACCCACCACGCGGGGTGACCTTCACCTTCGTGCGTGTTACCTCACATCGCACTCTGCTGGCAAACGTGGCCTGTTGAGTGTCTACTCAACTGTGCTATGGCTTCACGAGGTGTGGTACTATCGTGATTAGAGTGCTAACTCTCTGAACACCGCCTGCGTGTCTCATGAGGGAGTGGCTAACCCTCTCCTATTACCTCATCTCCCCTGCCATTGCCTCGGGCACCGTATCTCCTCCTGGTCTCTTCAGGGTTGACCGCTCTCCCTGGCGGAGGGGATGTGGTCGAGTCTTTGACAATCACTAACAAAAGAACACACGCATCAACGGGTTGCCTAAAAACCAAAGATGGCAAAATCATAATAGAAAAAGATCAGATTTTTACATACGTGGTCAGATTATGTGAAAGACCTTTATGATGATACAAGAGAAGAACAATATGATCATCGGAATAATAATGAAGGACCATCAATTTTGAAGATGGAAGTCCAGAATGCTCTCAACCATATGAAAATTGGCAAGACCCCGGGTACAAATAACATCACAATAGAAATGATCAATGCCGTAGAAGAATATGGAATAGACCAAGTCACTAGACTGCTGAACGCAATATACGATACTAGAGATATACCTCCCAGATTATGTAATTTTATATTTATTGCAATACCGACGAAATCAGGAGCCTTGGAATGCAATCAACATCGAACAATTAGTATAATGAGTAACATCACGAAGATTCTGCTGAGAATTATCATTCAAAGAGTTAGGAAAAAAATGCAAACCGAAATAGGAGAAGAACAATGTGGGTTTGTAGAAGGCAAGGGCACAGTAAATGCTGTGTATATACTGAGAACAGTAATTGAACGTTCTATAGAAGTAAACAAAGATCTATATCTTTGTTTATTGATACACACAGGTTTTCGATAAAGTGAGACATGTCGACATGATAAGGATGCTTGAAGATCCACAAATTGATGGAAAAGACCTTAGACTTGTAAAAAATATATATTGAAAACAACAAGCTGCCATCAGAATTGATAATGATGTAGGTCAATATCAGCCTATTAAAGAAGGTGTGAGACAGGGATGTGTAATGTCTCCAGATCTTTTTCCCCTGTATAGTGAAAATATTTTCAAAAATATAGAAGATATGGAAGACATCACATTGGGGGACGATACACCAATAACATTAGATATGCAGATGATACAGTCTTGATTGCAGACAATGAACAGGACCTGCAAAATTTAGTAGATGCGGTTGTTGCATACAGTGAACAACTAGGGTTAGAACTGAATATTAAGAAGACACAGATCATGGTCGTCACTGGTAAGAAGAAAATATCACAATGTGATATACGAGTAAATGGGCATATTCTAAAGCAGTGTTCTCAACCGGTGGGAAACCCCCCTCCCCCCAGGGGGGAATTTTAGGGTTTCCAGGGGGTGGGGGGGGGGGAATTGAGATTATTTAAAGATCGCATTAATACAAGAACTAGTTACTTGATATTGTATTTCCCTCTAAATTGTTCTGTACTTCTTGCCCTCATGAAATTCTTTTTATAACGTAAGTAGACTCGCAAATCACGTTTTATGTAGATGTCAAGACTTGTTCTAGTATGTGTTATTAAATTTAGCTTACATTTTTACGTATACTGTGTAAGGGTGGTGGGATTTATTTTATTTTATATATATTTTTTCTCCCTGAATCCTGACCCTAAGAAGCACAGATGAAATGAAATGAAGAAGAAGAAGAAGAAGAAGAAGAAGAAGAAGAAGAAGAAGAAGAAGAAGAAGAAGAAGAAGAAGAAGAAGAAGAAGAAGAAGAAGAAGAAGAAGAAGAAGAAGAAGAAGAAGAAGAAGAAGAAGAAGAAAACCACATAACCTGTTATGTAGTATCTATGCCAAGATAATGCCTCTGTCAGTTAAATTTACCTTGAACTTCGTTTGTCTATATGTATAAACAACAACATCAACTCTTTTGATTTAGGCTTCTATCTGGAGCCAGATTTGTCATCGTGGTCACGTGGTGATTAAATACAAAGAAAATGTTGGGCAGTAACTACCCATCGCCATTACCCAAACATCGCAACATAAGAATAGAAATAAGCGAACCAATTCTATGATGTCTGCGTCGAGTCTTTTATATGTTTAAATCGCAAGAAAGGACACTGCTTCGAATATTTTTGGCTTCAGAATATTCAGTGCTGGCGCTCTATAGGACACACACTGAGAAAACCTGAGGACAATATAATAAAACACTCCGTTGTCTGGAACCCACAAAAGAAACAAAATTGCGGGAGATCTAACAACACACGGAGAAGGGAATTACAGACATGGGTGAACAATATTGGGGGAACATAGAGGGAGTTGCAGGAGATAGCAAAAGATTGGATGTCTTGACGTGTTTTGATTGATGGTCTTTTAACAAAATGGGCATAAATATAAAGGAGGAGTAAGAGCTAGGAGAAGAAGAGGAAGAAGAAGAAGAAGAAGAAGAAGCAGAAGAAGAAGAAGAAGAAGAAGAAGAAGAAGAAGAAGAAGAAGAAGAAGAAGAAGAAGAAGAAGAAGAAGAAGAAGAAGAAGAAGAAGAAGAAGAAGCAGCAGCAGCAGCAGCAGCAGCAACAGCAGTTAAACGACACCATGTACCAATAACAACTTGACTCTTGGTCTAGAAAAGCTTCAGGAATTGACCCTTGTACGCGCCTTGAGGAGTCCAGGATAAATGGTGCAAGCCCTATATTTTTTATAGGATCACTCTAGGAAGGTGATATGATCAATATCACACAGATCGCCTTTACTTCCAATGACACCATCTGGTACCCGGTTTATTCGACCAGGCAGCCTAAGCCAATTTGAAGTTTCCTCCTAGGTTAAAATTTGAACTCGCCACCACCGAACCGGCAGACAAGCGTGCGAACACCCAGGCCTACACAGCTCATACATAAATAAACGCCTCCATCATCATCATCATCATCATCATCATCATCATCATCATCATCATCATCATCATCATCATCATCATCATCATCACCATCATCAAGTGCCATGCATTGTTGCGTAGGCGTTCAATACTTTCCACAGGTCTCGGTCTTTGGTGTTCTGGATCAACTCTGCTGATGATATTCCTCCATGCCACCGTCTCAATCCATCCCGAATCATTTCTCTCAGTCTTCCTCTAACTATCTTCCCCTCGATCGTACCAGTTGTTACGATGTTCTCCAATGCCTCTCTTCTCATCACATGACCAAAGAAAGCTGTTTGTCTCTTTCTTATTGTTGTATATAGTGTTCTAGTTTCATTAGCCTCTTTCAGGCAGTCGTTGTTAGTTACTTTGGCAGTCCAAGAAATTCGTAGCATTCGTCTCAGGAACCACATCTATGTTGCTTCCAAATTCTTCCTAATTTGTTCATTTACATTTCAAGATTCACTGTCATACAGCAAAACAGGTTCTATAAAGCACTTTAGCACTCTCTTTCTTACGTTCAATGATAGTGGCTTATTGTATAGGAAACTCTTCATTTTCTTAAATGCAGTGTTGCTTGTCCTATTCTGTAGTTAATCTCTGTTGTTTATCTTCCATCTGATGTTATAAATACCCCTAGGTATTTAAAACTATCCACTTGCTTAAGAATTGTCCCTTCTATTTACATTTCACATTTTGGTGTACAACCTGTTTCTTTGATCATGATGGAGATTAGAATACATGTCTACAGATGTCGCAGGTGAACGTGCTAACACTTGCGCTATCACTCTTCTCAGTGTCTGCACTACTGAACATCAATTCTTATTAACATTAATATCGGAGTGAGCTTGTCAACTCAGGCACAGATGAATATAAATGTTGATTAATTCGTTTGGTTATTGATTTTTGTTTAATGTTGATTGAACCGACGTCATTGCACTCTTGCATAAAATGTCGAAGGTCCCGATATTTGCCGCAGTAGATATGCAATCTCACACGGCTTCGCATATTTTACAAACGATGTAACCTCATCAATATTTCATGTTTTCTTCACATATTCTTCTTCTTCTTCTTCTTCTTCTTCTTCTTCTTCTTCTTCTTCTTCTTCTTCTTCTTCTTCTTCTTCTTCTTCTTCTTCTTCTTCTTCTTCTTCTTCTTCTTCTTCTTCTTCTTCTTCTTATTTTGCTCCTCCTCCTCCTCCTCTACCTCCTACTCCTCTTCTTCTTCTTCTTCTTCTTCTTCTTCTTCTTCTTCTTCTTCTTCTTCTTCTTCTTCTTCTTCTTCTTCTTCTTCTTCTTCTGCTTCTGCTTCTTCTTCTTCTTCTTCTTCTTCTTCTTCTTCTTCTTCTTCTTCTTCTTCTTCTTCTTCTTCTTCTTCTTCTTCTTCTTCTTCTTCTTCTTCTTCTTCTTCTTCTTCTTCTTCTTCTTCTTCTTCTTCTTCTTCTTCTTCTTCTTCTTCTTCTTCTTCTTCTTCTTCTTCTTCTTCTTCTTCTTCTTCTTCTTCTTCTTCTTCTTCTTCTTCTTCTTCTTCTTCTTCTTCTTCTTCTTCTTCTTCTTCATAGAAACTCCGTATAGCGTTGGATGTCTATTCACAACTTTCTGTCTCTTGTTCTGCCAGCCATTTCTGATACCGATGTTCCTCCATGCCATGATGTCCTACTGTCCGACATCCTCTCACTTGATCTCTTATCCAACCTTCCCTTTGTCACAATGTAATCCATGGTACCCCTTCATATGACATGCCCATAATGTGGACTGTCTGCTTGTGATGCCAATAACCAGTTCTCTGCGTGAGTTAATCTCGTTCAAGATATCTTCATTACTTATTCTGTCCGTCCACGATGTTCTCACCATTCTTTTACAAAACCGTACAGATTAAATAGAGAAAATATCGTTTGTGGGATGGGTAATAAGATAAAGGACACACTGTCACGCCATACAGCGTATTGGATATATGGTGCCACCCCCATATTTTCTCCTTCACTGGGCGCTGACTGAACGCGATGGGTGTGATATCAAATTTCTTTGTTATATTACTCACCATTGTAAATTGTTTTATTGTCAGGGAGGGTAACAAATGGACTTTGTGTGTTGTAAAATTCTAGAAAATTCTTTCTCTTCAAGAGTGACCAATTCCAGTTAGGAGTATTATTATATTAGCAAGGTAAGCATATAATCTATAATCATAGGTAGTTATCCAAATTTAAAATAATTTTACCTATGAATGAAAGTGCTGTCATTTCATTTCTGCCCTGGTAGGTTAACTATCAGTTAGGCCGGGTAAAGAAAAATAGCTAGAGGTCTTTCGGATTACGTGACACTTTCCCTAACTCGTCCATTTTCTTCTCCTCCATCATATCACTGAGTTATGGATTCCAGCGTCGTCTAGCTGACATAAATAACAACGTATTGCAGAAGTTTTGTTCTCACAACAACATACAGTTCACCAACAACACAACGGTGTTTACTTCACAGTCTGGAGCACCTAAAAAGCGACTTTATAAGGATCAAGTACATTTGTCTACATTGGGCACCAGCTTGCTCGCCAAAAAATATTAAATACCCTGAACGTACACAACCTACATTCAATACTGGATCGTGTAGGACACTTTTAGCTACACCACCTCAAACTCAAGCCAGACGACATACTGCCGCCACATCAAGTACCAATAGGCCAGAAGAGAGCAGACCAATCATAACCACGGCACCTGATATCCAAGCCAGACTGAACATTTCCACCACACCAAATCCGTACAATACGCCCTCTTTCACACAGGAGGGTGATAATTATGAAGATACGTTCCCTCTTCTCCACAGCAAGGATCAATCCAGTAGTAACAACAACGTGCCACCACAGCCTCCTGTTAGTCACGAATCAGAACCTGTAGTTGGAAGTCGTTACACACCCGTGAGAAATCAACAGTATCTATTCCATTGTAACCCAGAGTTGTTATACCTCACACGGTTTAGCCCAGCTTCACTTCGGCAGGCATTTATGATGTCGCTGTACCAAGGACCAACACTGCCTGGTATTTACTAGCAATTCAGCACAAAGCAACACCGGATCTCGGTACAAGAAAGAGCCTCTCCTAGAAAGTTTATGCGCATACTTGGTTATTGATTTATATAGCAATGTATTAGATTGTACGTGGCTGTAAACATTGACTCGTATTGAAGTCACAGAGATTGACACTTAGATATCTTTTATAATACTTTTTATCGCGTTTATACTCTGAGTGAGGGGGTCTTAACTGATCATCCTTACTTATCTTTATACTATTTTGTGTGTGCGTGTGTGTTTATATTGATAGAGATATTACTGTTTCTCTGTACTTTAGAGTGTGTATTTGTTATAAAGGACGTAAGTTGTATTCATTTTGTGTTTTAAAATATTCATGATTACGCATTGTTAAAATGTCTAATAAGTACGAACACTGGCTCAGTAATAATGGGCTCAGAATCGGACATTTAAATATCTACCATCTATTAGGGAAGCTGCCTGAACTATCACTTATAGTTAATCAAAATTGTCACATGTTCGGCGTTAGCGAAAGTCGATTAAATAGCAACATCTCAGATGATGACATCGCTATCAGAGGCTTTAAAACCATTAGAAGAGATCCCTATCAGAAACAAGAGACGGGTATTGTAGTTTATATTTCTAACTCGCTTAACGTCCACCGTAGGCTAGATTTTGAAACCTGTGAGATTGAGTGTGTATGGCTTGAGGTTAAGCTTCAAAATCGCATACCCCTAGTAGTTGGCTATCTTTATCGAAACCCCAGTGCAGGAAATATCTGGTATGAAAAATTCACCACTATGATGGATGTAGTCTTTAGTAATGCTAGAGAAATAATACTGCTAGGCCACTTCAACATAGACACTAACAAATCAAACAAAACATGGGAAAACATAATAGTGTCATATAACTTCCAACAGTTAGTCAAACAAGCCACTTGAATAATAACATCATCTGCAACACTTATAGATCATATTTATACTACGTGCGCTGACAACATCACAGAATGTACTGTACCTATGAATGCAATGAGTGATCACTACCAAATATGTTGCACGTGGTCGAAAAGAGGTACCAAAACTCCCAAACACAAACATATAAGTATAAAATATAGAAATTACAAAAACTTCAATCAAGATGCCTTCTTACAAGACTTGCTCAACTCATCTCTGAACTATGTTTACCAGCTTCCTGACCCAGATGATGCTCTGGACCACTGGCTGAATACCTTTCTAAGCGTATTTGATAAGCATGTTCCATTTAAGGAAGTTCTTGTTAAACATCACACAAAGCCCTCGTGGATCATACAGGAGGTAGTTGAACTTATGAGAGACCGGGACAGGGCACATAAAAATAGAGATCTAACTATGTACCGTAGTCTGAGAAACAAAGTTCAATATGTTATTCGAAAGGAAAAGAAAAAATATTATAAGAACCTAATAATAGATAAAACCAACACTAAAGATATAAGGAAAGCAATTAATACCTTGACAAACAAACACAAATCATCACAATCGTTAACATCAAATCAGGTTACATGTGATCAATTCAGTAGTTTCTTTCAGTCTGACATAAACCAACTGAAGGCCGCAATACCAGATGTGCCTCATGACATATCTTTATTATCATCATTCTGTGAGAGCAAATGCAATGGAGACATTCCCACAAACATACCGCTAATGACGACCACTGAAGTATTTACTCATCTCAGTAGCCTAAAAAACAATAACTCATCAGGACTAGTTGGAATCAGTAATCGGATCCTTCGCTATGCTGCACCGGCGATCTGCGAGTCACTAACTTTAATATATAATCAATGTCTCACCAAACGTCACTTCCCATCAGCCTTTAAAATCGCTAAAGTGTATCCTCATTTAAAAGCTGATTCATTAGACGATTCTATCATGAGTAATTATAGGCCAATTTCCGTATTATCCTCTTTATCCAAACCGCTAGAAAAGCACATCCACAAAACAACACTAGAGCACTTAGTTCGCCACAAACTAATAGCTGACATTCAGTCAGGATTTCGGCCAAAATATTCCTGCCATACGGCTCTAATAAACATGATAGAAAACTGGCATCAAAATATTAACGACAATACTCTATGTGGAACGATGTTTATAGACTTTAAAAAAGCATTAGATATGATAGATCATACTATCCCAATTAAAAAACTAGAAACAATGAAAGTAAGCTTTAATATAGTGACATTAATAAACTCATTCTTATTAGACAGAAAACAAGTAGTATCACACAATAAATCTCTATGGCTATTACCATTAATATTGGAGTACCTCAGGGGTCTATACTTGGCCCTTTGTTATTTGCCATGTATATAAATGGTCTTCCCTTATATCTGTCATCGTCCTGCGACTTATTTGCAGACGACTGCACAGTATATACAAACGCTATTGATCGTAATGTGCTAGAATTATCATTGCAACAGGAAATAAATAGTGTAGTTAACTGGAGTCATGCAAACCGCATGCAAATTAACATTTCTAAAACAAAATTTATGTTAATAGGAACGAGGCAAAGACTTCACACTCTAAACTCGCAGGGAACTCTTCAGCTGCACATTGGTAGCACACCTATAGAAAGTGTAACCGAGCACAAGGCACTGGGTCTTATTATAGATCAAAATCTATCCTTTAATTCCCATGTTCATGCTCTAGTTAAACAAATAGCCAAAAAAGTATACCAACTTGCCAAATTTAAAAACTTCCTCGACGAAAACACAAGAAAGATATTCTATACTTCCCACATACAAACACATATTGATTATTGCTCCACAATCTGGGATGGATGCGCCAAATCAATAACAAAACGCATTTATTCGCTCCAGAAAAGGGCAGTGCGGCTAATCAATGGTGATAAGTTTACAGATAATCCTAACCTACATGAACGTCTTCAGTTCCTGCCACTCCACAAACGCCTACTTTTTAATAAGGCTAAACTAACTCACAAAATCCTATTTCAAAATGCCCCAAGCTACCTTTGGCCATTGTTTAAATATAACGCAAGACATAGTGAACGACTAAATATACTTCATGTCCCTAAACCTAGGATAGACTTATATAAAACAAGCTTAGCATATTCTGCCACTCAGTTGTGGAATAATCTTCCACAAGAAATCAAAGACACCACCAATCATTATACATACAGTCGCAACCTGTTTGAACACTACCTTAAAACAGACTACATGCCCCCTTTAAAAAAAAACAGCAACAAAGACAATAATAGTGGTAAATTATCTCGAACGACAACTAGCCACACACACACACACAAAAAAAAAAAAAAAAAAAAATTCCCATATGTGTGGCACCTTACACCCGTCTTGAGTATTTATGATGTTCATGTTAAACATTGCCTCAATGAGTCATGTATTATTGATTATTTTTCATGTGTTTTAATGCTTATTGTTCTTTTGTTGTCAAAGAATTGCTTCATAAGAGATGTTGAATGAAAGAATGTATGAGAGGAATTAGAGAAGAAGGGCAGAATGCCAGACGGGCCTGCGTGCCCAATTGTTAAACCTTTGAAAATAAAGATTTTCGTTCGTTCGTTCGTTCGTTCAACATTCTGTTCTATTAGTTTTCTTGGGCTTTTTAAGATACTGAAGCTTGTAAGAGGCAGATTATCACAAGAACTCACTTGAAATTTAACTCTACGAGCGAAAAGAAATCTATTGACTTCTTTCTCGGGGAATTAGTGAAATTAAACTTATCATCCTGTGGCTACTAGTAAACGGAGCTTTCTATCTACTCTGTTTCCTTTGGATACTTTGTTATCACTGTTACACTTCTATGTAGGATTACTATCGAAGGCCATGGGTTTTTGCCTTGGATCATTCTCGGATAACTCACTTTTGTCAGGAGGAATGGGGTCTGCTTGTGGCAGATCATATGTTGATCTGTTCTTTTCTATCTGAAGGAGGTCTTGAGTTAATTAATAGTGGATAATGAGGGGCGAGGATTAACGCCTGGGTATGGCTGGAAGTACTTAACTGATTCTCATTTAGTCTCTTGCCGGATTCCCTCTTTTTCTATATCTCGAAATTTCAAATTCAGTTTAAACGATCGACCAATATACTATCAATGTGAGCAGAAAGCAGAACTAGTCAACACCCTAAGAAAATCACTACATGAGATTGTGCTGAAGACTGTATCGGGTGGACATGAAAGTCGACCTTCGTCTGTATACCTGTATATCATCGTTTCTAGGCAGTAGTGACCGACACGGATGTTTCTCAGTTACTGCAGAGTACAGATTCCCACAAACATCCACTTAACAGCATTCAACTTAATAAACCTCCGCATGATGTCATTCACATACAGACAAAATCAATTCTAAAAATGAATGATTCTTTTCAAGGACTGTTTCCATCATGATTTTCACAGGTTTTCTCACTCTTGTCTAGTTAGTTTTTATTAAAATTGTACTGTTATAATTTCCATATATTTTAATTTGTTAATTCACTGAGTATATCGAAACAATTAGTATAATGAGTCACATCACAAAGATCGTGTTACGAATTATCATGCAAAGAGTGAGGCAGAAAATACAAACTGAAATAGGGGAAGAACAATGTGGGTTTGTAGAAGGAAAGGGTACAGTAAATGCTGTGTATATGCTGCGGACAGTTATTGAACGTGCTATAGAAGTAAACAAGGATATACATCTTTGCTTTATTGACTACACAAAGGCTTTTTATAGAGTTAGACATGTCAACATAGTGGATATGCTTGCAGATCTACAAATTGATGGGAAAGACATTAGACTTATAAAAAACTTATATTGGAAACAACAAGCTGTCATAAGGATTGATAATGAAATGGGGCAATATCAACCTATTAAGAGAGGTGTTAGGCAATGATGTGTAATGTCTCAAGATCTTGTTTCCCTATACAGTGAACATATTTTCAGAAATGTAGAAGACATAAATGGAATCAGCATTAGAGGACGAAACATAAATAACATTAGATATGCAGATGATAGCAGTATTGATTGCAGACAATGCACAGTGAGCAGCTGGGGTTGGAATTAAATTGTAAGAAGACACAGGTTATGGTCGTCACTAGGAAGAGCGAAGTACCACAATGTAATGTACAAGTAAATGGGAATATTCTCCAACAAGTGAATCGGTACAATTATCTCGGAACAGTCATAACATCTGATGGGAGATGCCTTGAAGAGATTAGAACAAAAGGATAATATACGGGGTAGGGGCCTATTCCATCGCGCCGCTCACACATCGGCCTACCCCTACACATACACACATACACCTACACACTGGGACTCGACCCAGGTCCCGGGTGACTAGTTGGTCTACTTATCTATATAAATAATCCACATGCACGGGGCTTACCTTTAAATGGTCTCGAAAGCGATCGGGGGAAGCGGAGGCGGCCGGCAAGGGTACCTGTGGGCGGGGCGGTCGGTAGGGGGTAGCCAGGGCCGGAAGTAGTCATCACGACAACCGGAAGTGGTCATCCAAACCCAAGAAAAACACCCGCCAAGTTCAAAATATCTGGGTCAATTGTGGTCCGTTTTTGTGACGAAACAAGATGGCCGGATAACCCCGTAAAGAACGATTTATCGGGGGTTTGAAACCCCAAATACTACCTGAATACCCTTTAGCAAGATGAAAAACATTCTGACCAATAAAAGGATGTCAATTGAAACGAGATAAAGAGTGTTGAGGGGACACATAGAGCCTGTTATTTTGTATGGATGTGAAACTTGGACAATGTGCAGTCAAGCTGAAAAGCATCTGATAGCTGCAGAAATGTGGTTTCTGAGGAAAATGCAAAGAATACCATGGACACATAGAAAAACCAATGACCAAGTACTACAGGAGACAAATGAAAATCGTAGATTGATTAGAGAAATTAGACGTAGACAGTCAAAATTATTTGGATATGTTATGAGAAGAAATGGACTGGAGAACTTAGTGACAACTAGCAGGATCGAATGGTACAGACCAAGAGGAAGACCGAGAGGAAAATATCTGGATGGCTTGGCCACATGGCATGGACGAGACAGGAACACTGAGCTGATCCACGACTCTGGTGATCGAGTGAAATGGCGAGTCATGACCGCCAACGCTTTCCGGCATGGCACATGATTGATTGATTGATTGAATTCCCTGAGAGAGTGAACTGCTTGCACTTAGAAAGAGAGATGCACACAAAAGTAAGCTACTTCAAAAAACTGGTCACGGTTGTTAAAAGTGAAAAATGGGCAGAGGTGTGTCAAAGAGTAAGCACAGACAAGTCACTGAAATTGTTCTGGCGACTACATAAAAGCATGAGTGGTGTAGTCAAGAATAAGAGCATTTCTGACTTCCAAGGTGCTGACCTCATCTGGCAGAGGACTGACAAGGACAAGGGCAAAGCCCTCTTTGAACGCTACCTTGAGCAGAGCAACCAGACAGACATGGGAGGCCGAAATCTGGCCAAGGAGGTCACCTCAGACAGATGCAAGGCCCAGAACACCTCGGATGAAGACACAGTGACAGTGAAAGAAATCAAGGATGTGCTTCGACGATCAAAAAACAGTGCTCCAGGTCCTGATGGCATAAGATACGACGACATAAATAGGTGTACCGACAATGAGCTAGAGAAACTAGCAGACATGTACAACAACAGTATAGGGAGTGCTAGCATCAAGGAGGAATGGTTACACAGCTATCTGATTCCTTTGCCGAAGCCTGACAAAGACCACACAAAAATTCAGGGATATCGAATTATAACCATGCATAATACAATAGGCAAGCTGCTGGAGAAGGTAATTGCCAGGAAAATATCAGGCCAACTAGAGAGGCAAGGTGTTTTCCCACCCACCCTGGGTGGGTACCATCCAAAAAGAGAAACCTGGACCAATGCAGCAGTCTTTGCCCAGGATGTCTATGAAGATTTCCACTCAGGCACTGAAACCGTTGCTGCAGCGATTGATCTTGAGGACGCATACAACAGAGTACCACTGGATTTTTTAATGTTTCAGCTTCTCGAACTAAACGTAAGTCCATTCCTCCTTAGTTGGATCGCTGTAGCCCTCTTCCAACGGAAAGTAGTTTTTAGATGTGGCAGTTGGACTTCGGAACCAACAACAATATATCCTGGCCTACCACAGGGATCACCATTATCTCCGGTACTGTTCAACGCCTACACAGTGAGAATCACCAGTGAGCAGATCACTGGACCTGGCAGGACATTGTCATATGCCGATGATGTTTTAGTGTATCGTCAGGGTAAGGATAGAGAGGAGGTTGCTGGGGAACTACAAACCGAACTCAATCGCATAAGTACTTGGTGTGATGAAGCTGGGGCAATGGTCAACCCAACAAAGGCAACAGTGACTTGGTTCTCGTTGAATAATCATATTGTCAACACTCCAACACCAACTGTAATGCTGTGTTCAGAGACGGTGGAAAGAACGCAGGCAATGAATTACCTGGGGATACGGTTTGATCGAAGCCTTGCTTATAATGTGCACATAGACCAGGTGATAATAAAGGCCAAGCGGGGTTTGGCAGCAATGCGGGTGATGGCGGCAGCAAACTGTGAGCAGCGCCATCTATGTCTTCTGTACGAGGGGCTGGTCGTGTCTGTTTTGGAGTATGCAATGGCAATCCTGACTCTCAGCCATAAGCAGATAGAAAGGATGGAAAGGATACAGAATGAAGCTATGCGCATTATTCTTGGATGTACAAGAGATACAGCATGCATGGCGATGCGCTACCTTCTTGATTTTCCAACCATTGAAGAGAGAATACAAGGTTGCAGGGCACGCGCCTACCTCAGAATTAACGTAAACACACAACATCCACTGCATAGTGAAATTAGGAAGGTGAAGGGCAGCAGGTTAAAAAGAGGAAGGTCGTGGATGGGTCAAGCCGAAGACGTTCTTCAACAGGTGTGTTCACTTGAGGACTTAGAACCTGGCGAGGAGTGGGTGCAAGTGCCAACAGACTTCTGCACATCCTTTTCAGTTTGCATCCAACTAGATAGAAAATGCAGACAAGAAAATCCGGCTGCTGTTGAGGCTGAAGTACAAGCGTTGATTTTCGAGAATTCGCTAGACGGTGACGCGGTCATCTACACAGATGGGTCGGTCGTCCGACATGTGAGAAGCTCATGGGCCTTTACAGCTCGGGCCGGAGGGAGAATTGTGAAGGAGGACTCTGGTGCTTTCACTGAAACCACAAGTAATCTGACCATGGAAGTCATGGCAGTAAGTAAAGCAATAACATGGCTCGAGACACAGACATTCACTAGGGCTTGTTTCCTCAGCGACTCAATGAACATGATCAAGAGGATAGAGGAGGGGTCGATCCGAAGAGAATGGTTGCTGCCTCTGGAGCGGTCTCGACTGGCAAAGATTAGTTTCATCTTCGTGCCAGGGCATGCGGGAGTACAAGGAAATGAGCGGGCTGACAAGCTCGCAGGTGAGGCTACTGTGGAGGGCGGACGCGTCATGGACCAGGCCAACATCCTGAATGCTCTACGAGAAGTAAGACTTTTGCGAGAACCAAGTGATGACTGTGAATCTACAACAATGGCCAGACTGCGAGAGCAGCAAATTAAAAGAGGGGTGGCCAAACAAGAACACTACGCAGGAAGCCAAAGAAGATTGATAAACCAACACAGAACTGGCGTCGTTAGCCGCTACACGTTGCGGGATTTGCTGAGGAGGGGATCCGAGCACTTATGGACTGAATGGTTCGATGTGCAACGAGGATGATCTGTCGACTAACTAACTAACTAACTAACTGAGAGAGTGGGAATTTGTGTCTCAATTGGTATATCTGTCTGACTGACTCAGATCTTGTTGTATGTGTTTATCTAAACTATCTTTCTATTCCACACTTCTCTAATCAGTGTGCAACATTCCCCTAGGTGTTAACATTGTGTAAATCGTTTGTCTGAGAGTGTGACGGATAAATTAGGACAATTATTTGGTAAGCTATTTCTAGGAAATATGCAACTATCCGGGATGAGATCATACGATCTCTTGGGATCCCTTGAAAGGCATTCGACGGATGACGTGGAGAGTATCATGTCGGCCGCATTTACCTCCCCCCAGAAAATATCCCAGCAGCCATTTTAGACCGAGTCGAAATGTAAACACCCCCCTCACACGCACTTTGAAGGGAACCCGAACACAAGACCACCCACAGCGTTCCTCTATACAGCATCTTTCCGTGGTATGGTGGTTATGGTGGTCGCTCGACCAGACTGTCCGTGGTTCAGTCTCTATCAGTGGCAGCATTTTTATTACTGTCTTCTACATCTCATACACAAGCATATTTTGGGGCTGTTTGTGATTTAAGGGCAAGTTTATGTTTAATAATTTGCCATTGCTTTCTGAACAAATCGGCACTTATACCACTGTATGGAAACCAACACAAAGCGGTTTGATTCAAAATCGCCCGCAGCAGTGTTTCGAAGGCGGTATGTGGGATTACGAATTGCGTTCGTAACCCCCTTGCAACAGAGTACAATCATAACAAGTGTAAGAAATTATGTAGGAACGAAGGGTGTTAATGAAGACAGCTGGCCACCATACCCCATTATGCTGTGGCCTATAATTTGTGACGAACCCAATTGCAATATCTGCCCTTACCTGTGTTTTATAACAATTGTGTACGAGGGGGCTTCACATGAACACTTTAAACTGTCCAATGACTCTTTGAGTTGTCAAAGCAAGTGGAAATCACCTGGGGCTAGATCTGGCGAGTACAGGCGATGTGGTACACACTGAACGTGACGGTCTTCGATGGTTTCAATCGTTGCACGGGCAGTACGGGGTCGGCATTGTCATGGGTTCGGCATTGTCATGATGCAAAGGAACACCTGTATTCAGAAGTATACTTCTTTTGGATTTGATTGCTAGTCGAAACTTTCTATCCCTCATACACTTGTTGGACTGACAGCATTGCATCACGATACTGGACCTTTATTCACCGATAAATTTCTATAGGTTTCAACCCTTCGTTGATAAAATAAAGCGGATAACAGAACGCCGCTCCTCATTGCTGCACGTCAAAAGTGGGCCATCATCAATCTGTCCTTATGATGTCCACGTGCTTGTCTGCACAGTGATGTCATCTGCTTAACACTCTTGACATCCTTAACAACAATATTGACAGGTTACATGACAATAGCATGGTTATTATAATTTCTACCACATTTCTATCGCATCTATCTCATTTCTATCACACTCTATCACAGGCCGGCTCCATGGCGAATCATAAACAACAATATTGACAGGTTACAAGACAATGTCATGGTTATTGTAATATCTATCACATTTCTTTCTACTCTATCTAATTTCTATCACACTTATATCACAGGCCTGCTCCGCGGCAAAGGTGTTACGGACGCAGTTCGTAATCCCAGATACCCGCGTTCAAGCACCTCTGCGGGCGTTTTGGCAGCAAACCGTCTTGCGTTATTCTTTTATGAAATAGTATCGGTGCCGGTCGTTCAGAAAGCAATGACAAACTACTGAACTACTGAACGTAAATTTGCCAAGAAATCACAACAGCAAAACAATGTTGGTGTAGACTGCAACGTCTTGTAAATAATATGCAAACCACATCACATTTTTAAGGTTTACATTTGAAGCCCCATGGTACTTTACTTCTGAAAATTAATTTTTCAAGCGGATTCAGATCACCAGGGCCGTGACAGCGCAGTGGGTAGAGCTCTTGCCTACTGGCCCGTGGACATGTGGTTCACCCTTGAACTTTCCTTGCCGCCTTGGCTTCTTTCGGTCATGCTTGCTTGCCACATTGTCCTCTTTCACACCGGCGTGCCATACGAAAACTCAAACTATATGTTTGTTTTCCAGGCTGCTTCTTTCACTCTTTCATTCCACGTTTCCCGCTTTTACTTTTCCTTGATAAGTTTCCCTGTAGCACGTTGTCTCTCCACGATTCCGCCTCGCGAGTGTGCCCACCGCGTTTCTTTCTCGTTGTTTCGTTGTCACGTTTCTTTCTCGCATAATATGTACCACGTTTCCCTCTCTCACGGTTGCTTGCCACGTTTTCCTCTTCCTCTCTTGATTATCACGTTCCCTCTTCCTCTCTTGCTCACCGCGTTTCCCTCTTTCTCTCTGTCTTGTCACGTTGTCAAGGGATCAGCAAAGCACTGCTCTAACTGTCCGCCTGTAGGAGCTTCCGTCCTAGACCAGTTGCCCTGACATGAATCTTTAGGAGGAAAACAACGGGTGGGATGGGGAGGGGCGGTGTATGATAACCGCGACTTCTGCAAAGTATCTGCTATCAGAAGATTTTAGGGACTGAGTCTGCGTGAACGTTGTGGCTAGTGCTCTAATGTGACAAACCGATGGTCCCAGATTTAACCTCCAACCATGTGTGCCAGGGAGTCTCCGTAGTTTAGTTAGTTAGATAGTTAGTCGACAGATCATCCTCATTGCACATCGAACCATTCAGTCCATAAGTGCTCGGATCCCCTCCTCAGAAAATCCCGCAGCGTGTAGCGGCTAACGACGCCAGTTCTGTGTTGGTTTATTAATCTTCTTTGGCTTCCTGCGTAGTGTTCTTGTTTGGCCACCCCTCTTTTAATTTGCTGCTCTCGCAGTCTGGCCATTGTTGTAGATTCACAGTCATCACTTGGTTCTCGCAAAAGTCTTACTTCTCGTAGAGCATTCAGAATGTCAGCCTGGTCCATGGCGCGTCCGCCCTCCACAGTAGCCTCACCTGCGAGCTTGTCAGCCCTCTCATTTCCTTGTGCTCCCGCATGCCCTGGCACGAAGATGAAATTAATCTTTGCCAGCCGAGACCGCTCCAGAGGCAGCAACCATTCTCTTCGGATCGACCCCTCCTCTATCCTCTTGATCATGTTCATTGAGTCTCTAAGGAAACAAGCCCTAGTGAATGTCTGTGTCTCGAGCCATGTTATTGCTTTACTTACTGCCATGACTTCCATGGTCAGGCTACTTGTGGTTTCAGTGAAAGCACCAGAGTCCTCCTTCACAATTCTCCCTCCGGCCCGAGCTGTAAAGGCCCATGAGCTTCTCACATGTCGGACGACCGACCCATCTGTGTAGATGACCGCGTCACCGTCTAGCGAATTCTCGAAAATCAACGCTTGTACTTCAGCCTCAACAGCAGCCGGATTTTCTTGTCTGCATTTTCTATCTAGTTGGATGCAAACTGAAAAGGATGTGCAGAAGTCTGTTGGCACTTGGACCCACTCCTCGCCAGGTTCTAAGTCCCCAAGTGAACACACCTGTTGAAGAATGTCTTCGGCTTGACCCATCCACGACCGTCCTCTTTTTAACCTGCTGCCCTTCACCTTCCTAATTTCACTATGCAGTGGATGTTGTGTGTTTGCGTTAATTCTGAGGTAGGCGCGTGCCCTGCAAACTTGGATTCTCTCTTCAATGGTTGGAAAATCAAGAAGGTAGCGCATCGCCCTGCATGCTGTATCTCTTGTACATCCAAGAATAATGCGCATAGCTTCATTCTGTATCCTTTCCATCCTTTCTATCTGCTTATGGCTGAGAGTCAGGATTGCCATTGCATACTCCAAAACAGACATGACCAACCCCTCGTACAGAAGACATAGATGGCGCTGCTCACAGTTTGCTGCCGCCATCACCCGCATCGCTGCCAAACCCCGCTTGGCCTTTGTTATCACCTGGTCTATGTGCACATTATAAGCAAGGCTTCGATCAAACCGTATCCCCAGGTAATTCATTGCCTGCGTTCTTTCCACCGTCTCTGAACACAGCATTACAGTTGGTGTTGGAGTGTTGACAATATGATTATTCAACGAGAACCAAGTCACTGTTGCCTTTGTTGGGTTGACCATTGCCCCAGCGTCATCACACCAAGTACTTATGCGATTGAGTTCTGTTTGTAGTTCCACAGCAACCTCCTCTCTATCCTTCCCCTGACGATACACTAAAACATCATCGGCATATGACAATGTCCTGCCAGGTCCAGTGATCTGCTCACTGGTGATTCTCACTGTGTAGGCGTTGAACAGTACCGGAGATAATGGTGATCCCTGTGGTAGGCCAGGATATATTGTTGTTGGTTCCGAAGTCCAACTGCCACATCTAAAAACTACTTTCCGTTGGAAGAGGGCTGCAGCGATCCAACTAAGGAGGAATGGACTTACGTTTAGTTCAAGAAGCTGAAACATTAAAAAATCCAGTGGTACTCTGTTGTATGCGTCCTCAAGATCAATCGCTGCAGCAACGGTTTCAGTGCCTGAGTAGAAACCTTCATAGACATCATGGGCAAAGACTGCTGCATTGGTCCAGGTTTCTCTTTTTGGACGGTACCCACCCAGGGTAGGTGGGAAAACACCTTGCCTCTCTAGTTGGCTTGATATTTTCCTGGCAATTACCTTCTCCAGCAGCTTGCCTATTGTATTCTGCATGGTTATAATTCGATATCCCTGAATTTTTGTGTGGTCTTTGTCAGGCTTCGGCAAGGGAATCAGATAGCTTTGTAACCATTCCTCCTTGGAAGAGGGCTGCAGCGATCCAACTAAGGAGGAATGGACTTACGTTTAGTTCAAGAAGCTGAAACATTAAAATATCCAGTGGTACTCTGTTGTATGCGTCCAAGATCAATCGCCGCAGCAACGGTTTCAGTGCCTGAGTGGAAACCTTCATAGACATCATGGGCAAAGACTGCTGCATTGGTCCAGGTTTCTCTTTTTGGACGGTACCCACCCAGGGTAGGTGGGAAAACACCTTGCCTCTCTAGTTGGCTTGATATTTTCCTGGCAATTACCTTCTCCAGCAGCTTGCCTATTGTATTCTGCATGGTTATAATTCGATATCCCTGAATTTTTGTGTGGTCTTTGTCAGACTTCGGCAAGGGAATCAGATAGCTGTGTAACCATTCCTCCTTAATGCTAACACTCCCTATACTGTTGTTGTACATGTCTGCTAGTTTCTCTAGCTCATTGTCGGTACACCTATTTATGTTGGTGAGGGGATGCGGCCAGCGTGGCACAAACACGTTACTCCTCACGTGCTGTTTGGCCACAAAGACATTGCTTCTTTCAGTGTCCAATTAACTTGTATTTCCGAACCCTGATCTCGACTGACAATTCTTTTGTAATTCTAAGTGTACTGATTATGATTTCCTCATTATTGCTGTCTTTCAAGTAAATTAGCCCGCGTTTTCTGTATATTCATATTTCAGCAACATTCATTCTGTATCATCATACTTCTCAAGATATCAATATAGTTCAATACAGTTACACAGTTCAACCATAACGATCTTATTCCTATGGAGTCAATACTACTTTTTGCATAGAAACAACGTAACGTTGAGCACCGGTTGGGTCACGGCGATACGGTGCATTACATCATTAATACACAATCTCTGATCTTCACGCATAATTACATAGCAGCTTCGATCAGACCAACTCGCACTAAATTAAATTACTTTGAATGAGGAGCTTTCGGGAGCATACACCGACCACAGATATGTCACTGGGTACTCATCCGTAACGGAACACAGCTCATTCTCCACGTATACACAAAGTGATAACAATTCACAGTCACTCTCTTAACCATGGTAAACAAATGTATTTTTTAAAACATCATAATAATCATCATCATCATCATCATCATCATCATCATCATCATCATCATCATCATCATCATCATCATCATCATCATCATCATCATCATCATCATTATCATCATCGTCATCATCATCATCATAATCATCATCATCATCATCATCATCATCATCATCATCATCATCATCATCATCATCTTCATCATCATCTTCATCATCAGAAACACCCAAATCCCCCTTAGCACCATCCAACACCCTCTGCAACGGAGAATCGCGATAATAAATCTCCAGCAGTACTCTCTTGATCTTTGGTTGTACAATTTACCAGTCGTTTCCTGGTCATTTCTGGGTCGTGTCAGTTCATCTATATCTTTGACGGCCGGTGATTATCTGGGCTTCGACTTTACAATCTATTAAAGTTTTCAGTAGACCGTTATGGCGTTTGACAGTACTTTTTATGTGTATATTTTAATGTACACATGTTCGTGACAGTTATAAGCTTCGAAAAATCTAAATGGAGCGGTGGTCAGGCATTGGCTAGTTGACTGACAAGCCAAAACAATGGTCGAACGTTCTATCAACAGTGATTGCTAAATCGGACATATCCAGATAAGTAAAGCTTTGAAGTCAAGCCTGTTCATAAACTGGACTCCAGAGATTTTGCTGGGAAGGACAAGTACCAGAAAGAGAGGTAGCCACATCACTTTATAATGTCGACATAATACTTCGACCGGCTGACAATTCACATCTGCGGCGATTTCGGCTAAAGAATTGTATTTTCATTTTAAACTTTTAAGTCTGGTTAAAATGTTCTATATTTTTCATTTATTTCAGGTGCATGCGTTTAAATTTAACCTTTTATTGTGAATTGTGTTATATTAATGCTGGTCCATTCATGTATACACATTATCCATTCTAATTTGCCTCATGTATACACACTAACCATTCCAATTTGTCCCACGTATACACATTATCCATTCTAATTTGTCTAACGTATACACATTATCCATTCTAATTTATCTAACGCAGTGGTTCTCGACCTTTTTTGGCCCGTACCCCCCTTCGCCCTATTTTCAGAACGTCATTCCCCACCTTTCGTATTTCCTACTTAAAAACTTTGGCCCGTGTCCCCCTTCACCATATTTTCATAACGTAATCCCCACCCCCTTTTTTTCGTATTTCCTACCTAAAAATCCCTCCCCACCCCTACACAGTATACGTAATAATGGAAGCTAAATTTAATAGCACATACTAAAATAAGTCTAGACGTCCACATAAAACATGATTTGTGGGTCTCAATCAATCAATCATGTGCCATGCTGGAAAGCGTGGGCGGTCATGATTCGCCATTTCACTCGATCACCAGAGTCGTGGATCAGCTCAGTGTTCCTGTCTTGTCCATGCCATGTGGCCAAGCCATCCAGGTATTTTCCTCTCGGTCTTCCTCTTGGTCTGTTCCCTTCGATCTTGCCAGCTGTCACTAAGTTCTCCAGTCCATTTCTTCTCATAACATGTCCAAAAAATTTTGACTGTCTACGTCTAATTTCTCTAATCAATCTACGATTTTCATTTGTCTCTTGTAGTACTTGGTCATTGGTTTTTCTATCTGTCCATGGTATTCTTTGCATTTTCCTCAGAAACCACATTTCTGCAGCCATCAGATGTTTTTCAGCTTGACTGCACATTGTCCAAGTTTCACATCCATACAAAAGAACAGGCTCTATGTATCCCCTCAACACTCTTTTTCTCATTTCAATTTACATCATTTTATTGGTCAGAATGTTTTTCATCTTGCTAAAGGCTACTTTCGCCATGGCGATTCTTGTTCTAATCTCTTCAAGGCATCTGCCATCAGATGTTATGACTGTTCCGAGATAATTGAACCGATTCACTTGTTGAAGAATATTCCCATTTACTTGTATATTACATTGTGGTACTTCGTTCTTCCTAGTGACGACCATAACCTGTGTCTTCCTACAATTTAATTCCAACCCCAGCTGCTCACTGTGTACAACAACAGCGTCTATTAATTGTTGCAGATCCTGTGCATTGTCTGCAATAAATACTGTATCATCTGCATATCTAATGTTATTTATGTTTCATCCTCCAATGCTGATTCCATTTAGGTCTTCTACATTTCTGAAAATATTTTAACTGTATAGGGAAAAAAGATCTGGAGACATTACACATCCCTGCCTAACACATCTCTTAATAGGTTGATATTGTCCTACTTCATTATCAATCCTTATGGCAGCTTGTTGTTTCCAATATATGTTTTTTATAAGTCTAATGTCTTTCCCATCAATTTGTAGATCTGCAAGCATATCCACAATGTTGACATGTCTAACTCTATCAAAAGCCTTTGTGTAGTCAATAAAGCAAAGATGTATATCCTTGTTTACTTCTAAAGCACGTTCAATAACTGTTCGCAGCATATACACAGCATTTACTGTACCCTTTCCTTCTACAAACCCACATTGTTCTTCCCCTATTTCAGGTTGTATTTTCTTCCTCACTCTTTGCATGATAATTCGTAACAAAATCTTTGTGATGTGACTCATTATACTAATTGTTCTGTGTTGATCACATTCTAAGGTTCCTGATTTCTTTGGGATTGCAATAAATACAGAATTACATAATTCAGAAGGTATATCTCCAGTATCATATAATGGTCTACTTGTTAACTTGTGGGTCTACTTACTTTATAAATTGAATTTTAGAAGGGTGAGGCGCACTGAACCGTACAGTATGAAGGGAAAAACATTTTCAAGTAATCGGTTCTTGTATTAACGCGATCTTGAAATAATCCTAATCCCCCCCCCCCCCCCATCCCCCACTGGAAACCCTAAAATCGAATTCCCCTAAATCGAAACCCTAAAATCGAAATTTATATTCTAAAATAGAAATCCCCACCGGTTGAGAACCACTGGTCTAACGTATACACACTATCTATTCTAATTTGTTTCACGTATATGCATTATCTATTCTAATTTGTCTTACGTATACACATTATCCGTTCTAATTTGTCTCATGTATACACATTATCCATTCTAATTTGTCTCTCGTTTGGGCATCATGTTTGTAAATCTCTTCCTCAGAAACACGCCATGTTTCTTTGTCTCTTCATCGTACCATATGGGTCTGTGATGAGATAGGACGAATACATATTTCAAGTTCAGTACTTGTGAAATACTTCTCCTAATAGTGTATAGTGCACACCGAGTTTAACTAGAGTTTGTTAAGGAATCAATGATGCTTTAGTGAGGATGAAGAGAATTTAGGAAACCAGCGTGGGGTTGCATCCACCAGTCATTCTTGTGCGGATATCCAGGATTGCATGGTACCTGGAGTGCTTTGTACAAACGAGATGTACTTTTAAGGTATCGATAGAGCAACTCTCTCTCTCTCTCTCTCTCTCTCTCTCTCTCTCTCTCTCTCTCTCCCACTCTCCTCTCACCTCTTTCTCTTTGGGGGATGGGTGATTGGGGGTGAGTGTAGGATGTGTGGTAGGGTGAGTGTATGTAGGTTGGGGGATGTGAGTGTTGGTGGGTCGGGTGGATGGGGAGGGGAGAGATTGTGTGGGTGGGGGATATGTGGGTAGGTGCGGGATGTTGAGTTGGCGAGGAGATGTGTGTATGGGTGGGGGATGTGTTGTTGTGGGATGTGTGTTTGGCTAGGTGGTTAGGGGTGTGTGGGTGGGTGGTGGACGATATGTGGGTAGGTGAGTGCTGGTGTGTTATGGGGTGGGTAGAGGGATGTGTGTATGGGTATGGACATGTGTGATCGTGGGGGATGTGTGGGTGGGGGAAGGGTGGGTGTGTGCATGTATGTGTGCCTAGGGTGTGTATGGGTGGGTTGGGGATGTGTGGGTGGGGAGATGTGTGTAGATGGGGCATGTGTGTGGGTGGAGGTGGATGGGTGGGTGGGGGAATATATGTGTGCCTGGGTGTGTGTGTGTGTGTGTGTGTGTGTGTGAGTGTGTGTGTGTGTGTGTGTGGTTGGGTGGAGGATGTGTGTTTGGAGAATGTTTCGTAAATGGGGATGTGGTGGGTGGGTGGGGGTTGTGTGGGTGGGTGGGGGATGTGTCTCATAACATGGTAATATGCATTGTTAATGTTTACATCATTCATTTGACAATGTTATTTTTCCTACGTGAATGTATCATGCACTATTTATGAAGGAAAGATGAGTGATTTGAATGGCCGAATGTAAGAAAGGCCTGCTCTGTCTCTCTCTCTCTCTCCCTCTCTCTCTCTCCCTCTCTCTCCCCCCCTCTCTCTCTCTCTTTCTCTGTCATATCTCTCATATCTCTTCCCCCTCTCTCTGCCTCTCTCTGTCTCTCTCGATGACTCTGTCTTTCTCTGTCCTTGTGTCACCTTGTCTCCCTCTCTCTTTCTCTGTCTCTCCTTCTCCCCCTCTCTGTGTCTCTCTGTCTCCCTCGCTCTGTCTCCCTGTCTCGATCTCTCTTCCCCCTCTCTCTCTCTGACTCTCTTTGTCTGACTCTCACTCCCTCTCTCTGTCTCTGCCTCTTTCTCTCTCTCTCCCTCACTCGCACTCTCATTAATATTAGTGAGTTATGTTGTATTGATTTTTGCATATTTCACATATCTTTACAATGTATATCTTTTATATTGTGATTGTCGTTCTCGGTTGGCCAAAAATTATATATGGATGAAATAATGTATTAAATAGCGCGATAGAAGGGCAGCGTGTCAGACGGGCCTGCGTGCCCTGATCTTAACCCTTCGCAAATATAGTTTTTTTTTCTCCGTTCATTCTGTTTCTGTTTCCCTCTCATTGTCTCTCTCTCTCTCTCTCTCTCTCTCTCTCTCTCTCTCTTTATGTCTCCCCCTCTATCACTTTGTTGTCTCCCTCTCTCTCTGTTTTCCTCTGGCTCTGTATTCCCTTTCGCTGTCTCCCTCCTCTCTGTCTTCCCCCTCTCTGTCTACTACTCTCTGTCTGTCCCCCTCTCTCTATCTCTCTGTCTCACTCCGTCTTCCCCTCTGTGTCTCCCTCTCTCTGTGTCTCCCTCTCTCTGTCTTCAACTCTCTCGCTGTTTCTTCTTCACTCTGTATCCCTCTCCCTCTCTCTGTCTCCCCTCTCTCTGTTTCCCTCTTTCCGTTTGTCTCGCTGTCTCTGTCTCGCTGTCTCTCTCTCTCTCTTTCTCTCTCTCTCTCTTTCTCTCTCTCTCTCTCTCTCTCTCTCTCTCTCTCTGTCTGTCTGTTTCTCCCCGTCCCCCCATCTCTTTCGCACGCGCTCTCGCTCTCTGATTGCATGCAATCAACTATATCACCACAATCAATATTCAATGCTGATGAAGAACGTTTACTGATCGGATGGCAGTAGAAAGGTTTATTTTTTATTCTGCGTAAAAAATTGAACATGTGTAATAAAACCGAGCTGGCCGTCGAGTGGTAAATATGTTGAGTGAAAGCAGTAAAATATAATGGCTGTTTTGCAAATCATTTGGTAAACACACTGGTTGAAGGTAGTGCCCACTCCCCTTTCACTCCGAAAAAAATAAAATAGAATAAAATTAGCACAAAGTTATTCACGAAATCATGGTTCTATTATATTGTGCTGTAGAAAGTGGGGTTTAAAATATGAATGTATACACGCCACAAACAACAAAGAGCACAATTTAATGCCTGGCGTATTACGCTGCATCTCGTCAGGCGCATACTGTTGAGTTATATACCATATGGAGTGAATAAATGCATTGTAATATGGTTGAAATACTTAAGTCACACAATAAATTATAATGTTTGAATGTGGAGCATTAGTTATCTTCACGGTAATCGCAAATTTAAAACGAAGTCTTTGTGTCTACGCAAAATTGGTTGGAGGTACCTAATCGCTAACACCTCGATATATTAAGGTTAACAATGAAGTGGCGTTTCGTATTTCGTATTCGGCGAACAATAAACCAATACGTAAAAATGGAAGCTAATTTTAATAAAACATACTAGAACAGTGGTTCTCAACCTTTTTTGGCCCGTGCCCACCTTCACCATATTTTTAGAACGTCATCCCCCCCCCCTCACCATATTGTTAGAACGTCATTCCCCCCTTTCGTATTTCCTTCGTAAAAATTTTCCCCTGCCCCTACACAGTATACGTAATAATCGAAGCTAAATTTAATAGCACATACTATAACAAGTCTAAACATCTACATAACACGTGATATGCGGATCTGCTTATATTATAAAATGAATTTTAGAAGGGTGAAACGTACAGAACAGTAAAGTATGAAGGGAAAAACAATATCAAGTAATCGGTTCTTGTATTAACGCAATCTAAAAATAATCTTAATTCCCCCCCCCCCCCCGCCCCCCTCTGGAATGCCTCACCGGTTGAGAACCACTGTACTAGAATAAGTCTAGAAGTCTACATAAAACGTGATTTTCGGGTCTACTTATGTTATAAAACGAATTTAAGAATGGCGAGAAGTACAGAATTGTAAAGTATGAAGGGGAAAACAATATCAAGTAATCGGTTCTTGTATTAACGCAATCTTGAAATAATCTTATTTCCACCATTGGAAACCGTAAAATTCCCCCCTGGGCGGGGGGGGGGGGGGATATTCTTCACCGGTTGAGAACCACTGCCTTAGTGGAAGCAACCACAGAAGAGATTTTTGCATTCGTCACACGTTCATTGACAATATGAGAAATTTGGAGATCGTCTAGGGTCAACGTTCTCTTGCTACTTCTCAAAAGCCGGTGTGAATACTTTACCTTTGACCTATGAAAAATATCGTAAATTCTTTCAGCTCCATGAACACTACCGTGGAATTATGGAACGTCATAACTGTCATTTACTGCCAATATAGTACCTTGCGGTGTATGGTAGGGAGGTCTTTGAGCCTGAGGAATTAAGGCCGCCTGGCTAGTGCAGTCGCTGCGAACTGTGCAGGTTAGGATTTTCTTTTTGCCCCCGACAGAAAAAAATATCCCACTCCTTACCGAGGGATCGAACATGGGTCTCCCGAAGGAGAGTCTGGCGTTCTAGCACCTCGGCCAGCCGCTCCTCTGAATTATGGAACGTGAATGAAAACATTAATAAGAGCATGGAAAAAAACGGAGACGTGATTCCTAAGAGTTGCGAATACCTTAAACAGCCAGAGTAACGAGCAACGATTATCTGAATGAGGACAATGCAAATAGAACATTATATACAACTATAAAAAGCAGACGAACAGTGTTTATAGGAAATGTAATGAGAAGAAAGACACTGATAATTTTCGTGGCGACTGGAAAAATCAGTGGGAGACAGACAGAAGAAGTGTGCGGGATGGACTGAGACAGTGTCATGGAAAAATATCATCAATACAGATGGTCAAGAACACGAAAGAGTGAGATCTGTGGTGAGACATTAATGTCTAAGTCAGTGATAGGACACATGATAATGTTTATGATAAACATGAAAACGATATCAACATATAGAGACATAAACAAAGTAGCAATACCAAGACAGATAAACAGAATATCAATATATATATATATATATATATATATATATATATATATATATATATATATATATATATATATATATATAGAGAGAGAGAGAGAGAGAGAGAGAGAGAGAGAGAGGAGCGTTCATTTGAAAACCGTTCGTGCCAAACCGCGCGTAATTGCGTACGTTGAACATGATCATGTCATAGTCACGTGATAAGTACTGACCAATGAATAAAACAGCAAGTGCTTATCATCCCATGATGCATAGGTTCTGTTTCTGACCGTTGAGAAAATGAGTTTCAAGTACCTAGGAAGTATAATATCATCAAATGGCAGATCAGAAGGCGAGATCGAAAATAGGAGCAATAAGGCAAATCAACGCATTGGACAAATGGCACCAATACTAAAGAACAAACATGTATCAATAACTACTAAGAAAGCACTTTACAACACAATCTTCCTACCAACTCTGTGCTACCAATGCCAAACCTGGACAATGACAGAAAAAGAGAAAAGCAAAATCACAACAACAGAAATGAGGTTCTTGAGACCACTCAACGTATCAAGAAGAGATAAGATCAGAAATGAAGAAATCAGGACTAAAGTGGGGGTTAAAGCAACACTAAATTTTATTAGAAAGCAGCAAGTCAAATGGTTTGGCCATGCAAGTAGGTTACCAGTCAACAGCACGCCACAACAAGCAATGATATACAGACCAGATGGAAACAGAGGAAGAGGTCGACCACGTAAACGTTGGACGTAGGGAATAGCAGAATCCATGGGAATGTCGATATATGAAGCCCATAATCGGGCACTTTCACGAAGTTTATACTTCACCTCGACACCGCAAGGTACAAGAGGAACATGATGAGATGAGATGAGAAAATGACCGGGTTGATCCAAAATGCGTCCGAAGACGCTCAAAAAGCGGTGATCCAGTTTCTTTCATTTGAAGGATGTCGACCAGTGGACATTCATCGAAGAATTCAGGCAGAGTACGCTAACAAATGTGTGTCGAAGACAACAGTGACAGACTGGGCACGAATGTTTCGGAAAGGACGTCAGTTCACGACAGATCTTCGACGGCAGCGTCAAGCGCATATTGTTGCAACAGGAAAAAAAGCATCACCAAAATTGATGCAGCAGTACAGATAAGTCGTTGTCGAAGTATACGTTCGCTAGCGAAAGAATGTGATCTGTCAATTGGGACAATTCAAAAGGTCGTTCGTAAGAAACTGCAATATCGGAAGAAGTGTTTACAGTGGGTACCACGGATGTTGACCGACCACCAAAAAGAGAAACGCATGGGATGGTGTTTGAACCACTTGCTGGATACAGAGTGGAGGGTGATTCATTTCTCTTCCGCATAGTGGCAGGCGATGAATTATGGTTTCACCACTTTGAGTCGAGCAGTAAAAGAGAGAGCATGCAATAGAAGCATGCTGGAGAAACAAAAGCCAATAAATTCAAGTTACAGGTTTCAGCTGGTAAGGTTATGCGCATATTTTGACCATGAAGGGCTATTGGGGGCGACTTTAAAGAACCTGGTGTCAAAATCAACTCTACCCACTACATGCAAACACTAGACAAGCTGCAAAAAGCCATCAAGAATAAACGACCCGGCATGCTTTCTCGCGGTGTGATTTTGTTGCACGATAATGTTCGCCCGCATGTCGCAAAGATTGTGCAGGAAGCATTAGCAAGGAAGAAGTAGGAAATTCTGCAACATCCAGCCTATAGTCCTGATTTGTCACCATGTGATTTTCATTTGTTCGGATCTCTAAAAATGGCTCTCAAGGGGCAATGATTTCACACAGATGCAGACGTAACGAACGCGGTAAACACTTGATTCAGTGAGCAACCACAATCCTTTTTTGCGGACGGTATTCGCCGCCTACTTAAGCAATGGGATGCTTGCATGAATTCCTAAGGCGACTTCTTCTGACCAAAACATGGTGCAAAATTCATTTAAATAACAGCTTTAAAAAAAAATTCTACCACATCTGTTAATATTTCTTTCATGCTTTTGTAATAAACCCATTGGAACGGGTTTCACACACACACACACACTCACACACACACACACACACACACACACACACACACACACACACACACACACGCAGAGACAGACAGACAGACAGTCAGACAGACAGACAGACACACACACACACACAGTCAGACAGACAGACAGACAGACAGACAGACAGACAGACAGACAGGCAGGCAGGCAGGCAGGCAGACAGACAGACAGACAGACAGACAGACAGACACAGACAGACAGACAGACAGACAGACGTGCGTACGTAGTATATACGTACATACATACACACATTCAATAGCTAAAACATGTGCATAGAGTGGTACTCACACAAATATTGTGGAACGCAGAAGGAAGAAAGCGAATCAACACTCATAATGTTCCATTACGGCCCTCGACGCATGCTCAGCTGAAAGCCATTAGGTAAGGAAATACGCAACTATTGTGTTATCCGAGGAGACGGCGAGGGACTTTGTGTATTCGTCTTTATTTTTTCCATATTCTAAGGTGGGTTTTACTGGCTGGTTAAGACAGGAATCTAGAATTTGGTTGAACACGGAGAATGGTAGGGGGGGGGGGAGAGAGAGAGAGGGAGAGAGAGAGAGAGAGAGAGAGAGAGAGAGAGAGAGAGAGAGAGAGGGTGGGGTGGGGAGAGAGGGAGGGAGAAAGAGAGAGAGGATGACGTGTGCAATTAGTAATAAAATGGTGGAAGCAGGATTTCGACGTAGTACTCTAGTGTTTACGACAGACATGTATGTTGCGTGTGAGTACCATATTGTCCCATTATCAGACTCATCCATATTCATGGACGTCTGCTGCTGAATCTTCAAACAGGCACGTAGGTGGATTTTGTTAAACGCATCAAGATAATTTGTAGATATCAGACAGTGCAGTGCAAAACAATCGACATTAGAGGAGACCAATGAGTAACTCTTTCTATATGCCCCACGGTGGACGTGTTTGTGTAGGCGATAGTGAGAAACGTTGTTTTTGTTTTTTGTTTTTGTTTTCATTTTGCTAGCTGGCTCGCTTTTAACTCAAGCGTAGTGCAACCTGGACTGATTATTGCGTGTGGGTTTGCTTTCCCCTATTACCAGTGTCCCTCGACATCAAGCGAACCCACTTCGACTTCTGAAGTACTTGTAATTTACGTCCACAAGTCAAGAACGAGAAGTCATATTTCAGTCCAGCTGACTGGCAGGGGTTGAATCCGCTACCTCGCCATCAGCCCACCGGAAGTTTAAGATCAATTGCTCTTATCCACTCGGCCATGCTGACCTCCAGAACGCCGACGTTCGTTGCACTTCAGCAGAGGACAAGACTAACCACTTATATTCTGTTCAGAAATGAGTGCCTTGATTCACGATCAATTTTTATGAAAACTGTCTGTTGCATCATTATTAAAGTTTTCCTGCCGTCTTATATTTACCCCCAACCAATGAATATGTCTTTGATAGGTCCAAAGGCAACTGAAATCATCGAAAGCGGCGACATTTCTTTGATGTTTTGGCGAAAATGTAGTGAATTCACGCTAACAAACTAGTTTTACGGTAAAGCACGTCAGTTCAGGTAACGACACTAGTACAAGGAGTAGCCAGATTCGTATGGGAGTGGGTACAATAAAAAAAATGTCGCTTAAAAGTCGACAGGATCGACTACATTGCACCGGGTTTTTATCCCATATGGCTCAGTCTCTTTCCGCAGCGCGGAAAGGGTCGCACAAAGCACGAACTTCGTAGCTCCAGCGACGATCCTCGGGAGTCTCCGAAAAAATGCACTCGTGAAATGAAGGACGCGGCCCGGAATCGAACATACAACCTTCGGAGCCCGAGTCATACGGCTTGACCACTTCACCACGGAGTCTTTCTAGAGGGATGCAATTGTAATATTAGTAAAGACAGAGAATTTACAGAGGCATGGGGTAAATAATGTGTAAATTGACAGGAAAATAGAAGGAATATATTTCTTACCTTATTTTTCATTTCCTTCTTGTTTCTTCAGCTGCTGGTTAATAATGTGTACACAAGAAGTCATGTTACTAGGATGCATTCAGCTTTTTATATTGAGTTCGTGAAAGTTTCCGAATAGCTGTGCGTTAATGTGCGAATGGAGAGACCAGAAATGATACCGCAATTTAGTCATCATGTATCAATTTTTAAGGATCTCTTCAGCTGTCTGTGTAGTTTGTTCACATGTACACATGGGTGACAGACCCGCTTTGAGTCTTCGTGAAAGATTGTCTACTCTGCTGTTTATCGTTCAGAGAACGGAACATGATTACTTGTTTTGCACTATGAAAATAGTTGTCAGTGTCTCTGTAGTGAGCTTTCTTCTTAACGACCAAGATGTTGGTCCTCTTTTCATTGAAGTTTTTAGATTGATTCGTATGTTCGTGTGTTGTCCCATAATTTGACAACGTGTTTGCTCTCACGTTTCTTTTTATGCCACAATATGTCAATTTTCACCGCAATATTACTCTTCTGTTGGTATTCAATGCGTTTGTGTGTGTGTGTGTGTTTCTTTTTTTTTTTTTTTCAATACCAGTTGTTTGTCACAGCTGAGGGCTTGCGGAATTGAAAATTCATCACTGTGGAATACAAACTGTTGCCATTGACATTGTGCTGATGCTGTAATGTTTAGGCCCGCAATTCGTCTGATTAGCTGGAGCAAAATATCCCAGTAAGTGTGCACGTGGATTAAGGTCTGCAATCTGCCCAGACCTTAATCTGTGTCGGACGATTCCAGTAGGTTGATGACTGCTCTCGGTTGCATAAAATTAAATCCACCCTTTTTCAAATAGTCCTTTTCCTCTTTCAACACACGGTCCTCGCATTTATTCCAGTACCTTTTATCAATATTTCTTCTTCTGCGTTCATCCGGAGTTTTTTTTTTCTGGACGTGATTGCGTTTTGCCTGTTTACAGCAGAGCTGCGTTCTTGCTCCGTTAGGCCGACATATCCGACTTCTGCGGGCATTTGTTGACCGGGTTAACCTTCCCGGGGTTATCAATATTTAATAGCGCGGACTGTGTTAGTATCTTGACGTCAGACAATTTGAATGTTGTACTGTCAGCTGCCACCTGTCCTTTAATTTTAGCCCACACAAGTTCTATAGGGTTTAAATGAGAATTGTACTGCGGAAGTCTCAAGCACCTATGGCCATGCTCTTCTATCAACTTGTCGATTTGATATTTCTTGCGTTTTTGCGCGTGTTTTACAAGGGACAACAACTGTAGCTTGAAATATGTTTCTGGAAATGGTATATTTTCCCTTCAGAGACATATATTTATTGCTTCCTTTGTTCTCGATGCCGTAGGTATTTTGTCTTCTTGGGCAACGACATTGTGATATGATGCATTGTCCATGATTAGACAAGACGGTCTATCAAGGGATGGAATTACTGTGTTTTCGAGCCAATCTCTAAATACATTACCATCAATCTCATTATGATAATCCCTATTGTCTGTATGCTTTGATACGAATACGCGTCCAGCATTCTGTAGTAAGCCATTATGAGTACTACCAGCATATGCTATGACCAAACGCTGTCCTTTACTACCGGGCACATATCGCTTTATCTTTCCATCCACTGATTGCCATTCCTTTTCACTTGTGTGGTGCGCATTGATTCACGTCTCATCCAAATACACTATGTCATAATTTTCTTTGCGCATTTCCCTTATTTCACGTAGGTATCTGCTTCTCATGGCTCCTAAATGAGGTTGCTCGCAAAGGATATTTCTACCTCCCTTGTACTTTCTAAAAGTGAAAGAAGAAGAAGAAGAAGAAGAAGAAGAAGAAGAAGAAGAAGAAGAAGAAGAAGAAGAAGAAGAAGAAGAAGAAGAAGAAGAAGAAGAAGAAGAAGAAGAAGAAGAAGAAGAAGAAGAAGAAGAAGAAGAAGAAGAAGAAGAAGAAGAAGAAGAAGAAGAAGAAGAAGAAGAAGAAGAAGAAGAAGAAGAAGAAGAAGAAGAAGAAGAAGAAGAAGAAGAAGAAGAAGAAGAAGAAGAAGAAGAAGAAGAAGAAGAAGAAGAAGAAGAAGAAGAAGAAGAAACGGGGATAGAAGAAATGACAGCTAGACTATATGTTTATTTATCCTGTGTTGCAGTATACTTTCATTACAAAACAAACACGTAAAGATGAACAACAAGATCAAATAGGTAATGAAGCAAATAACTGCAGAACAAGTGGCACACACCAAAAAAAAAACCTTCTATCGCTGCCTCTACATCATTCATGAACGATGTAGTCGTGGTCCATTAACCTCTTTGGATGTTTCTTGCTGAAATGGCTAATAAATAAATATATTTACATTTTTGTTTATTTCTTGCATTCAGGGTCGTATTATGTCATTTTGAAACCTTAAGTGTTTAATAGATTTGGTGCGTACAGTCAGCCAGATACTTATAATTACAGACGGAGACACAGACAGACAGACAGACAGACAATACTTTTCTTTCGTACTTAAAGCACGATTATAAAGAGCTCAATGTCTTTAAAAAGTCTTAAAAGTCGAAAGGATAGACTTCATTGCACCGGGTTTTATCCCATATGGCTCTGTTTCTTTCCCCAGAGCGGCCTGTCGAAAGCATCGCATACAGCACGAACACCGTATCTCCGGCGACGGCTCACAGTCTCAGAGAAATATGCACTCGTGAATCGAAAGACATATCCTGGAATCGAACACACAGAGAGCTCAATGTCTGTACCAATAAGCGTAATGGTTCTATTAAAGACTATTAGTTCAATCTCGAATAACCTCTGTCGATATTCTAAGATGTCATTCAGAGGAACAGACCTACCAATAAATTGGTCGTAAAAATTGTAATTCGATGAGATTAGACTTTGATATGACACTGGATGAAAGTCTGCGCCAAAACTACTGTAAATAAACATGTTAGAATCGGGATAGAATCCTGTGCTAGACATCAAATCCAAACCGGCACAGTTCGTCTCAATATGAAAACTGCCTTGGGTTTGGTTAGACCACGATGCAATATCGATTATGCCAGGCGTTTCTAGGTTTTTCAACCTAACAAAGTTAATTGTCTCCGGCAGACTTTTCAGGCCCCACAGAAGCTCATTTTGAGGTTGGCATTTCTATGGAATCTTTGGTAAAGAGTTCGTTGACACAAGAGAGTTCTGGATGGTGAGAGAGTGGGGAAGTTGGTTAAGATTAATGGCAGTGATGGGAAATTGGTTGTGGTTTATGAATGTGGTAGGAATCTGGTTAAAGTTGATGAAAGTGATGTGAAAATGGTTTAGTGTGAGGAAAGTGGTGTGACGTTGTTTATGGTTGGGGATGTGTTAGTTAGGGCGGTTAAGGCTGCGGCTAGTGACACGAGGTTGTTAACTTTGATAATAGTGATGTCGGTTGATTGAGGTAACGGAAAATGATGTGAGGTTTGTAATGATTGAGGAAAGTGATGTAAGGTTTGTAAAGATTGAGGAAAGTGATGTGAGGTTTGTAAAGACTGAGGAAAGTGATGTGAGGTTTGTAATGATTGAGGAAAGTGAGCTGAGTTAAGAACCGACATCACTGCACTCAGGACATTCCCATACGTGCTCAGTCCCCACGTTCAACAGCCAGAGAAGAGTCATACTACTAATCGTTCCCACCGCTATCTGATTAAAAGTTCTCCTGGTCTTCCCTCTCAGTTTTGAGATTCTTCCAGAACCCCTGCCGATCCCCCGCAATCTCATTCTTTCCACATATGAGTTCACAATCTGTTCCTCCGCCTTCTCCACCTGGTCCCACAAGCGCACGACCACCTCTCCCTTGTCCATAGGCAAGATACCACCAAGAGGTGCATTCCCTGCTAGCCTATCAGACTGTTCATCCCCCCGTACACCCGCATGGCCAGGGCAAAATATCCATACAATTCTCACAATCTGTGACTTCTGAAGCGAAGAGAGCCATTCCACACGAAACATTCCTTTCTCCATTTTTTTTTGTAAAGATTTGTAAAGGTTGAGGAAAGTGATGTGAGGTTTGTAAAGATTGAGGAAAGTGATGTGAGGTTTGTAAAGATTCAGGAAAGTAATGTGATGTTTGTAAAGTTTCAGGAAAGTGATGTGAGGTTTGTAAAGATTCAGGAAAGTTATGTGAGGTTTGTAAAGATTCAGGAAAGAGATGTGATGTTTGTAAAGATTGAGGAAAGTGATGTGAGGTTTGTAAAGATTGAGGAAAGTGATGTGAGGTTTGTAAAGATTGAGGAAAGTGATGTGAGGTTTGTAAAGATTGAGGAAAGTGATGTGATGTTTGTAAAGATTGAGGAAAGTGATGTGGGGTTTGTAAAGATTGAGAAAAGTGATGGGATGTTTGTAAAGATTAAGGAAAGTGATGTGAGGTTTGTAAAGATTGAAGAAAGTGATGTGATGTTTGTAAAGACTCAGGAAAGTGATGTGAGGGTTGTTAAGATTGAAGAAAGTGATGTGAGGTTTGTAAAGATTGAGGAAAGTGATGTGAGATATGTAAAGATTGAGGAAAGTAATGCGAGGTTTGTAAAGATTGAGGAAAGTGATGTGAGGTTTGTAAAGATTGAGGAAAGTGATGTGAGGTTTGTAAAGATTGAGGAATGTGATGTGAGGTTTGTAAAGATTGAGGAAAGTGATGTGAGGTTTGTAAAGATTGAGGAAAGTGATGTGATGTTTGTGAAAATTGAGGAACGTGATCTGAGGTTTGTAAAGATTGAAGAAAGTGATGTGATGTTTGTAAAGATTCAGGATAGTGATGTGCGGTTTGTAGAGATTGAAGAAAGTGATGTGAGGTTTGTAAAGATTGAGGAAAGTGATGTGAGGTTTGTAAAGATTGAGGAAAGTGATGTGAGGTTTGTAAAGATTGAGGAAAGTGATATGAGGTTTGTAAAGATTGAGGAAAGTGATGTGAGGTTTGTACAGATTGAGGAAAAAGATGTGATGTTTGTAAAGATTGAAGAAAGTGATGTGATGTTTGTAAAGATTCAGTAAAGTGATGTGAGGGTTGTTAAGATTGAAGAAAGTGATGTGAGGTTTGTAAAGATTGAGGAAAGTGATGTGAGGTATGTAAAGATTGAGGAAAGTAATGTGAGGTTTGTAAAGATTGAGGAAAGTGATGTGAGGTTTGTAAAGATTGAGGAAAGTGATGTGAGGTTTGTAAATATTGAGGCAAGTGATGTGATGTTTGTAAAGATTGAGGAAAGTGATGTGAGGTTTGTAAAGATTGAGGAAAGTGATGTGAGGTTTGTAAAGATTGAGGAAAGTGATGTGAGGTTTGTAAAGATTGAGGTAAGTGATGTGAGGTTTGTAAAGATTGAGGAAAGTGATGTGAGGTTTGTAAAGATTGAGGAAAGTGATGTGATGTTTGTGAAAATTGAGGAACGTGATCTGCGGTTTGTAAAGATTGAAGAAAGTGATGTGATGTTTGTAAAGATTTAGGAAAGTGATGTGAGGTTTGTAGAGATTGAAGAAAGTTATGTGAGGTTTGTAAAGATTGAGGAAAGTGATGTGAGGTTTGTAAAGATTGAGGAAAGGGATGTGAGGTTTGTAAAGATTGAGGAAAGTGATGTGAGGTTTGTAAAGATTGAGGAAAGTGATGTGAGATTTGTAAAGATTGAGGAAAGTGATGTGAGGTTTGTAAAGATTGAGGAAAGTGATGTGAGGTTTGTAAAGATTGGGGAAAATGATGTGGAAGTTGGTTAAGATTGAGTATACTGATTTGAGTTTGGTTAAGATTGAGGATAGTGAAGTGAGGTTGGTTAAGATTGAGGATAGTGATGTGAGTTTGGTTAAGATTGAGGATAGTGATTAGAGGTTGAATAAGATTGAGGATAGTGATGTGGGGGTTGGTTAAGATTGAGGATAGTGATTAGAGGTTGAATAAGATTGAGGATAGTGATGTGAGATTGGTTAAGATTGAATATACTGATGTGGAAGTTGTTTAAGATTGAGGATAGTGAAGTGAGGTTGGTTAAGACTGAGGATAGTGATGTGGGGGTTGGTTAAGATTGAGAATAGTGATGTGAGTTTGGTTAAGGTTGAGGATAGTGATGTGAGGTTGGTTAAGATTGAGGATAGTGATGTGAGTTTGTTTAAGATTGAAGATAGTGAAGTGAGATTGGTTAGGATTCAGGATAGTGATGTGAGATTGGTTAAGACTGAGGATAGTGATGTGAGTTTGTTTAAGATTGAGGATAGTGATGTGAGATTGGTTAAGACTGAGGATAGTGATGTGAGGTTGGCTAAGACTGAGGATAGTGATGTTAGTTTGGTTAAGATTGAGGATAGTGATGTGAGATTGGTTAAGACTGAGGATAGTGATGTGAGATTGGTTAAGACTGAGAAAAGTGATGTGAGATTGGTTAAGAATGAGGATAGTGATGTGAGGTTGGCTAAGATTGAGGATATTGAAGTGATATTGGTTAAGATTGAGGATAGTAATGAGATGTGGTTATGGTTGAGGATAGTGATAAGATATGGTTATGGTTGAGGATAGGGATGTGAGGTTGGTTTAGATTGAGGATAGTGATCAGATGTTGATTAAGATTGGGGATGTGATGTGAGGTTGGTTGAAGTTGAGAAAAGTAAATATCGAGTTGAGTTGAGTTGAGTCAAGAACCGACATCACTGCACTTAAGACATTCTTATACGTGCTCAGTCCCCTCGTTCAACAGCTAGCGAAGAGTTATACTACTAATCGTTCCCACCGCTATCTGATCAAATGTTCTCCTGGTCTTCCCTCTCAGTTTTGAGATTCTGCAAGAACCCCTACCGATCTCCCGCAATATCATTCTTTCCACATATGGGTTCTCAATCTGTTCCTCCGTTAAGATTAAGGTTTAGGATAGTGATGTGATGTTGGTTAAGGTTGTGGAAAGTCGTGTGATCTGGTTAAGATTGAGGCTAGTGATGAGATACGGTTATGGTTGGGGATAGGGATGTGAGATTACTTAAAGTTATGGAAAGTCATGTAAATTGGGTTAAGGTTGAGAATACAATTTCATTAAATTGTGTTAAATATAGTGCTTTGTTTGGTCTAAAGTTGATGCAAAGGAAGTCAGGTTGGCCATGATTTTTTTTTAAAAATAAATCGTATGAGGTTTGGTAATATGGATGAACAGAATATGAGGTTATTTAAGGTTGATGAAAGGATTGCGAGATTTCTTTAGGTTGATAAAAGAAATGCGAGATTTCCTTAGATTGATGAAAGTATTGCGAAATTTCTTTAGGTTGATGAAAGAATTGCGAGATTTATTTAGATTGATTAAAGGATTGCGAGATTTCTTTAGGTTGATGGCAGATTTGCGAGATTACTTTAGGTTGATGAAAGAATTGCAAGAGTTCTTTCGGTCGAAGGAAAAAAAACATGAGGATGGTTAAGATATTTTTCTTTCTACTGCGATATTGTGTCATTCTGATTGTGTAGTATTGTGTCAATCTGATAGTGCAAGTTGTGTTAATCTGATTGTGCGATATTGTGTCATTTTGATTGTGCGATGCTGTGTAATTCTGAATGTGCGATATTGTGGCATTCTAATTGTGCGATATTTTGTCATCCTGATTGCGCGATATTGTTTCAATCTGATTGTGCGATATAGTATCATTTTGATTGTGCGATGTTGTGTCATTCTCATTGTGCGATAATGTGTCATTCTGAATGTGCGATATTGAGTCAATCTCATTGTGCGATATAGTATCATTTTGATTGTGCGATGTTGTGTCATTCTCATTGTGCGATATTGTGTCATTCTGAATGTGCGATATTGTGTCAATCTCATTGTTGCGATATTGTGTCAATCTCATTGTGCGATATTGTGTCATTCTGAATATGCGATATTGTGTCAATCTCATTGTGCGCTATTGTGTCATTCTGAATGTGCGATGTTGTGTCAATCTGGTTGTGCAATATTATGTCAGTCTGGTTGTGCGATATTGTGTCAGTCTGGTTGTGCGATATTGTGTCATTCTGAATGTGCGATATTGTGTCAATCTCATTGTGCGATATTGTGTCAATCTCATTGTGCGATATTGTGTCATTCTGAATGTGCGATATTGTGTCAATCTCATTGTGCGATATTGTGTCAATCTCATTGTGCGATATTGTGTCATTCTGAATGTGCGATATTGTGTCAATCTCATTGTGCGATATTGTGTCAATCTCATTGTGCGATATTGTGTCATTCTGAATGTGCGATATTGTGTCAATCTCATTGTGCGATATTGTGTCAATCTCATTGTGCGATATTGTGTCATTCTGAATATGCGATATTGTGTCAATCTCATTGTGCGATATTGTGTCATTCTGAATGTGCGATATTGTGTCAATCTCATTGTGCGATATGGTATCATTTTGATTGTGCGATGTTGTGTCATTCTGAATGTGCGATATTGTGTCATTCTGAATGTGCGACATTGTGTCAATCTCATTGTTCGATATTGTGTCAATCTCATTGTGCGATATTGTGTCATTCTGAATGTGCGATATTGTGTCAATCTCATTGTGCGATATTGTGTCAATCTGAAAGTGCGATATTGCGTCATTCTGAATGTGCGATATTGTGTCAATCTCATTGTGCGATATTGTGTCATTCTGAATGTGCGATATTGTGTCAATCTCATTGTGCGATATTGTGTCAATCTCATTGTGCGATATTGTGTCATTCTGAATGTGCGATATTGTGTCAATCTCATTGTGCGATATAGTATCATTCTGATTGTGCAATGTTGCGTCATTCTGAATGTGCGATATTGTGTTATTCTGATTGTGCGATATTGTGTCATTCTGAATGTGCGATGTTGTGTCATTCAGATTGTGCAATACTGTGTGAATCTGATTGCACGATACTGTGTCATTTTGATTGTGCGATATTGTGTCAATCTGAATGTGATATTGTGTCATTCTGAATGTGCGATATTGTGTCATTCAGATTGTGCGAAATTGTGTCAATCTGGTTGTGCAATATTATGTCAGTCTGGTTGTGCGATATTGTGTCAGTCTGGTTGTGCGATATTGTGTCATTCTGATTGCGCGATATTGTGTCAATCTGGTTGTGCGATATTGTGCTAGTCTGATTGTTGCTGTGCGATTTCTGGTCTGCTATTTAGACTTTGATCATCTTGTCTGCTCTAATACAGACTGGGACCATACGATTTTGGCTAAAGTTCACGAAAAGTGTGCGGTTGGTTACAGTTAGAAATTAAATCTTTAGAGTTATAATCAGCTTTCGTGAGACACTACTACATATAACTCATTATTGCAGCTGCCAAGGTTTCGTATCTTAAGATTAAGTAAGACTAAAATTGACCTAAGGCACTTCCATAATTATTTGGCTCAGGCAAACGAGGCTGGCTTAGTATATGCATGTCTTACAGTGAATTCAGATTGACTTGAACCATTTTTATAATTTGCTGACGCAGATAAATGGGAGTTGCCCCAGTTTATATGTATTTTAGAGTACATTCAGATCGACTCATTATACTGTCACAATTTGTTGACTCCGATAAATGGGATTACCCTAGTCTTTACGCGTCTTAGCCTACATTCAAAACTGGCAACAGTTCAGGGGACGCCATGTATATTTTACAAGCAAAATGTTAACGAAACTAAATTATAAAAGGTCACAATACACAGAGCGATGTATAAAAGAGCATCTAAATGTTACTTTACATTTTAAAACGTAAAGTAAGAAGAGGTCCCGTTTGCACGTCTCGAGGGGGCTGAGTGGTCTTGAGGTATGGTGTCCTTCTCCAGTGCTGTGCTCCTGGTTTCAGGCCCCGGTGAGGACTGGGAGTTTTTCATGTGGACTTCTAGTAACAAAATTTCCCCTGGGGTCTGGGTAGTGAGATCGGACACCAGTGCGTATTGTTGCACACGTAATAAATCCTTGGCAGTTGGACATCGAAAAAAAAAGGGTAGCCTAAAGGCGCGGTCCGAGCAAAATTTCGAGTTAAGAATCTACTCAAAGTATTTCAGGATCCTAGCCGGTGCTACGAAGTTCGTGCACTGAGCTGAAATTCTCGGGACTCATTATTGAGTTAGGAGTAGAACGGAGTACTTATGGGTTACACGCGTGTGCCGTGATGTTGATCCGTCGACTAAAACTAAAAACTAAAAACTAAACTTGCACGTCATAAAGTACGTTTGGCACATGGTGCCAGACCTATATATTTATAGACCTATTGGCACTCCAGGGATGATGTTGTCAATGTCACAACCGCCGCCTTAACTTCCCGTGACATTTCGTAGTACCAACTGAACACGGGGCCGCCAGGGGAGACACCCATTTTACAAATCTGGCTCGATGCAAATTGAAATAAATCTATGACGCAGTTACTTTGCTACCCCTCCTCTATAAACTCTCGCCGAGTATATGCACACAAGCACACACACACACACACACACACACACACACACACACACACACACACACACACACACACTCACTCACTCACTCACACCAACCGTCTATGGAAAGCTAGAAGTAATTGAAAGCAAGATCTCGTTTAGAAGAAAGTATAATTGGGTTATTCCCCAGAGTTCGGTAGACTGCTTGACATCCGGTTGTTAATTCTTCCTCTGATTATTCCGTTTCTTGCTTTCTTTCTGAGGTTTCGATTCCTGTTTCAGATATTAAATGGGTTGGTCTATTGAGCCCTTTGATATTTGAGCCCAATATGTCTCTCGCCAGGGGACTGAGGGGCCAGAATTCTGATCGTTAATTCTGAATGGTATTTCTGACAGCTTTTTTCACAAAGATGCTTGTTAATGAGTGACTCTTGCTGCTTGTCAAAATACTTATTTCATTAAACGTTTTACTTTAACAAATGTCACATATAGTTAATCCAGCCCGATCAAATTAGCGTTGCTTTCACCAACCTTTATCAACTACACATTTATTTCATCAATCTTACATACCTTCACAACACTTTCAACCAGCTTAAACAAACAGATCCTATTTAACTGACTTTAACAAACGTGACACTCAGTTCATCAATATTAGCCAACCTCGCACCACTTTCACCCAACTTAAACAACCAGTTCCAATTTAATAGACTTTAACAAACGTGACACTCAGTTAATCGACATTAGCCAACCTCACAACATTTTCACGCAACTTAAACAACCAGATCCTATTTAATTGACTTTAACAATCGTGAAACTCAGTTCATCAATCTTAGCCAACCTCGCACCACTTTCACCCAACTTAAACAACCAGTTCCAATTTAATTGACTTTAACAAACGTGACACTCAGTTAATCAACATTAGCCAACCTCACAACATTTTCACGCAACTTAAACAACCAGATCCTATTTAATTGACTGTAACAAACGTGATACTCTGTTCATCAACATTAGCCAACCTCGCAACACTTTCATTCCCTGTCGCAATGGGTTCGATACGATTGAGAATCACCCACCGAGTACAGATTTGTTTATACAATTATCGGCCTAGCATGATATGCCCAATGCGCTATAAGGCCTGTACAGGGGATATCTCTGTTACATCCCATTGATCACCCTTAACCAGCCTTACATCCCATTGATCACCCTTAATCAGCCTTACATCCGATTGATCAACCTTAATCACTTACATCCCATTGATCAACCTTAATCAGCCTTACATCCGATTGATCAACCTTAATCACTTACATCCCATTGATCACCCTTAATCAGCCTTACATCCGATTGATCAACCTTAATCACTTACATCCCATTGATCAACCTTAATCAGCCTTACATCCGATTGATCAACCTTAATCACTTACATCCCATTGATCACCCTTAATCAGCCTTACATCCGATTGATCAACCTTAATCACTTACATCCCATTGATCAACCTTAATCACTTACATCCCATTGATCAACCTTAATCAGTCTTACATTCCATTGATCAACCTTAATCAGTCTTCCATTCCATTGATCAACCTTAATCAACATTGCATCCCATTTATCAACCTTAATCAATCTTACATCCCATTAATCAACCGTCAACAGCATCGCATCCTATGAATCAACATTAACCAACCTTACATCCCATTGATCAATCTTAATCAGTCTTACTTCCCATTTATCAACCTTAATTCAATGTATAACGAAGGGGGGAAAATCAGAATCAGGACTAAAGTATAAATGCGCTAGATTTCAGTGGAAAACAGCTAGTTAAATGGTTTGGCTGTATAAAAAGGCTACGGACTGACAGAATACCACACACAATGACGTACAGATCAAATGTAACCAGAAGAAGAGGACGATCATATAAACCATGGACATACGGAATAACAGAATCCATGGGAATCTCAATATATGAAGCCAATAAATGGGCATTCTCCCGATGTTTATGCTTCACCTCGACACCACAAGGTACAAGAAGGACAAGATGAGATGAGATGACGAGATTATCAGCCTTAATTAGTCTTACATCCCATTCATTAACCTTAACCAGTAATATATCCCATTCATCATCCTTAACCAGTTTCACATCACTTTCATAAACCTTACAATATTCACATTATTTTCATGAACTTTACACAGATTCCTACCACATTCATAAAGTTCACTGCCATTAAACTTTACCAACATTCTGAACTCTCCCACCAACCAGAACTCTCTTGTGTCAACGAACTCCTTTACAAAAAATTTCACAGAAATTCCAACCTCAAAATGAGCTTCTGTGGGACCTGAAAAATCTGCCTGAGACAATTAACTTTGTTAGGCTGAAAAATCTGCCTGAGACAATTAACTTTGTTAGGCTGAAAAATCCACAAACGGCTGACATATTCGATACTGCATTGTGGTCCAACCAAACCCATGGCAGTTTTCATATTGAGACAAACTGTGCCGGCTTGGATTTGATGTCTAGAACAGGATTCTATCCTAACCCTAACATGTTTATTTACAATAATCCTGACGCATACTGAAAACCAGTGTCACATTAATATCTAATCCCATCCAATTTAAATATATGCGACCAATTTATTTGAAGGCCTGTTCCTCTGAATCTCCCATCTGAGAACATCAAATGAGGTCATTCGACACTGTACTGGTAGTTTTCAATATAATCACTATGCTTATCGGTACAACACACTGAGCTCTTTATAATAGTACTGTAAGTACTAAAGAGAAGTCTTTTATGTCTGCATGTGTGCGTGTGTGTGTATGCATGCGTGTCTGTGAGTATATGTGTCTGTCTGACTGTCTATCAGTCTGTCTGTATGTATGCATACATACACCTAAAGAAATCTCACATTTTTTTCAACAATAAATAAACTCATATTCTTTTCATTCACATTAACCAACCTCACACTATGTTTAACAATATCCATTATATATATATATTTTTTTTCAGCGTTTCCATCCTGTTTCAGGATACTGAGGTCAGCATCAGCATCTTTCAGCTGTATGTTGATTCCTAGGCTAGATTACGCTCATCAGCACGCCACGACTTTCTGAGCGACCGGCTCCATACTCTCATAAGTCACTGGCGCGACTCGAACCGCTTCCAATTATTGTGCGCTCATGTCAACCACGAGAGTATTCGGGGTTACGGAGAAAGCTGCTAACCTCTCAGCCAGGGAGCCCGGTTTATATATATATATATATATCCATCCATCATGTGCCATGCCGGTAAGCGTGGGCGATCATGTTCTGCCATCTCAGTCGATCACCAGAGTCGTGGATCAGCTCCGTGTTTATGTCTCGACCATGCCACAAGCCAAGCCATCCAGGTACTTGCTTCTAGGTCTTCCCCTTGGTCTGTTCCCCTCGATCTTACCAGTTGTCACCAAGTTCTGCAGATCATTTCTTCTCATAACATGCCCAAAAAATTGTGACTGTCTACGTCTAATGTCTCTAATCAGTTTACGATCTTCATTTGTTTCTTGAAGAACTTGTTCATTGGTCTTTCTGGCTGTCCATGGTATTCTTTGCATTTTCCTCAGAAACCAAATTTCTACAGCCATCAGATGTTTTTCAGCCTGTATATATATATATATATATATATATATATATATATATATATATATATATATATATATATATATATATATATATATGTGTGTATGTGTGTGTGTGTGTGCTTGTATGTGTGTGTGTGTGTGTGTGTGTGTGTGTGTGCTCCGACTTCAGGGGTACTTGTAATTTGCGTCCCTAAGTCAAGGATGATAGGTCAACATCTTAATCCAACTGTCCGGTGTAGCGGTTGAACTATTCGGCTCAGCTGACCTACACCATGTGAATGTTAAACAATCCGCTTATGGATTCGATCACATGACGACTGCGCAGGCGTTACACAAAAGAAGAAATGAAAGTAAATATTACAGTAATATTTTGTAAAGTTAATTTTAAATAAGCCGTTACTAACAAGAACCAAGATAATTGTTGTCTAATTAGCAAGCTCACTGTATCAACAACCAACAAGGATGCCATACAATTCAACTCTCGCTTGTGTTCTACGAGTCAGCGTGCACATTTAGCTTGAGCAAATAAACCTTAGTTGTCTAAGGTTTAGTACAAACAATGGTTCTAACATGTCAGACTGACGTATATGGAAACCACCATGCACTAATAGAAGAATGTGTATTGAGTGTCAGATAAGAAAAAGGTCAACTACCATGTACAACCTCGATAGGTTCATGAATCGGATTTCCACTATTAGGTATTCATTAACACGCATATGAGAAATGTTTACAACTGATGTGGTAAATCATGGCAGTGTGTGTTCGTGTGGTTGTGTGTGTGTGTGTGTGTGTGTGCGTGTGTGTGGGTGTGGATGTGTGTGTGTGTGTGTATGGGAACCTGGCTGTGTGTAGGTGTGTGCCTGTATGTGGGTGTGCCTGTATGTGGGTGGGTGTCTGTATGTAGGGTATGTGTCGCCGTGTGTGTGCCTGTGTGAATGTCTGTGTGTCTCTTTGCGAGTGTGTGCTCGTGTGTGAGTGTGTGGGTGTGTATATGTGTCTGAGTGTGCGTGGGGGTAAATATGTGTGTATTGGTGTTTGTCTGTGTGAGGGTGTATGTGTGAGAGTGTATGGGTGTGTGTGTGTGTGTGTATGTGTGTATGTGTGTGTGTGTGTGTGTGTGTGTTTTAAAGTTTAATTTTCACAGCATACAGTGTGGGTGCCACTAAGGCATATCTCTCGTATATTGACTTCATCGGAAACAAATTCGAACTCGTGAAAGAAGACTAATCGGAAGGAGTAGGAGGAAGAGGAGAAATATGAGGGAAACGAACAGGATACTGAGAACCTCTCTCTCGATGTGTCTCATTGTCTGTGTGTGTGTATGTGTGTGTGTGTGTGTGTGTGTGTGTGTGTGTGTGAGTCTATCTGTCAGTATGCCAGTTTGTCTCTCTCTCTCTTTCTCTCTCTCTCTCGCTCTCTCTTTCTCTCTCACACTCTCTCACTATCTCTCTCATTCACTCTCTCCCTCATTCTCTCATTATATCTGTTTGAGTATCCACACAGTGTTAGCCGCTAATTGTCAGTTATGTGCAAACCGCGTTACAATCTAACCCTTAGTTATTTCACAATTGCTACTGAATCTTCATGACGAAGTGATTCAGCCGCCTGCCTCGCGCTCCGAAGGTTGTCGGTTCGAATCCGGGAGACACCTGGAAGTCATCGATGGAGCAACGGAATTCGTGTTTTGTTCGGCACTTTCGGCAGGTCACCCTGAGGCATATGGGATAAAACCCCAATGAAGTCGATATCTTGCCTTTCACACCCTTCTTAAAAACCCGCTATTATGTGTCAGCCTCTGTGATTTAAGGGTAGTGAACGGAGTTTCGCAATCCCGACATACCTAGATCGAAGTCAGCCACAGGTAATCTGGAAGGAGACTGCTTTGCTTCGATTCCCACAACTGTATTAGCCGATTTTGGGTTAAAAGACTTTCTCCGTAATCCCATTTATCCACCTAGAGTAACGCAGCGCACGAGAATTAACAGCGGTTCTCGCCGCGTTGGTAACTCACGCGATAAGTGAGCCGGCCGCTCAGATGGCGAACTACTGAGCGTATTTTGCCAAGAAATCAACGACAGCGGTAAAATGCTGGTGTTGACAGTGACGCCCTGTAAAGGATATGCGAAAAAAAAAAATTAGCTTCGGCAGTTCAGAAAGAAAACCACTAAACGTAAAACTGCCTAGAAAATAATTAACAGCCAATACATTCTTGGGTTGATTACAACTTCCTGCAAAGTACATGCATCTATACTGTTTCCTTTTTGTTGTTTATTTTTTTATTAGAATGTACTAATAAAATATGTTTAAATTATATCTAGAATAAAACGAAGTAGATCGCAACATCTAGAACAAAACGAAGTCCATCTTTATATCGAGAATAAAATACAGTACACCTTTATATCTAGATCAAAACAAAGTGCATCATTATATCGAGAATAAAACACAGTACACCTTTATATCTAGAACAAAACGAAGCCCATCTCTATACCTAGAATAAAGCGAAGCCCATCTTTATATTAAGAAAAAATCAAAGTCCATCTCTATATCTAGAACAAAACGAAGTCCATCTTTATATCTAAAACAAAACGAATTCCATCTCTATATTTAGAACAAAACGTATTCCATCTCTGTATCTAGAATAAATCGTAGTGCATCTCTACATCTAGAACAAAATGAAATGCATCTTTACATCTAGATCAAAACGAAGTACATCTTTACATCTATACCAAAACGAAGTACATCAAATCAAATCAAATCAAATCAACTTTATTAGGGTCACAAATTGGGCGCGCAGGCCCGTCTTACATTCGGCCCTTCCAATCACTCGTCTTTCGTTCATCAAGAGCATTATACATTTACATAGGAAGAAAAAATAAACATTGTGAAATGAATGTTGTAAACATAAACAAGGCTAAACATGGAGAAAAATTAGTACATAAAAAGTATGTGAGGTAAAAGTAGTGATGCCAGCGCGTCCCACACACACACACACACACACACACACACACACACACACACCACACACACTCTCTCTCTCACTCTCACTCATTCACTCACACACACACACTCTCACTCATTCACTCTCCCGCTCACTCATTCACTCTCCCGTTCACTCATTCACTCTCCTGCTCACTCATTCACTCTCCCGCTCACTCATTCACTCTCCCGCTCACTCATTCACTCTCACTCATTCTGTCTCTCCCGCTCACTCATTCACTCTCCCGCTCACTCATTCACTCTCCCGTTCAATCATTCACTCTCCCGCTCACTCATTCACTGTCACTCATTCACTCTCACGCTCACTCATTCACTCTCACGCTCACTCATTCACTGTCCCGCTCACTCATTCACTCTGCCGCTCACTCATTCACTCTCACGCTCACTCATTTACTCACACGCCCACTCATTCACTCTCACGCTCAATCATTCACTCTCCCGCTCACTGATTCACTCTCCCGCTCACTGATTCACTCTCACGCTCACTCATTCCTTCTCACGCTCACTCATTCACTTTCACTCATTCACGCTCATGCTCACTCAATCACTCTCACGCTCACTCATTCACTCTCACGCTCACTCATTCACTCTCACGTTCACTCATTCACTCTCCCGCTCAATCATTCACTCTCCCGCTCACTCATTCACTCCCACTAATTCACTCTCCCGCTCACTCATTCACTCTTCCGCTCACTCATTCACTCTCCCGCTCACTCATTCACTCTCCCGCTCACTCATTCACTCTCACGCTCACTCATTCACTCTCACGCTCACTCATTCACTCTCACTCATTCACTCTCACTCATTCACTCACACACACAGACACTCTCACTCATTCACTCTCCAGCTCACTCATTCGCTCTCACGCTAACTCATTCACTCTCCGGCTCACTCATTCACCCTCACGCTCACTCATTCACTCTCACGCTCACTCATTCACTCTCACGCTCACTCATTCACTCTCACGCTCACTCATTCACTCTCACGCTCACTCATTCACTCTCACGCTCACTCATTCTGTCTCTCATTCACACTCACTCACTCTCTCACTCAAACTACAGTAATGAACATAAGTTTAGATTATACATGATAAAATCAAATGGTATTTAACTTATAATATGACAGATGAGAATACACAAACATATGGATTCGCATGTTACATAACATGCGTGTTACATGACATGCATCTGCTCAGCTCTCTCTCTCTCTCTCTCTCTCTCTCTCTCTCTCTCTCTCTCTCTGTATTCTTTCATATACACACACTCACACGCATGCGTACGCTCACACACACACACACTCTCTCTCTCTTTCTCTCTCATTCACTCTCACTCTCACTAATTCACTCTCCCGCTCACTCATTCACTCTCCCGCTCACTCATTCACTCTCCCGCTCACTCATTCACTCTCACGCTCACTCATTCACTCTCACGCTCACTCATTCACTCTCCCGCTCACTCATTCATTCTCCCGCTCACTCATTTACTCTCCCGCTCACTCATTCACTCTCCCGCTCACTCATTCACTCTCACGCTCACTCATTCTGTCTCTCCCGCTCACTCATTCAATGCGTGTTACATGACATGCATCTGCTCAGCTCTCTCTCTCTCTCTCTCTCTCTCTCTCTGTATTCTTTCATATACACACACTCACACGTATGCGTACGCTCACACACACACACACTCTCTCTCTCTCTTTCTCTCTCATTCACTCTCACTCTCACTAATTCACTCTCCCGCTCACTCATTCACTCTCACGCTCACTCATTCACTCTCACGCTCACTCATTCGCTCTAACGCTCACTCATTCACTCTCCCGCTCACTCATTCACTCTCCCGCTCACTCATTCACTCTCACGCTCACTCATTCACTCTCACGCTCACTCATTCACTCTCCCGCTCACTCATTCATTCTCCCGCTCACTCATTTACTCTCCCGCTCACTCATTCACTCTCCCGCTCACTCATTCACTCTCACGCTCACTCATTCTGTCTCTCCCGCTCACACATTCACTCTCCCGCTCACTCATTCACTCTCCCGCTCACTCATTCACTCTCCCGCTCACTCATTCACTCTCCCGTTCAATCATTCACTCTCACTCATTCACTCTCACGCTCACTCATTCACTCTCACGCTCACTCATTCACTGTCCCGCTCAATCATTCACTCTGCCGCTCACTCATTCACTCTCACACTCACTTATTTACTCTCACGCTCACTCATTCACTCTCACGCTCAATCATTCACTCTCCCGCTCACTCATTCACTCTCCCGTTCAATCATTCACTCTCACTCATTCACTCTCACGCTCACTCATTCACTCTCACGCTCACTCATTTACTCTCACGCTCACTCATTCACTCTCACGCTCAATCATTCACTCTCCCGCTCACTGATTCACTCTCACGCTCACTCATTCACTCTCACGCTCACTCATTCCTTCTCACGCTCACTCATTCACTCTCACTCATTCACTCTCACGCTCACTCATTCACTCTCACGCTCACTCATTCACTCTCACGCTCACTCATTCACTCTCACGCTCACTCATTCACTCTCACGCTCACTCATTCACTCTCCCGCTCAATCATTTACTCTCCCGCTCACTCTCACGCTCACTCATTCACTCTCCCGCTCACTCATTCACTCTCCCGCTCACTCATTCACTCTCCTGCTCACTCATTCACTCTCCCGCTCACTCATTCACTCTCCCTCTCATTCATTCACTCTCACGCTCACTCATTCACTCTCACGCTCACTCATTCACTCTCACTCATTCACTCACACACACAGACACTCTCACTCATTCACTCTCCAGCTCACTCATTCGCTCTCACGCTCACTCATTCACTCTCCCGCTCACTCATTCACCCTCACGCTAAATCATTCACTCTCACGCTCACTCATTCACTCTCCCGCTCACTCATTCACTCTCCCGCTCCCTCATTCACTCTCACGCTCAATCATTCACTCTCCCGCTCACTCATTCACTCTCACGCTCACTCATTCACTCTCACGCTCACTCATTCACTCTCACGCTCACTCATTCACTCTCACGCTCACTCATTCACTCTCACGCTCACTCATTCTGTCTCTCATTCACACTCACTCACTCTCTCACTCAAACTACAGTAATGAACATAAGTTTAGATTATACATGATAAAATCAAATGGTATTTAACTTATAATATGACAGATGAGAATACACAAACATATGGATTCGCGTGTTACATAACATGCGTGTTACATGACATGCATCTGCTCATCTCTCTCTCTCTCTCTCTCTCTCTCTCTCTCTCTCTCTCTCTCTCTGTATTCTTTCATATACACACACTCACACGCATGCGTACGCTCACACACACTCTCTCTCTCTTTCTCTCTCATTCACTCTCACTCTCACTAATTCACTCTCCCGCTCACTCATTCACTCTCACGCTCACTCATTCGCTCTCACGCTCACTCATTCGCTCTCACGCTCACTCATTCACTCTACCGCTCACTCATTCACTCTCCCGCTCACTCATTCACTCTCACGCTCACTCATTCACTCTCCCGCTCACTCATTCATTCTCCCGCTCACTCATTTACTCTCCCGCTCACTCATTCACTCTCCCGCTCACTCATTCACTCTCACGCTCACTCATTCTGTCTCTCCCGCTCACTCATTCACTCTCCCGCTCACTCATTCACTCTCCCGCTCACTCATTCACTCTCCCGCTCACTCATTCACTCTCCCGTTCAATCATTCACTCTCACTCATTCACTCTCACGCTCACTCATTCACTCTCACGCTCACTCATTCACTGTCCCACTCAATCATTCACTCTGCCGCTCACTCATTCACTCTCACACTCACTCATTTACTCTCACGCTCACTCATTCACTCTCACGCTCAATCATTCACTCTCCCGCTCACTGATTCACTCTCACGCTCACTCATTCACTCTCACGCTCACTCATTCCTTCTCACGCTCACTCATTCACTCTCACTCATTCACTCTCACGCTCACTCATTCACTCTCACGCTCACTCATTCACTCTCACGCTCACTCATTCACTCTCACGCTCACTCATTCACTCTCCCGCTCAATCATTTACTCTCCCGCTCACTCTCACGCTCACTCATTCACTCTCCCGCTCACTCATTCACTCTCCCGCTCACTCATTCACTCTCCCGCTCACTCATTCTCTCTCCCGCTCACTCATTCACTCTCCCTCTCATTCATTCACTCTTACGCTCACTCATTCACTCTCACGCTCACTCATTCACTCTCACTCATTCACTCACACACACAGACACTCTCACTCATTCACTCTCCCGCTCACTCATTCGCTCTCACGCTCACTTATTCACTCTCCCGCTCACTCATTCTCTCTCCCGCTCACTCATTCACTCTCCCGCTCACTCATTCACTCTCCCTCTCATTCATTCACTCTCACGCTCACTCATTCACTCTCACGCTCACTCATTCACTCTCACTCATTCACTCACACACACAGACACTCTCACTCATTCACTCTCCCGCTCACTCAACCGCTCTCATGCTCACTCATTCACTCTCCCGCTCACTCATTCACCCTCACGCTCACTCATTCACTCTCACTCATTCACTCTCCCGCTCACTCATTCACTCACACTCATTCACTCTCCCGCTCACTCATTCACTCTCACGCTCAATCATTCACTCTCCCGCTCACTCATTCACTCTCACGCTCACTCATTTACTCTCACGCTCACTCATTCACTCTCACTTATTCACTCTCACGCTCACTCATTCACTCTCACGCTCACTCATTCTGTCTCTCATTCACACTCACTTACTCTCTCACTCAAACTACAGTAATGAACATAAGTTTACATTATACATGATAAAATCAAATGGTATTTAACTTATAATATGACAGATGAGAATACACAAACATATGGATTCGCGTGTTACATAACATGCGTGTTACATGACATGCATCTGCTCAGCTCTCTCTCTCTCTCTCTCTCTCTCTCTCTCTCTCTGTATTCTTTCATATACACACACTCACACGCATGCGCGCGCTCACACACACACACTAACACATCAACTCTCCCACTGTCTCACTCTCTAACACACAATCCTACACACACACACTCACTCTCTCAATCACACTCTCTCACACATACACGTTCACATGAACGCATGCACGCACGCACACACTCCCTCACTCACTCTCACACATACACGTACGAATGCATGCACTGACACATTCCCCCACCATTTCTCGCTCAACCACTCTCTCCACACACACGCATGCACACACGCATTCACTCTCTCTGACACCCACTCTCTCTCTCTCTCTCTCTCTCTCTCTCTCTCTCTCTCTCTCTCTCGCTCCCACACGCACACACATATATAGTGAACAATTATAATGAACAATTATACTGAACAATTATCTCTATATCTAGAACAAAACAAGTTTATCTTTACATCTAGAGCAACATGAAGCCCATCCCTATATTTAGCACAAAACGAAGTATACAGATTTTAAAATTTACCGTCCACATTTACGTATGTCTCGACACAATGCTAGCAAATCGACTCCATATTCTAACTTTCAGTTCAATAGGAGCAATCCGCGTCAATGAACGAAAGGAGGCTTGTTACCCGCATATCGGTGTATTAAGTATATAGTCTGATGTGGTAAAGGCTGTCAGGGATCTGTCAGTCATCTGTTATACACTGCCTATAGTACTTTGCGGTGTAGGACAGGGGGTCTTGATCCTGATGACTTAGGGCCGCTTGGCTAGAGCGATCGCCACGAAAAGTGCAGGCTGGGGTTTTCTTGTCTGTCTGGGATTGACAGCAGTAAAAGAAGGAAAGGACCCAAGTCTGGGGAGGTTGATTCAACGGGGATGACCAGAGGGCTTCGACGACATTCACTAAATACAGCCAAATGTTCAATCGTACTGCCAAAGATACAGTCAGTATGAGAATTCTTCGTTGACTAATGAAGAATTGGACGAAGAGCGTGTGGGAATGTCCGAGTATAGTGATGTTGATTATTGATTTCTTGAAACTTAACAAAGTACGAAAGCATCGTTGGTATCCACGTTGCAGGTGCATCTTCTTCTTCTTCTACCTCCTCTTTCGAACTCAGACATTGACATTTATGTCTCTACTAAACGCACTTGTTATTAGAATAAACAAGGAAAACAAACACATCAGTGGAAGAAGCATTTTGTGGAAATAGCCTCTGGCAACTTGAAAAACATATCAAATAAAGTGCTGCCAATTACAGTCAGATCAAAATGTTCTCTGGGTGCTATATATAGTTTGCACTATAAGGTGCGTGTGAGACTTGGCTAATGAGTAGACACGCTTATAAACATCTGAAAGCAGTTGAAATGTGTTTTTCGAGAATAATGTAAGGGATGCAGTGGAAGAAGACAAAACACAAATGAGACGATCCTTCGAGAATCAACTGACAATCGCAAATTGGTTAGAGAGATCAGATGTAAACAGACACGATATTTTAGACATACAAAATGGGGCACAGAAGGAATATCAAGATACTGCGTTGGAAAATAAAACAAATATAGACTGATATACTGAAGCTGACAAACAAGCGAGGCCAGTGAATAAACTTGAATACTGCACCAAATACCGTCCACCAACCTTAGCCACGAATCCCCATGCACCTCTTTTAGCTCTTAGCGTAGAGCCTTCCGGGTAAATGATTACATCACCTGGTCGCGAATTGTCGTGGATCAAATGTTGCACTTCCCATCCACTGCTGCCTGTCGGCCAATCTTGCATTCCCGATGCATTATATGGAGTTCGGGTGAACAGTAACCAAGGAAGTGGCGCAGAAAGGGTGCACCGACATCCCGGTGGATATGAAATTGGAGAACCAAAAGTACCCACACTTGATGTCGTAGTAAATGATTATAATGACGATTCTGATGATGACGACGATGAAATGCTAATGTTGATAAACGGCGATGAAGATGATTATATTGGTGATGATGATGATGATGATGATGATGATTACGGTAATAAAGACTACGACTATGATATTGCTAATGATGATGATGACTGTGAAGATGATGAATGCGATGATGACAATGAAGTTGATAAAGATGATGAAGATAAAGGTGATAATAATGATGATGAAGCTACTGAAGCTGCTAATGATGAATTTGATGTGGAAGATTATGATAATAATAATTTATATGAGTGTGAAGATGATGATAATGTTGATGATGACCGTGGAAATAATATTACGTCTTCTTGTATTTTTTCCGATATCTTTTACAAATCGTCTCACTACAGGTTTTGATGCTAACAAAGAACCAGATTGAAATAGATTCCTACATGACCAGAACAATAGATCCAAGCACGATCTTGAAGCCAAGGAGGCCTGATATATTCCACCCACTCGTGCCATAACCATTCACTTGATGATGCGGTCTTTGTAACTAACACTGCCAGTAAATAGCACAAGAAGAGAGGTGGTGGCTCACTTCATACAACTGCTTACTGGTGCTGAGTGGTTCTTAAAGTGTGTGGTGTGAGTGGGCAGCTTGTGTGATGAGAACATTTAAACTTACTAAAGTTTATAGAGATATTCTTCTTTCTTTCACTTAACTCATTGTAGGTTCTAGAGATGTTATTCTATCTTTCCATTAAACCTACTGAAGATTATAAAGATATTCTTCTTCATTCCACTAAAACTTACTGAAGATTCTACAGATATTCTTCTTCCTTCCACTTAAACCTAATGAATGTTCTATATATTCTTTCACCTTCCACTTAAACTTACTGAAGGTTTTACAGATATATTTTCTTCTGTCTTCCACTTAAATCTATCGAAGGTTCTAGAGATATTCTTCTTCCTTTCACTTAAACTTACTAAAGGTTCTAGGGATATTCTTCTTCCTTCCACTTAAACGTACTAAAGGTTCTAGAGATATTCTTCTTCATTCCACTAAAACTTACTGAAGATTCTACAGATATTCTTCTTCCTTTCACTTAAACTTACTAAAGGTTCTATGGATATTCTTCTTCCTTCCACTTAAACTTACTAAAGGTTCTAGAGATATTCTTCTTCCTTTCACTTAAACTTACTAAAGTTTCTAGAGATATTCTTCTTCCTTTCACTTAAACTTACTAAAGGTTCTAGAGATATTCTTCTTCCTTTCACTTAAACTTACTAATGGTTGAGATATTCTTCTTCCTTCCACTTAAACTTACTAAAGGTTCTAGAGATATTCTTCTTCCTTTCACTTAAACTTACTAAAGGTTCTAGAGAAATTCTTCTTCCTTTCACTTAAACTTACTAAAGGTTCTAGAGATATTCTTCTTCCTTTCACTTAAACTTACTAAAGGCTCTAGAGAAATTCTTCTTCCTTTCACTTAAACTTACTAAAGGTTCTAGAGATATTCTTCTTCCTTTCACTTAAACTTACTAAAGGCTCTAGGGATATTCTTCTTTCTTTCACTTAAACTTACTGAAATTTCTAGAGATATTAGATAGAAAGCTGCGATGATAATGTCATAAGCGTGGTCGAACGTTGGTTCGGCGCCTACGTTCATCGTCCGCTAACAGAGGACACGACTTGTCATCTATGTCTCCGTGCATTCAGACATACAGAATGTGGTGGGCCTACTACATCATAGACCCATAGTACCTTCCTGCTTGAGGGTATGTTTTTTTTTAAAAGTATTTCTTTGTGTTTATAGTATTGTTTGTTTGCTATTGAATGCTTTTCAGGTGCCACGAAGAACTAGCGAATGTGACTCGTTATCCCACATAATGCGTTCGAAACACAATGGGCGATTTGGAAGCAGACCGCCTTGCGTTGATTTTGATACAATAGTACTAGTGCCTGTCGCTCAGAAAGCAATGGCAAACTACTGAAAGTATTCATACGAAAGTATCACAAACAAGAATATGCAACTAACTAATGAAAGCTTTGCCCCACAACGTCCACCGTGTTATGTAAGATCATGCTCTCGTAAACTGACTTGTGTAGTTTCTGTGTTTGCTCTCATGCTTTGTGTTTTATGAATACCGCATTGTTCGGAGTTGGATCAATAAGACAAGACGGGATGGCGCTAGAAAATATGCATGCCAACGACGCAATTCAATCAAAGCAATTATCTCATGCGTGGTCTCTATCTGTTGTAACATTTTACATGTAACTGTACAGCACATGCTTCACGAGGATACGCCATTATTTGAGAGTATACCATTCTATTACTTTATTTATACTAGGTGAAAACTAGATGAAGCGTGCTGTCCTGTTCACTCTAATGAAGAATTCCGCCTGTTACCTGCATTCTCCACTGCTAGGTATGTAGGAGAAGGTTCAGCATGCTGATTGAAGGTACTTCTCAGCAGGGCAATCTCGGCAAGAGTGGTTATTGGGCAACTGATACACTGTGATGTATATCTTCATTAAACTATTACATTGTGGTACCACTGGTGTTCAAAGTTCTTCTTGAAGTTCTGCCACGACTCCTCACATTTATGTTTGTCCACATTAATTGACTCAAGCGAGCCATTGGGGTTCGTGACACCTCACATTCATGGTTATCCCAATTAATTGACTCAAGCTACCATTACTAGTAGTAACTACTACTAAGGATTGCAGCGGGTTGATTTTTGCATGTGAGCTGGCTTTCCCCTTTATCAGTCTCCCCCGCCAGAAGGTAAAACCACTCCAACTTCTAAGGCGCTTGCAATGTATGTGCACGAGTCAAGGACGAGAAATCCAACAGACCGGTTTGAGGAAGAAACCCTCTACCCTGGTCGCCAGATAAAGTTTAACCTCGAGCGCGACTTCCACCTGCTATGATGATGCGTAAAGATGTAATGTAGCAGTCTCCTTATGCAAATTATAGCCATGGAATTGCGGCGTCTTTGTGCGTGACGGCTCCAGAACTTGGACAGTGCAGGAGTCGGACCGTGTAAGAGTTGGATAGTGTAAGAGTTAGATAGTATAAGAGTTAGATAGTGTAAGAGTTGGACAGTATAAGAGATAGATAGTGTAAGAGTTAGATAGTGTAAGAGTTAGATAGTGTAAGAGTTAGATAGTGTAAGAGTAGGATAATATAAGAGTTAGATAGTGTAAGAGTTGGATAATGTAAGAAATGGATAGTGTAAGAGTTGGATAGTGTAAGCGTCGTACAGTGTAAAAGTTGGATAGGGTAAGAGTTAGATAGTTTAAGAGTTAGATAGTGTAAGAGTTGGATGGTGTAAGAGTTAGATAGTGTAAGAGTTAGATAGTGTAAGAGTTAGATAGTGTAAGAGTTAGATAGTGTAAGAGTCGGACAGTGTAAGAGTTGGATAGTGTAAGAGTCGGACAGTGTAAGAGTTGGATAGTGTAAGAGTTGTATAGTGTAAGAGATAGATAGTGTAAGAGTTAGATAGTGTAAGAGTTAGATAGTGTAAGAGTAGGATAATATAAGAGTTAGATAGTGTAAGAGTTGGATAATGTAAGAAATGGATAGTGTAAGAGTTGGATAGTGTAAGCGTCGGACAGTGTAAAAGTTGGATAGGGTAAGAGTTAGATAGTGTAAGAGTTAGATAGTGTAAGCGTCGTCGGACAGTGTAAGCGTTGGATAGTGTAAGTGTTGGTTAGTGTAAGAGTTGGTTAGTGTAAGAGGTAGATAGTGTAAGAGTCGGACAGTGTAAGAGTTGGATAGTGTAAGGGTTGGATAGTCTAAGAGTTGGACGGTGTAAGAGTTGGATAGTGTAGGAGTCTGAAAGTGTAGGAGTTGAACAGTTTAGGAGTTAGACAGTTTAGGAGTTGGACAGCGAACGAGTCGGACAGTGTAGGAGTTGGACAGTATAAGAGTTGGACAGTATAGGAGTCGAACAGTGTAGGAGTTGGACAGTGTAGGAGTTGAACAGTGTAAGAGTTTGATAGTTTAAGAGTTGGACAGTGTATGAGTTGGACAGTGTAGGAGTTGAACAGTGAAGGAGTCGGACAGTGTACGAGTTGGACAGTATAAGAGTTTGATAGTTTAAGAGTTGGACAGTGTAAGAGTTGGACAGTGTAGAAGTTGGACAGTGTAGGAGTTTGACAGTGTAGAGTTTGATAGTGTAAGAGTTGGACAGTGTAAGAGTTAGATAGTGTAAGAGTTGGATAGTGTAAGAGTTAGATAGTGTAAGAGTTGGACAGTGTAAGAGTTAGATAGTGTAAGAGTTGGATAGTGTAGGAGTTAGATAGTGTAAGAGTTAGATAGTGTAAGAGTTGGATAGTGTAAGAGTTAGATAGTGTAAGAGTTAGATAGTGTAAGAGTTAGATAGTGTAAGAGTTGGATAGTGTAAGAGTTAGATAGTGTAAGAGTTAGATAGTGTAAAAGTTGGATAGTGTAAGAGTTAGATAGTGTAAGAGTTGGATAGTGTAAGAGTCGGACAGTGTAAGAGTTGGATAGTGTAAAAGTCGGACAGTGTCAGAGTTGGATAGTGTAAGAGTTGGATAGTGTAAGAGATAGATAGTGTAAGAGTTAGATAGTGTAAGAGTTAGATAGTGTAAGAGTAGGATAATATAAGAGTTAGATAGTGTAAGAGTTGGATAATGTAAGAAATGGATAGTGTAAGAGTTGGATAGTGTAAGCGTCGGACAGTGTAAAAGTTGGATAGGGTAAGAGTTAGATAGTGTAAGAGTTAGATAGTGTAAGCGTCGTCGGACAGTGTAAGCGTTGGATAGTGTAAGAGTTGGTCAGTGTAAGAGTTGGTTAGTGTAAGAGGTAGATAGTGTAAGAGTCGGACAGTGTAAGAGTTGGATAGTGTAAGGGTTGGATAGTCTAAGAGTTGGACGGTGTAAGAGTTGGATAGTGTAGGAGTCTGAAAGTGTAGGAGTTAAACAGTTTAGGAGTTAGACAGTTTAGGAATTGGACAGCGAACGAGTCGGACAGTGTAGGAGTTGGACAGTATAAGAGTTGGACAGTACAGGAGTCGAACAGTGTAGGAGTTGGACAGTGTAGGAGTTGAACAGTGTAGGAGTTGGACAGTGTAGGAGTCGGACAGTGAAGGAGTCGGACAGTGTACGAGTTGGACAGTGTAAGAGATTGATAGCTTAAGAGTTGGACAGTGTAAGAGTTGGACAGTGTAGAAGTTGGACAGTGTAGGAGTTTGACAGTGTAGAGTTTGATAGTGTAAGAGTTGGACAGTGTAAGAGTTAGATAGTGTAAGAGTTGGATAGTGTAAGAGTTAGATAGTGTAAGAGTTGGACAGTGTAAGAGTTAGAAAGTGTAAGAGTTGGATAGTGTAAGAGTTAGATAGTGTAAGAGTTAGATAGTGTAAGAGTTGGATAGTGTAAGAGTTAGATAGTGTAAGAGTTAGATAGTGTAATAGTTTAATAGTGTAAGATTTGGACAGTGTAAGAGTTTGACAGTGTAAGAGTTGGACAGTGTAAGAGTTGGACAGTGTAGGAGTTGGACAGTGTAGATGATGGGTAATGTAGGAGTTAGATAGTGTAAGAGTTGGACAGTGTAAGAGTTGGATAGTGTAAGAGTAAGATAGTGTAAGAGTTGGATAGTGTAAGAGTTAGATAGTGTAAGAGTTGGATAGTAGAAGAGTTAGATAGTGTAAGAGTTGGACAGTGTAAGAGTTGGACAGTGTAAGAGTTGGATAGTGTAAGAGTTAGATAGTGTAAGAGTTAGACAGTGTAAGAGTTAGATAGTGTAAGAGTTGGAAAGTGTAAGAGTTGGACAGTGTAGGTGATGGGTAGTGTAGGAGTTGGATAGTGTAAGAGTTTGACAGTGTAAGAGTTGGATAGTGTAAGAGTTAGATAGTGTAAGAGTTGGATAGAGTAAGAGTTAGATAGTGTAAGAGTTGGATAGTGTAAGAGTTAGATAGTGTAAGAGTTGGATAGTGTAAGAGTTAGATAGTGTAAGAGTTGGATAGTGTAAAAGTTGGATAGTGTAAGAGTTAGATAGTGTAAGAGTTAGATAGTGTAAGAGTTGGATAGTGTAAGAGTTAGATAGTGTAAGAGTTGGATAGTGTAAGAGTTAGATAGTGTAAGAGTTGGATAGTGTAAGAGTTAGATAGTGTAAGAGTTGGACAGTGTAAGAGTTAGATAGTGTAAGAGTTTGACAGTGTAAGAGTTAGATAGTGTAAGAGTTGGATAGTGTAAGAGTTAGATAGTGTAAGAGTTGGACAGTGTAAGAGTTGGATAGTGTAAGATTTGGACAGTGTAAGAGTTTGATAGTGTAAGAGTTGGACAGTGTAAGAGTTGGACAGTGTAGGAGTTGGATAGTGTAGGTGATGGGTAATGTAGGGGTTAGCCAGATTTCTTCCCAAAACAAGCAGTTGCGTATTCAGAATATTTCTTTTTTCAATATAAAGATTCCCAAACATATGGCGATAGTCAGTGAAGTGTCGGTATCAATTGCTCTGAAGCTGAATTCGTTCGATAAACTGCGTGCAGACTCTGAAAGGACAAAGAAAATATTATTCAGTGCCCCAAAGTCGGAACATAGTTTTCTATCTCTTAGAACAATTTTCAAGTGCTGTTCAGAGAGAGAAAGCACCGATGTTCTTGATAAGATAAAATGTCAGCCTGCTAACAACAGTTACCATCATGTAACCAAAAGGTGCTAAAAGCTACACTTTCACAACCGCTAAAAATCAACGGGAAAAAAGAGGCGTTAGTTATCACACTTGGCCTAAAGAACAACATCAAACGAAAGAAAGATGCAACATAAATAGGATCAAATTCGTTAATGCTTTCAATCAACGCTTTGTGTATTGTGGGGGGGGGGGGGAAGGGATGTGCGTGTATTCGGCTATATGCTAAAAGCCAATTTAGAAAGTTGGCCAGAAACGCTAGCTCCTGTAAATAACAAAGTGACAGATGGTCGTCTCTGTGGACAATTACACACGACATTTGTCGCAGAGCATCCCATCACCAGAAGTATAGCGATGTGAAGTGACTAAACCAGAATGACGTCTTCTTATAGTCAATGCCTTGAGACGTTGGTGATTATGTTTATCCACAGCTTTCTGTATCATGTATTGCCTCTGGTACTGATGTTCCTCCATGCCATGATGTCAAATTGTTTAGCATCATCTTTCTTTGTCTTCTCCCTGCTTATCCACTCCTTCAAATTTTCCGTCGTGACGACATATTCCAGCTTTTCCCTTCTCGTTACACAACTAAAGAATGTGGACTTTATTCTTTTGATGCGAGTAGCCAGTTTTCTTTGCCTCCATTGCTCTTTCTATCCATCCACTGTGTTCTCATCATTATTCTATTTAAAAAAGCATTACACACACACACACACACACACACACACACACACACACACACACATTCACTGAAGTATTTACTTACCTCAGTAACCTAAAACAACAACAACAACAGAAACTCATCAACAATCAACAATCGGATTCTCCGTTATGCTGCGCCAGTGATATGTGTGTCACTAACCTATGTATATAATCAGAGTCTCGCCAAAGGCCACTTTCCATCAGCTCTCAAAATCGCTGGAGTGTATCCTCTTCTTAAATCTGGCTCACTGGACGATGGTCTCCTGAACAATTATAGTCCCAATTCCTTCCTGTCACCACTATCTAGACCACTAGAAAAGCACATTCATAAAGTAACATTACAATAGTTAGATAGCAACAAGCTTACAGCTGAGAGTCAATCAGGATTTCGACCAAAATATTCTTGCCATACGGCCCTAACAATCATGATAGAAAATTGGCACCAGAATATAAACGACAACGGCCAATGTGGAGCGGTGTTTATCTATTTAAGAAAAAGCATTTGATCTGATATACCATGCTATGTTAATTTTTTTTTTTAATTAAAAAAAAAAAAAAAAAAAAAAAAAAAACTAGAAACAATGAAAGTTGGCCCTAACGTAGTGACTTTAATAAAATATTTACTGTCAAACAGAAAGCAAGTAGTATCACAAAATAAATCTCTGTTTCAAACCACAACCTTTAATATTGGAGCTCCTCAAGGCTCTATTCTTGGCCTTCTATTATTTGCTATATATATATTAACTACTACCTTTGCATTTTTCGTCGTCCTGCGATCTGTTTGCAGACGACTATACAGTGTATACAAACGCTAGAAACTGTAATGTGCTGGAGTCGTCATTGAAACGAGAATTAAATAATGTAGTTAGGTGGAGCTATGCGAAACGGATGCAAATTAACATCACTAAAACAAAATCTATGTTATTAACAACCAGACAAAGACTTGCACCTTGAAATTCACGCAGATCACTTCAACTTCACACCGATAACATTACGGTATAAAGTGCAATTGAGCACAAAGCATTAGGCCTCTTCATTGTTAGAAACCTAACCTTTAATTCAGATGTTCAAGCACTCGTTAACCAAACAGCGAGGAAAGCCTACCAACTCGTCAAATGTTTGGCAAATGTCCTTGATGAAGACAGAAGGAAAATATTCTATACTTCTCACATACAGACACATTTTGACTACTGCTCTACAATCTGGGACAGCTGTTCCAATTAAATCGCCAAGCGATATTATTCACTCCATAAACGGGCTAAGAGTTTATTTTATAGTAAACACGTAACATTCAATCCTAGCCCACATAAACGCCTTAAGTTACTGCCACTCGGCAGACGCTTATTTTTCAATAAGGCTATACTAATTCACACAATCCTGCATCAGAATGCCCTAAATTACCTTTGGCTATTGTTTATATATAATGCTAGACACAGTAAACGACTAAATATATTACATATTTCGAAGCCTATGATAAACTTATGTCAAGCTTAGCATACTCCGCAGCTCAGCTGTGGAACAATCTTCCACAAGAAATCAAAGACATCACCAATCCATATACATATAATTGCAAATTATTCGAACACGGAATCCTCAATAATAATAATAATAATAATAATAATAATAATAATAATAATAATAATAATAATAATAATAATACCATAGTATAACAGCCAGTTACCCCATTGATAGCCTAGCCTATTCCCCAAAGCTAATAACAATTGCCACTTCATTGATTAATATTACTGTGACATTTAATATAAATTTTTGCATTTAACCCATGCCACTATAATGCATATCTTTTATATTGTTGTTGTTCTCGATTAGCCCCGAATGATGTGTGGATGAAATAATGTAAGACGTAGAGTAATAGAAGGGCAGAGTATTAGACGAGCGCCAAATTAAGTTCGTTCATTCTCTCTCTCTCTCTCTCTCTCTCTCTCTCTCTCTCTCTCTCTCTCTCTCTCTCTCTCTCTCTCTCTCTCTCTCTAGGTGGCTAGTGTGTTCCTACTGTAGTAAACGTCGAGGGCAGGCATCAAAACCTCCTCCAACCGAGCTCATGATATTGTCAACGTAAATGTTTTTCACCTTATTATGAATCTAAATGATTTTACTTTTTAATGATTGTCATTGTTTTGACCTTATTATGTTTGTAAATGTTTTTACCTTATTATGATTGTACATTTTAAAATCGTATTATGGTTGTAAATGTTTTTATCTTATTATGATTGTATATATTTATCTTGGTATTATTGTAAACAACCGCCTGCCTGGCCGAGGGGTTAGCAACTTTCTCCGTTAATCCCGAATACTCTCGTAATCAACGTGAGTGGACGAGAATTAGAAGTGGTTCGAGTCACGCTAGTGACTTATGAGAGTATGGAGCCGGTCGCTCAGAAAGTCGTGGCGTGCTGATGAGCGTAATCTAGCCTAGGAATCAACATACAGCTGAAAGATGCTGGTGTTGACCGCAATATCCTGAAACAGGATGGAAACGCGGGTAAAAAAAAAAAAAAAATTATTGTAAACGTTTTTACCTTATTATGATTGGAAATGTGTTTACCTTTTAATGATTGTAATTGTTTTTACCTTATTATATTTGTAAATGATTGTAAATGTTTTTAATCTTATTATGATTGTAAATATTTATCTTGCTATTATTGTAACCGGTTTTACCTTATTATGATTGTAAATGTTTAACCTTATTATGATTGTAAATGTTTTACTTTATTACGATTGTAAATGATTTTATCTTATTATGATTTAAGCATTTTTACTTTATTTGAATGAACACAATAAGTTAACTATGATACATGCAACCAAACACAAATATATGGATATGGAGCTGGAGGAAGATCAGGATAGCGACAGATAGACATCATCAAAAAGATACTAAATAAGTACGGGTACGCCTCAACTAAAGCAACACTTGAGGCCTTGTTATCCTAGCATGGACTCTCTATACCTCTACGCTTACCAGCAATTATGGGTTGTGAGAAGGGACATCATCCTCGATAGACTACATAAAATTGGCAAATACGTTTAGCTTGTTAAATATTTGCAATTATAATATTAGATAATTATCATCTGTACAGATGTAAACATCATTATAGAAATGCTTCATTGATTTATTGAAAGAATTTAATTTGTGAATTCAACCGTGAATGTCTTAATGTAATAAATAGATTGCGTAATTTCATAGATGCAAAAGCAAACAAATGAAGAAAATGTAGATAAACCTTGAATAAAATTAGATGAAAATAACAAAAAAGAGACGAAATCATACAAATACATGTTTTAAACTTACTTTGCGAAATGAGACGCTTGTTGCAATGTTTAATATATGATACATTGAGTGATACTGTTAAACGTAGTGAAATCCGAACATTTCGTTTTCATAATTTTAAAATGTAAGAATACAGTTTAAGATGTTTTCAATGGTCCATTGTTGTACCTTGTAATTTCAATTTAAAAGTCCAATCTATGTATACTGTGTGAGTGAAAGGGAATACTTGAAGTATGAAAGAATTTTTACTGCTTGCTCGTTGGCTTGAGCTCCAACGCGAAGTCCTGTATGTCAGATGAAGGCATCCTGTTGTCTCGCGTCAGTGTAATGTCATACAGGACCTGAGGTTTGCGTGAGTATCCGTTGTCCCATGTCTGGCTTATTGGTGTGCAGACTTATGGTTCCACGCCGTACAGGCAGATACTCTCCGACTTCGGAGGAAGAATGTTTACTGAAAGGTTTTAGTTTGCTTGAGAGCAGATGATCTCTCCATCATCATCATCATCATCATCATCATCATCATCATCATCATCATCATCATCATCATCATCATCATCATCATCATCATCATCATCATCGAGTAATGTGTAGGTAATGAATGTAATAGTATCGTTTGTGTATATGAATGTATTTATTGTACTCGCAAATGTAAAGGAGAACGCATTGTAAATGCACACTGTTTTTTAAATGGAATATATATATATATATATATATATATATATATATATATATATATATATATATATATATATATATCATGTGCCATGCCGGAAAGCGTGGGCGGTCATGACTCGCCATTTCACTCGATCACCAGTGTCGTGGATCAGCTCAGTGTTCCTATCTCGTCCATGCCATGTGGCCAAGCCATCCAGGTATTTTCCTCTCGGTCTTCCTCTTGGTCTGTTCCCTTCGATCTTGCCCAGTTGTCACCAAGTTCTCCAATCCATTTCTTCTCATAACATGTCCAAAAAATTTTGACTGTCTACGTCTAATTTCTCTAATCAGTTTACGATGTTCATTTGTCTCTTGTAGTACTTGGTCATTGGTTTTTCTATCTGTCCATGGTATTTTTTGCATTTTCCTCAGAAACCACATTTCTACAGCCATCAGATGTTTTTCAGCTTGACTGCTCATTGTCCAAGTTTCACATCCATACAAAAGAACAGGCTCTATGTATCCCCTCAACACTCTTTTTCTCTTTTCAATTGACATCTTTTTATTGGTCAGAATGTTTTTCATCTTGCTAAAGGCTACTTTCGCCATGGCGATTCTTGTTCTAATCTCTTCAAGGCATCTCCCATCAGATGTTATGACTGTTCCAAGATAATTGTACCGATTCACTTGTTGAAGAATATTTCCATTTACTTGTATATTACATTGTGGCACTTCTTCCTTCCTAGTGACGACCATAACCTGAGTCTTTTACAATTTATTTCTAACCCCAGTTGCTCACTGTGTACAACAACCGCATCTAGTAATTGTTGCAGTTCCTGCGCATTGTCTGCAATTAATAGTGTATCATCTGCATATCTAATGTTATTGATGTTTCGTCCTCCAATGCTGATTCCATTTATATCCTCTACATTTCTGAAAATATTTTCACTGTATAGGGAAAAAAGATCTGGAGACATCAGACATCCCTGCCTAACACCTCTCTTAATTGGCTGATACTGTCCCACTTCATTATCAATCCTTATTGCAGCTTATTGTTTCCAATATATGTTTTTTATAAGTCTAATGTCTTTCCCATCAATTTGTAGATCTGCAAGCATATCCACCATGTTGACATGTCTAACTCTATCAAAAGCCTTTGTATAGTTATATATATATATATATATATATATATATATATATATATATATATATATATATATATATATATATATATATATATATATATATATATAATTTAAGTATATAAAAGACATGACGCAATTATAAAAGCAATATTGCAGGGAAAAGACAAAAGGCAGACGAGCTTGAGGCAGACAAGTCAGAATACTTCAAAGAGCTTTACAAGGCAAAAGAATCGAGTTTATTGCAACGGGTTTTATCCCACATGGCTCAATCTCTTTCCGCAGCGCGGCCTGCTGAAAGCGTCACACAAGTACGAACTCCGTAGCTCCAGCGCCGACCCCCAGAAATCTTCAAAAACATTTAATTCGAGAACCAAACACTTAGACCGGAATCAAACCCACAGCCTTCGGATCGCAAGGCTGGAGGCGTGACCACGGAGAAGTAAGAAGATAATAGCATTAGACTGAAGGAGGACGAAGATCAATCTCTCAGAGTTTACAATAAAGGCAGTATATAGACGAAGATCAATCTCTCAGAGTTTACAATCAAGGCAGTATATGGACGAATTTCGATCTCTCAGAGTTTAGAATCAAGGCAGAATTTGGACGAAGATCGATCTCTCAGAGTTTACAGTCAAAGCAGTATGTGGACGAATTTCGATCTCTCAGAGTTTACAATCAAGGTAGTATATAGACGAAGATCAATCTCTCAGAGTTTACAATCAAGGCAGTATATAGACGAAGATCAATCTCTCAGAGTTTACAATCAAGGCAGTATATAGACGAAGATCAATCTCTCAGAGTTTACAATCAAGGCAGTATATAGACGAAGATCAATCTCTCAGAGTTTACAATCAAGGCAGTATATAGACGAAGATCAATTTCTCAGAGTTTACAATCAAGTAGTATGTGGACGAAGATCAATCTCTTAGAGTTGTCAAGCAAGGTCAGATTATTTAGAACTAATGCTGACGATGTTTACTGTGAATACTATAGTTGATTGATTCAATGATTGTCTGATTGAGTGGATGATTGATTCATGTATTGATTTAGTGATTGACTGATCGATTCCTGTATATATTGAATAACTGACTGACTGACTAATTGATTTCCTGATTGCTTGACTGATAAATTGATTAATTAGCCGAGTGATTGATTGACTGATTGATTTAGTGATCACATCAGTAACAGAATAATTGGTTAGTTGATTGATTTTTTGTGTGGTTAATGTGTCTATTGATTGATTGGCTAATTGATTGAATGATTGATTGAGTGATATTTTTTATTATTGATTAAGCAGCTGCTTGATTGAGTGAAACAGATTGAACATACTTCAAACATATTGAAAACGACAAACACAAAACCAGTCTTATGACTGATTGTTTAGCCAGTAACAAGCTCAGAACAGCTGTTCGAAGAAAGTATACTTTCACTTACGCCTGATTCCTATATAAATTACATAAAACAATGTTCACAACAAAGTTGGTAGCATATACAGATCTAAAGTTAATAACACTGAAAGGACATTCTGGACACTCTCTACGGGCAACAGTAAGTGGCAGTATCCAATAAGAGGGGACTTGGGGAGTAAGTTAAAACTTTACACAAAACATCTACAAAAACATGCATGCAAACGTATTTTATATATTGGTCATGTCTATTACATCAAGACCTGTGAGATTAGAGGCTAGAGGAGAGCTGTCAACTTA